>CM069442.1:46176132-46716214 GCA_035610835.1 Ophiura sarsii
GTGAAATCAATACGTAATAATAATAACACGAGTGACCCTAATTAAAATTATTGATTTTAATAGATTGAAAGTGTAATTGTCTATGCTCTATACCTTAAAAGTGACGATGCCATTTAATGTTATCTTGCTGGTCATTTTCCGTAGACTTACCCGTAGTCAAAGAGATTTTGGAGAGATTCTCTTCAAATAGCTATCTTTGTGCCGCCATAGCATTATTAACATTGAGATTTTCAGCATAGATGGCCAAGATGATATTTTTGAGGAATATATAAAAAAAATAAACCAAATCCCACAATTTTAAAAAATATGGCTTTCAAAAACTGTCAACGTTTTATTGAACCACACTGGTTGTAATGTATCGAAATCAGTACCCGTGGACAGAGTGAAATGGGACAGACTTTGTTCAAATAGCTGTTATTTTGCAACCGTAAGGTTATTTGTAACGATATTCTCAGCATAGATGGTCAAGATCATTTTGATGAATATTGAAAAAGATTTGTTTTAAATCTACAGAATATTTTTAAAAATGGCTTCAAAAAACTGTCAACTTTTATTGAACCACCCTGTATATTGAAGGAAACCATGAAATCCTGTGATTTTTGTTGTTGATAATAGCAAACACATACCGTTATATCTATTGGCATTGCTTTCCGTCATATTATGTTTTGGAAATATTTCTAATATTTATTTCACTTTTGAGTACCCTTTTGTTTTAACTCACCCTGTATGTCTACATTGTGATTAAAACGGGATGCAATTTGATTCAGCAGTTAGGAATAACTAAGCGATCAGGTGACATGCCCATGAATTTCAATTGTATCTATAGATAATGAACCAGTATTATTGCATGTTTGTTTATTAGATGCATTTGTTTAATCACGCAATTGGGACAGAGTGGAATACCAAAATATCACTATGGAAAATGAAGGGAACGACCTTTTCTTTAAAAAAAAATTATATCCACCAATGACATCTCTTGAAAATGTTTAATAAGTTTGTCAAACTGGAGTTCATGACATCAGTAAGTTAACGCCACATCAATCAATTCTTTAACAGGTGAATAAACTGAACAACGATCAGTGTACCTTTGTTTTCATATGGCAAAAGGTCACCTTACTTAAAATGATGATGGGTCTATATAAAGCATGTTTTGAGTGTTGATTCAAAATATATTTAGTTTTAATCATCATTCAATATGTTATATGTCGTATTTTGAAAAGGGTAATGTCCTCTAATATATTATATTTTCAGTTAATAGATAAACGCTGCCATAGTTCTGTGTGATTTTGGATACAAATAGATACACTACTGCACCTTAATATCAAATCAGTTGTTCAACATGTTTCATAATATTATTGCTTTATTACAGGTACTTTCATGTTGCTGAAAAGTGTTGATATACATTTCCAGGCATACATTATATGGTAAAAGTTTTTACCTTTTCAAGCCATTCGGTAGTCCTATAAGTGGTCTACTCACGTACAGTCTCAAAAAGGGGTGCTTTGGAAATATAGGTATTCATGGGGTGACTAGACAGGTACCTATTACTGTGTTCAAGCAGTCACTATAGGGGAAACAGTCTTGCTATGCATAAACAAAATTCCCGACCTATGTACTAGATATCGTACAATGTTTTTTCGATAACTGGATTACTGGAGCTAGAGGGTATGGTGTTCTATGAATACGTTTACATTGAAGTACACAGAGATATATCTTCGGGCTATTACTACTCACAGCTTCTACACTCGGGTATTGCACGTGTATATTTACTTCATCGTTTATTTTCCCCCGCCGAATTATTCACTTGTCTAAATCGTTAAAGAAAGTGTATACCATACTCTTTCAAGTATTCAAATTTCTAGTTTGTTGGTGCTTTTGCTATGTGGGTGATGAGGACACCTTGTGATCACTATGTTCTACCAATGCATATAATGCAATGACCACACCTTATTAGTAGGTGTTCACCAATAACAGTTTTCCCCGAGACCAGCTAATACAGAGGTGTTCATAATTTACTAAAAATCATTATACGAGAATAGCTGTCGATTATCATCGGGGGATCTCCCTGTCAACAATCAGAGTTGTTATGATGTTTTTACGTAAACGTTGACCAATCAGGCTACGACTTACATAATGCATGTATTAAAAGAGATTTGCGTACTTACCGTATGTTATGAATGGACTTAAAAATCAGTTCGTCATCAGACTTTGTGGAGTTCGCACGTAAAACGACTGTGTTAAAAATCAAGATTCAACATTATTTGTTGCAGTATTTTCTACAAATTAAAGAAATTATAATTAAAAGGACTGTCTCGTGTAATCTAAGAGTTGTAAAGCATCCGCTCGTCAAAGCGACTCTTCATAGCATTGTCAAACTTTTTCGCATCAGTTGCGACCATCTTCTGTCTCTGAATAATGACAAATGCCAGTAAAATACATTTGCGAACCCGGGGTATTCCCGATGTTATGAAAAGTAAACCACTTATTACAAATAAATCACTGTGCGTAGCCGAAAGGATTTGAATTGGCGCTTGAATTTTTGAGCGACATCAATAGGTTGTTTTACCTCTACCGGGACCTCCGTGCATTCTCAAGTGCCATGTCTTATTTGTATTGTTTTCCTATAATACGTTCTCGGTGTGCAGGGAATATTTCAGTAAAATCAATATAATAACTCCACATTTTGAGAAATAATTGATTTTGTTAAATTCACGGAAAAGTGTATTTTAGGTCCAAGATTCAGAACTGTACTAGTGTCGTCCAATACTGAAACAGTTCCAGTGTCGGGCGATACTGGAATACAAATATGAACCAGTATCGTTCAATACTGGGACAAATCACTACACATAGCATGTGTACCAGTATCGCCCGATACTGGAATATAAAAACGTTCCAGTATCGCTCGATATTGGAACACAATTTGGTGTTCCAGTATCGACCGATACTGGAACAGTAAAATCGTGCGACTCATAGTCAGAGAGTCTGAACTTTTATGTTCCAGTATTAAACGATACTGGTATACCATTAATTGGTTGAAAACGTAACCTCATGGGCATAATTTAACCTTGAATATTCTTGAACGACACTATGTCCACCGTAGTCTCTATACTCTAAACAACTTTGTCGTATCAAAAAATTAATTTGAAAAATAACTTCTCCGGAGTGAATTGCATGATTAATAAGCATTATAGCTAACAATACGCACAACAAACTATACTATCAAACGGATTCGTTAATGACTGTACCGACTCACTCAGGATTCCAAAAATAACGTAACCGACATTTCGAGCAGCAGAATCAATCAACCCCATTTTGAACCACCAACTTTGTCCAACAATATTCTTGATACAATTAACAGGTCCTTGTAGCATAGCACTTGCATGCAATTGTTACATCGTGTTTATTACCAGGCAGCCGCGTAATGAACTAAATCGGAGGAGTGCAAACTACTCTTTTTTATTGCCCGTAAGGTGAGAGGTATAATGAAAAAGCTATCCGGCGTCTCGCAATACGTTGTTGTCGCAATTTAATTATTTCCCATGGGTAAATTAAGATATGAACATGTTTCACATTATACAAGAGTATGGTTGTTTGGTTTTATGTCCTTCGCATTATTACTGCTTTTATGTTGGATTTAGTGTTTATCACTAGAATAAACCTGATATAAATACCTGGTTTACCGCGAGTAGAATAATACCATCGTAGACACCAAACTCTGTTTCAGAATATGCATTACAACTATCTATCCCGTTTATTTAACCGCGTTTCCAAAAGATAGCTGACAAATATCAATCTGTAATACAGGGTGAATCAAAAAATGGGCACGATTTGTATATTTTTACAATTGTATTACATGTATGAACTTACACCTACAGCGTGTACCAAAAAAAATAGGACACTTTTTCATGACGGTGTAATACTTGTTATAACCATTGGACCAATTGGTCATGCTTCAGTGATTTAACAAGGATTTAAACCATCATCAAAAAATGTCCTATTTTCTTTTGATACACCCTGTATAAGGATTAAGAAAAATCAGCCCTCTTTGTACAACAAAACGTCGATTCAAAAATGCTGATCGGGCCCACATTGTGTCCCTTTGAGACATGTGGCATTATGAATATGAAATGAAGTGAGTGTGTGTAATTCATTGTAATACTGGCATAGTGAACAAGGTAATATTCACACAAAGGCGTTTAAAACATTGCATAATTTAATTAAGTTCTGAGTCCATTGCTTCTTCTGCTAAAATGTTGTGACATACAAAAATAACACTCAATTTAGTCATGCTATGATAGCAGTCATGTTCTAATGTCTTAACTGTGTAGATCTCATTCAAATCCTAATTCTGGCACAAATCATTTATAGCTACATAAATCACAAATTTGATGCATGAATATTTCTGTGCAATGTTCAATATTGCTCAGTGTTCTCATGAGAAAGCCTCAGCATGTAGAAAGTTGTGGTAGGAAAGCACAAATCATGTCAATAGTGTGTTTATACCAATCATAGAGGACATTTAGACTTTGAAATTGGACTTGTAAGTCAACTTCTATTTCTGCCATAAGCATGATAATAATTGAGCATGATAAGAATACAAATCATTTCCCTTTTAGCCTATGTAAATGATATAGTCTTCCACGTCATGTTACTCTACCTTTACTGTGTTAATCACCATTTTACAAACTACTATATAGACTTGTCTAGTTGATCACTTTCCTTAATCGATGATGGATCTTTCTCATCTTTTCAGGATTTTAACTTTACAATGAAATAAAATTGGTCATGGTTCAGCGATTATAATAAGGATTTAATCCATGCTGAAAGAGAGTCCTGTTTCTTTTTAATTCACCCTGTACTAAAAGATGATTCTTTTGTCAAAACTAAAATAAATGTGATGACCTTTTTGTCATGGACGACACTCTTCCTCAGAAATATGGTTGTTAATGACCCGACTTCCCTTTCCATCACCGTAGACACCGAACTTGTATGTGAATATGCAATGCAAATATCTATCTCGTTTAATTAACCGTGTTCTCTAAAGATAGAGCTGACTAATATGAATCTTTAATAGCTAATATTCTTCCCGTTTAATCTCCACAGGGATTAGAACTCATTACGTAAAGATAATAAGGTTAAAACTATTAGGTGAAATTATACCACGATATAAAATGAACATCATAATCCTAAGTATGTTGGGTACCATGCCGTATGTTGCCTACTATAAATACATATTATTTCATTTGATTAAATGGGCTAAGATTCCAAACCATTATTCGGTTATGTAGTAAAGTAAATAATTAAATCATATGAGAGGAAATCTCTGTTGAAAGAGTAAAACGAATAAAGATTTCAAACGCTTAGTAAATACGCTTAGTAAATATCGCAGAGCATGCACAAACCTAAAGGAACTCACGTACATACTTACTGAACAGAGCGAAACTAGTGCCAAAAATACTCAAGTTGAATCGTGCGTGGTTCTTTGAACAGTTTCTTAAGGGTGAAAATATATAGATTTCCTGACTAATTAATGGTTGATCACGGTACACAAATAACCAAAGGGTGTCCCAAACTTGTCTTACCTGTATGAGACGTTATATCTAGTGTGAAATACTAATATAAAAGTTAACCTGTTTAAAGTATTTAGAGATAATGTTTTATCTGAACTCTTAAATTTGTAACCTTTAAATGATAAATAAAAGTGGCAAGGTTTTTATATTTTGTCCACTTGAAACGTCTGTCTTTATTGCTACGCTATATTTGTGTTGTTTTATTGAACAGCAATTTGTATTGCTTGTCCCGGTGCATGTCCATATTTTATTGTTATTTGTTGCTTGCCTTAGTATATTTCACTGTGTTATGGCATTGTTATCCCTTGTTATTGCTTGTTCCCACACCTAATTGGTATTCATTGCTTTTATTCTTTGCATTTTACATTTTAGAGATATCCTCCTGTATTAGTTTTTTGATCCGTGGTGTTTTTTGTTCCTGGTTCCGTTGGATTCATCTTTTTACATTTGTTAGGTCTTTAGAATGTAATAGATTTAAAAAGATGTAATAAATATAAGAGGACCTGACGTTTCGATTCTAACAGAATCTTTATCGAAGGTAAAATGACAGAATACAACATTACACAACATATATATAGACAGAGGAACAATAGGCAGGAAGTCAAAGTGACAGATGGATGAATAGGGGAAGATATCATACTTGACAGCTGATTGATGAAGTGGATAATATAACAAAAGGATGACATAGACAAAGGGGAGATAAAAAGATCACATCTATTGTTTTTGTGGACTTCAAATTCCTCAAGATTTCAAAATGTCAAAACGTCAGTTAGAACCTTTCCAAGATGATGATAATTATACATGGGACTCTTCTTCTTGATTGTTTTAATCTTGATTAAAATCACTGAACCATGACCAATTTGATTTAATTGCAAAGTTCAACTAACAAAGATAAAATTCTGACAAGATGAGAAGAATCGATCGATATTAAAACACAGTAACAGAAGAGTAACATGAATGTGCATGATTATATACTTTAGGTAAATAGGGATATTCTACTTCTTATCATGCTTATGGCGGAACTTATGTTGATTTAGTCTTATTTTACTTGCCTATGAACGGTATTAAATGTCCTCCTGTGTCTATGAATGGTATTAAACGCATTATTGATTGATGCTTTCCTACAACAACATTCGTACATGAATGCTTTTCCACTGAGAACTTCTCAGGAAGAGCACTGAGCAACATTGAAGATTGCACAGAAATAAGCATGCATCTGACCTTTGGATTATTTAGCAGTTAGGCCTAATGATTTGTTCCAGAATAAAAAGGACTATTTTCATTCTGATCTTTGCTATTGCTATTGATAGATGATATACAATGTGTGTACTGGGAATCGCACACGGGATTGTACAGGCTAGTAAATGACATGGTTTACTCAAATTATGCTGGTGTTATTAATTTCATTGGATTAATCTTAAATTATCAGAATATTATCATTATTAATTGGGCTTCGCATTGAAGCTGACTTGGTCATTGTCCAGTGGTTTTGAAAGGTATAAATCCGTTATAAAACGGAGTCCTATTTGTTATACACCCTGTATTTAAAGGAAATAATTGTACTGTTATTTTGTTACAATATCTACAATGACAGCCGTTTATATTGCTAAAATCTTTAAGTTTAAAATAATTGTATATAAAATCAACTCAAACGGATTTAGGCTCACCAGAGTTACTTGGATAATTTAATAAATCCACCGATAAACCGACCACTTTAACTTAAAAACTAAAATTGGTCAGCAGGAAGAAAGATATCGTCACTCGCCTAAGATAAGAACTTTTAGTTTATACAATTTCAGGTTTAGATTGAGTGGAAAGGGACTAGCGATCAGTATTAAAACATTTTTTAAATGATGATTTCATAAAATATAAAAATCCTTTGCCATAATTGTTAAAATAAATCTTCCCTCAACACAATTGTCACGATAATTGAATAATTATCCAACTTAATAGGATTATTAGTTTCTCTTGATTGCTTAATCAACATTGTTTAACAAATGATGATTATGAAAATGTAAAAACATAACAAAATCAGTTTGTTAATCAGTTTGTCTCCAACGCTGACATCCCAATTGGCTTAGGTGATCGTTATTACTTCTTGCACCCACAAATTCATAAATAACGCTCTTTATTTAAATTCGCTAAAGAAACGAAACGAGATCGAACGAAACCCAGCCTTCATCTTCATTACTCAGCGGTATGCGTTCACTATTCAACATGTGGTATAATTTAGTTGGTCATCATTCAAAAAAGCTATTTCAACAGGTTTCGAGATCCAATTATTATCTAATTTGACGCATGACGGTTTAATATATACAGGCCCCTTACCGTGCCGGGTATCATATCTATAATTCAATAGCTGTAGACGGATCACCGCAATAAATCATTTGAACTTTGACAGCTACAACTGTCAATGACTGTCCGATGAGTGAGAAAATCGTTCTTCTATTTGCTGAGCGATGAATTTACTTACCCCGCCTGAACACGTGTACACTCGTTTTGGGTTTTGATAAAGAAGAAAATCTGATGATTCCATCTGACGTCATGGCCATTAAACGCTGATATAAGTGTTTACACTATGGTATATGGGGGGGGGGGGGCGTGTTGGCGCAGCGGTAATTCCCTCGCTTTGCACCAATGAAGTCCGGGTTCAATTCTGTGCGCGGCCGGGCTTTATCAGTCAGCTGTAGAACGGGGCCCCGTTTCAATTGAGGGCGCTCTAAAACGACGGGTGTACGTAATCAAGGTAACGTACACCCGTCAACTTGCGCAATGATTGAATTTTCGCCTTTTACCCCCAATTATCTGCATAAAAAGTAACTACATATCGAGTTGAGGCCAGCATAAGGTACCAGAACTCCTTGCGACATCCAGTTCGATGATTTAATTTAACCTTTGACCCCAACATCACACGACACAAGCTAAAATTATCTCTTTTTTGACCGATTATCTGCAATGAGACCCCCATTTTCTAGACGAGATTACACCATTTTATAGAATTTTCAGATTAAGTGTGATCATTTTTACATTAAATATAAGCCCTATAGGATTCAGAAGTGATGCCTTTGTAACGGTTATCTCTGTGATAAGAGAGTTATTTCGTCGTTTAAAATCGGCATTTTTATTAATTTTGAAAATAACTGTGACGTGAGGCCGTACCCGTGGAAACGCAGTCCCGTTCCCAAGCCCGCCCTCTGTTGAAAAGTGTTTTTTGTTCATACTCCGACGGGCGACGGACTTCCGTCACTTGATGAATCGCCGTGTAATAAATGACGGCTGTGCGTCACTAAATAGAGCGCCCTCAATTGAAACGGGGCCCCGTTCTACAGCTGACTGTTTATGTGCATTTGGTTTATCACGATCCATGCACGCTCTCGCAGGTTTTCTCCGGGTTCTCCGGTTTCCTCCTGCTTTCAAAATCGGTGATCAGTTGTTTCGGTTATCAAAAAAAACTTCCTTCACCCAATGGAATTTGGGTAGCTGCACTGAAAAATTGTGAATGTTACAATCTAAGTGCGGATAGGTGTGCGCCTTTAATATTTAATTTAATTCAAGATTTCTTCAAATACAGCACAGATAAACCGGTTATCAAAAAGAGAAAATGCAATGATTGCACAAATTGACGGGTACACGTTACCACGTTGAAGCACACCCGTCTATTTTAGCGCCCACAGGTAAAACGGGTTCTCGTTCCGGAGGTGACTGATAAAAGCAATACGAAATAATAATACATTCATAGAATTATTATAAAGACCTATCCTGTTCAAGTAGTAAAGTGGCTTTAGAATTGTTAATAGTGATTTAACCGGGGATGCTTCAACGTTATCTGACATTGTGAAGAATAAAAATCTAAAATTAAACATTGCAAAACAAAAAATCAATAACAGTTTAATACGGGTTACTCAAAGTCAATCTAGACGAATTGAAGTATATTCATGTACGATAAAATAATATTGATGTACTGTGATGTGGTATTATTTATACTGTATAAATGAAATACAGAAGTCTTTATATTCATGATTCACACTTAATACACGACGAAATGCCCTATTCTAACTTTTAAAAACACTGTAAAAGCATTAGTAATGTTCTTAAAGCCTACACTGTAGTACCCTTATTACTTGCATAATATATTAAAGTGGGAGCCTAAACTTGAGTTTATTATTTAATGACTTTAATTAAAGGTGTATCCGGTTGACGTAGTAGATTTTATATCATTGTAAAGCCCCTATTTTCTAGTACATTAACCAAGATTGGACAGACATAAACATCCCATATAATCTCCACAATATAAGAGTGACAAAAGCCCCGTGTGAAAGAAAGATGGTGTATTTATGTGGACGTCCACTTAACAATAAGTGTTTCTAGAACATAAAAGCCCGAACATAATATGTATATTAAATAAATTAAACAGCGTCATAACAATTTCATATCAATGTTGAGCCCCATTTCTTAGAATGTACATACATTTTCTTATGTTGATAAATTCTATACAGTATTTCCTAATAATAATTACCACACGATCGGAACTATGAATCAGAATTGACCAAATCAAAGAGGGACATAAAGTGCAGTTACACAGTAAAAAGCTTTGGGAATTTGTAAATTAAAATCTGGAATTGAATTATCTAAAGCATTTATTTGAAAAGAAGGTGGATGTAATAATGTTTCACGAGAATTTTAGTTCGTCAAAATCGGTTGAGGAAAACATGTTTTATACGCTCATTTAAATGAAAGAACACATTTTAAAACACCGAACCAGTTGTTTCTTCTTCAATGTTACAATTACAAATGGTTACATTATGTTATCTTTGTTTCACATGAAATGTATGTAGAGAATATCTGAACAAGATCAATATGTATTCAATTGATTTAATTAACTAGTTATTGTGGTCCACATATGCACATAATTACTGTGGATCGTTGACTATAAATATCCCAAATCGGTTTGGTTTCAAAAACAAAGTAATGTTTCAAAATAGTCATATCTATCGAAGGAAACCATGAAATCCTATGATTCTTTATGTTGATAATAGCATATAAATACCGTTATTACTATTGGCATTGCTTTCCGTCACATTATGTTTTGGAAATATTTCTAATATTTATTTTATTTTTGAATACCCTTTTGTTTTAACTCACCCTGTATGTCTACATTGTGATGAAAACGGGATGCAATTTGATTCAGCAGTTAAGAATAACTAAGCGATCAGGTGACATGCCTATGAATGTCAATTGTATCTATAGATAATGAACCTTTTCTTTAAAAAAAAATTATATCCACCAATGACATCTCTTGAAAATGTTTAATAAGTTTGTCAAACTGGAGTTCATGACATCAGTAAGTTAACGCCACATCAATCAATTCTTTAACAGGTGAATAAACTGAACAACGATCAGTGTACCTTTGTTTTCATATGGCAAAAGGTCACCTTACTTAAAATGGTGATGGGTCTATCTATATAAAGCATGTTTTGAGTGTTGATTCAAAATATATTTAGTTTTAATCATCATTCAATATGTTATATGTCGTATTTTGAAAAGGGTAATGTCCTCTAATATATTATATTTTCAGTTAATAGATAAACGCTGCCATAGTTCTGTGTGATTTTGGATACAAATAGATACACTACTGCACCTTAATATTAAATCAGTTGTTCAACATGTTTCATAATATTATTGCTTTATTACAGGTACTTTCATGTTGCTGAAAAGTGTTGATATACATTTCCAGCCATACAATATATGGTAAAAGTTCTAACCTTTTCAAGCCATTCGGTAGTCCTATAAGTGGTCTACTCACGTACAGTCTCAAAAAGGGGGTGTTTTGGAAATATAGGTATTCATGGGGTGACTAGACAGGTACCTATTACTGTGTTCAAGCAGTCACTATAGGGGAAACAGTCTTGCTATGCATAAACAAAATTCCCGACCTATGTACTAGATATCGTACAATGTTTTTTCGATAACTGGATTACTAGAGCTAGAGGGTATGGTGTTCTATGAATACGTTTACATTGAAGTACACAGAGATATATCTTCGGGCTATTACTACTCACAGCTTCTATACTCGGGTATTGCATGTGTATATTTACTTCATCGGTTATTTTTCCTGCCGAATTTTTCACTTGTCTAAATCGTTAAAGAAAGTTTGTACCATACTCTTTCAAGTATTCAGATTTCTGGTTTGTTTGTGCTTTTGCTATGTGGGTGATGAGAACACCTTGTGATCACTATGCTCTACCAATGCATATAATGCAATGACACACCTTATTAGTAGGTGTTCACCAATAACAGTTTTCCCCCGAGGCCAGCTAATACAGAAGTGTTCACAATTTACTAAAAATCATTATAAGAGAATAGCTGTCGATTATCATCGGGGGATCTCCATGTCAATCAGAGTTGTTATGATGTTTGTACGTAACGTTGACCAATCAGGCTACGACTTACATAATGCATGTATTAAAAGAGATTTGCGTACTTACCGTATGTTATGAATGGACTTAAAAATCAGTTCGTCATCAGATTTTGTGGAGTTCGCACGTAAAACGACTGTGTTAAAAATCAAGATTCAACATTATTTGTTGCAGTATTTTCTACAAATTAAAGAAATTATAATTAAAAGGAATGTCTCGTGTAATCTAAGAGTTGTAAAGCATCCGCTCGTCAATGCGACTCTTCATAGCATTGTCAAACTTTTTTCGCATCAGTTGCGACCATCTTCTGTCTCTGAACAATGACAAATGCCAGTAAAATACATTTGCGAACTCGGAGTATTCCCGATGTTATGAAAAGTAAACCACTTATTACGAATAAATCACTGTGCGTAGCCGAAAGGATTTGAATTGGCGCTTGAATTTTTGAGCGACATCAATAGGTTGTTTTACCTCTACCGGGACCTCCATGCATTCTCAAGTCTTATTTGTACTGTTTTCCTATAATACATCCTCGGTCTGCAGTGAATATTTCAGTAAAATCAATATAATAACTCAACATTTTGAGAAATAATTGATTTTGTTAAATTCACGGAAAAGTGTATTTTAGGTCCAAGATTCAGAACTGTACTAGTGTCGTCCAATACTGAAACAGTTCAGGTGTCGGGCGATACTGGATTACAGTTATGAACCAGTATCGTTCAATACTAGGACAAATCACTACACATGGCATGTATTCCAGTATCACCCGATATTGGAATAAGAACGTTCCAGTATCGCTCGATACTGGAATACAATTTGGTGTTCCAGTATCGACCGATACTGGAACAGTAAAATCGTGCGACTCAGAGTCAGAGAGTCTGAACTTTTATGTTCCAGTATTAAACGATACTGGTATACCATTAATCGGTTGAAAACTTTACCTCATGGGCATAATTTAACCTTGAATATTCTTGAACGATACTATGTCCACCGTAGTCTCTAAACTCTAAACAACTTTGTCGTATCAAAACATTACCTTGAAAAATAACTTGCATGAATTGCATGATTAATAAGCATTATACATGTAGCTAACAATACGAACAACAAACTATACTATCAAACGGATTTGTTAATGACTGTACCGACTCACTCAGGATTCCAAAAATAACGTACCCGACATGTCGAGCAGCAGAATCAATCAACCCCATTTTGAACCACCAACTTTGTCCAACAATATTCTTGATACAATTAACAGGTCCTTGTAGCATAGCACTTGCATGCAATTGTTACATCGTGTTTATTACCAGGCAGCCGCGTAATGAACTAAATTGGAGGAGTGCAAACTACTCTTTTATTGCCCGTAAGGTGAAAGGTATAATGAAAAAGCTATCCGGCGTCTCGCAATACGTTGTTGTCGCAATTTAATTATTTCCCATGGGTAAATTAAGATATGAACATGTTTCACATTATACAAGATGTAGGTTGTTTGGTTTTATGTCCTTCGTATTATTACTGCTTTTATGTTGGATTTAGTGTTCATCACTAGAATAATCCTGATATAAATGCCTGGTTTACCGCGAGTAGAATAATACCATCGTAGACACCAAACTCTGTTGTAGAATATGCATTACAAATATCTATCCCGTTTATTTAACCGCGTTTCCAAAAGATAGCTGACAAATATGAATCTGTAATACCTTATACAGGGTGAAACAAAAAATGTGCACGATTTGTTTATTTTTACAATTGTACTACATGTATGAACTTACACCTATAAGGATTAAGAAAAATGAGCCCTCTTGTACAACAAAACGTCGATTCAAAAAATGCTGATCGGGCCCACATTGTGTCCCTAAGACATGTGGCATTATGAAATGAAGTGAGTGTGTGTAATTTATTATGATACTGGTATAGTGAACAAGGCAATATTCACACAAAGGCGTTTAAAACATTGCATAATTTAATTAAGTTCTGAGTCCATTGCTACTGCTAAAATGTTGTGACATATAAAATAACACTCAATTTAGTCATGCTATAATAGCAGTAATGTTCTAATGTCTTAACTGTGTAGATCTCATTCAAATCCTAATTCTGGCACAAATCATTTATAGCTACATAAATCACAAATTTGATGCATGAATATTTCTGTGCAATGTTCAATATTGCTCAGTGTTCTCATGAGAAAGCCTCAGCATGTAGAAAAGTTGTGGTAGGAAAGCACCAATCATATCAATAGTGTGTTTATACCAATCATAGGGGACATTAGACTTTGAAATTGGACTTGTAAGTCAAATCATTTCCCTTTTAGCCTATTTAAATAATGTAATCTTCCACTGTCATGTTACTCTATCTTTACTGTGTTATTTACCATTGTACATACTACTATGGGTTGACTTGCCTAGTTGATCACTTTCCTATTGGTGATGGATCTTTCTCATCTTTTCAGGATTTTAAATTTATTAGTTGGACTTTACAATGAAATAAAATTGGTCATGGTTCAGCGATTATAATAAGGATTTAATCCATGCTGAAAGAGAGTCCTGTTTCTTTTTAATTCACCCTGTAGGCGAGAACGGGGTAAGTTGAGCCACTGGGTAAGTTGAGCCACCCCCTGTATTATGGAAACTATTGACATTCCTAATTTTACACTGCCCTCTATTGTTAGATGACATCACTCAAACCTATCTGGTGACAACCTTGCATCGTGTGCCCACATGGTAAGAAAATTAAGCTAGAAAGTTGATTTTGGACACATCTGAGTAAATTTTTGAAAAAAAATGGTTTACATGGTTTCTTTCTTAGAAGTCCATAGATTGTATTGGTGCAACTTTGTGTGCTAAAAGGGTGACATGTGCACTTAAATTTAGTAACATGTGAAAATGTAATTAAGCTTCAGTAGGGAAGGGGGGGGGGGGGGGGGGGGGGGTATTTTTTCATAAGTTGACCGTCGCGGGGTAAGATGAACCATTTTTCACTGGGTAAGTTGATCATAGGAAATAGCCATGATAAAATAAGATTTGTCACAATTTAGTACAAAAATTGTGGGGAAGTGTTTTAAAATTCCAGTTTGGTTCAAAGTATTAACAATTATGAGTATATTTCACTTTTACCATGAATAAACCAACATTTCTTAAACTTATTTTCTGATTTCAAATGTCCCATTGATTATTGTGGTGGCTCAACTTACCCACACTGGTGGCTCAACTTACCCATAGTCCGGGGCAAGTTGAGCCACTTTGCAAAAAAATTCAAGCATCTCCCATGAATAAACAATAGCAATTGGTTCAATTATTATGTTATACTAAGTAAGTCAACACTCTAAAGTTTTACTTGCAACACTAAGTTTGAAGGTCTGTCTTTTAATATCTGCACAATAGGGCAAAATGTGAAAAATGGCTCATCTTACCCCGTTCTCCCCTACTAAAAGATTATTCTTTTGTCAAAACTATATAAAATAAATGTGATGACCTTTTTGTCATGGACGACACTCTTCCTCAGAAATATGGTTGTTAATGACCCGACTTCCCTTTCCATCACCGTAGACACCGAACTTGTATGTGAATATGCAATGCAAATATCTATCTCGTTTAATTAACCGTGTTCTCTAAAGATAGAGCTGACTAATATGAATCTTTAATAGCTAATATTCTTTCCGTTTAATCTCCACAGGGATTAGAACTCATTACGTAAAGATAATAAGATTAAAACTATTAGGTGAAATTATACCACGATATAAAATGAACATCATAATCCTAAGTATGTTGGGTACCATACCGTATGTTGCCTACTATAAATAGGCCTACATATTATTTTATTTTATTAAATGTGCTAAGATTCCAAACCATTATTCGGTTATGTAGTAAAGTAAATAATTAAATCATATGAGGGGAAATCTCTGTTGAAAGTGTACAACGAATAAAGATCTCAAACGCTTAGTAAATACGCTTAGTAAATATCGCAGAGCATGCACAAACCTAAAGGAACTCACGTACATACTTACTGAACAGAGCGAAACTAGTGCCAAAAATACTCAAGTTGAATCGTGCGTGGTTCTTTGAACAGTTTCTTAAGGGTGAAAATATATAGATTTCCTGACTAATTAATGGTTGATCACGGTACACAAATAACCAAAGGGTGTCTCCAAATTTGCCTTACCTGTATGAGACGTTATATCTACTGTGAAATACTAATGTAAAAGTTAACCTGTTTAAAGTATTTAGAGATAATGTTTTATCTGAACTCTTAAATTTGTAGCCTTTAAATGATAAATAAAAGTGGCTAGGTTTTTATATTTTGTCCACTTGAAACTTTATTGCTACGCTATATTTGTGTTGTTTTATTGAACAGCAATGTGTATTGCTTGTCCCGGTGCATGTCCTTATTTTATTGTTATTTGTTGCTTGCCTTAGTATATTTCACTGTTTTATGGCATTGTTATCCCTTGTTATTGCTTGTTCCCACACCTAATTGGTATACATTGCTTTTATTCTTTGCATTTCACATTTTCGAGATATCCTCCTGTATTAGTTTTTTGATCCGTGGTGTTTTTTGTTCCTGGCTCCGTTGGATTCATCTTTTTACATTTGTTAGGTCTTTAGAATGTAATAGATTTAAAGAGATCACATCTAATGTTTTTGTGTACTTTAAATTCCTCAAGATTTCAAAATGTCAAAACGTCAGTTAGAACCTTTCCAAGATGATGATATACATGGTGTTTCAAAAAATAGGACTCTTCTTCTTGATTGTTTTAATCTTGATTAAAATCACTGAACCATGACCAATTTGATTTAATTGCAAAGTTCAACTAACAAAGATAAAATTCTGACAAGATGAGAAGAATCGATCAACAGTAAAACACAGTAACAGAAGAGTAACATGAATGTGCATGATTATATACTTTAGGTAAATAGGGATATTCTACTTTTTATCATACTTATGGCGGAACTTATGTTGATTTAGTCTTATTTCACTTGCCTATGAACGGTATTAAATGTCCTCCTGTGTCTATGAATGGTATTAAACGCATTATTGACATTATTGATGCTTTCCTACAACAACATTCGTACATGAATGCTTTCCTACTGAGACCTTCTCAGGAAGAACACTGAGCAACATTGAAGATTGTACAGAAATAAGCATGCATCTGACCTTTAGATTATTTAGCAGTTAGGCCTAATGATTTGTTCCAGAATGGAAAGGACTATTTTCATTCTGATCTTTGCTATTGCTATTGATAGATGATTTACGATGTTTGTACCGGGAATCGCATACGGGATTGTACAGGCTAGTAAATGACATGGTTTACTCAAATTATGCTGGTGTTATTCATTTTGATTGGAATAATCTCAAATTATCAGAATATTATCATTATTAATTGGGCTTCGCATCATTGAAGCTGACTTGGTCATGGTCCAGTGGTTTTGACAGGTATAAATCCGTTATAAAACGGAGTCCTATTTGTTATACACACTGTATTTAAAGGAAATAATTGTACTGTTATTTTGTTACAATAGCTACAATGACAGCCGTTTATATTGCTAAAATCTTTAAGTTTAAAATAATTGTATATAAAATCAACTCAAACGGATTTAGGCTCACCAGAGTTACTTGGATAATTTAATAAATGCACCGATAAACCGACCACTTTAACTTAAAAACTAAAATTGGTCAGCAGGAAGTAAGATATCGTCACTCGCCTAAGATAAGAACGTTTAGTTTATACAATTTCAGGTTTAGATTGAGTGGAAAAGGACTAGCGATCAGTATTAAAACATTTTAAAATGATGATTTCATTAAATATAAAAATCCTTTGCCATAATTGTTAAAATAAATCTTCCCTCAACACAATTGTCATGATAATTGGATAATTATCCATCTTAATAGGATTATTAGTTTCTCTTGATTTCTTAATCAACCTTGTTTAACAAATGATGATTATGAAAAATTTAAAAACATTACAAAATCAGTTTGTTAATCAGTTTGTCTCCAACGCTGATATCTCAATTGGCTTAGGTGATCGTTTTTACTTCTTGCACCCACAAATTCATAAAGAACGCTCTTTATTTAAATTCGCTAAAGAAACGAAACGAGAACGAACGAAACTCAGCCTTCATCTTCATTACTCAGCGATATGCGTTCACTATTCAACATGTGGTATAATTTAGTTGGTCATCATTCAAAAAAAGCTATTTCAACAGGTTTCGAGATCCAATTATTATCTAATTTGACGCACGACGGTTTAATATATTAAGGCCCCTTACGGTGCCGGGTATCATATCTATAATTCAATAGCTGTAGACGGATCACCGCAATAAATCATTTGAACTTTGACAGCTACAACTGTCAATGACTGTCCGGTGAGTGAGAAAATCGTTCTTCTATTTGCTGAGCGATGAATTTACCCCGCCTAAACACGTGTACACTCGTTTAGGGATTTGATAAAGAAGAAAATCTGATGATTCCATCTGACGTCATGGCCATTAAACGCTGATATAAGTGTTTACACTATGGTATATGAAGAGGATATTAGACGAGCTCTTAATGCTTTGTAACAATATATTCCTTTCTAGAAGGATAAAATTGATTGGCTCCTTGACCTAGATAAATATTACTGAAACTAGAGTATGCTTTTGTATAAATATGTTATCTTCTTATTGTACTTATATTGGATTCAAGATTTGTTAAAATACAGTACAGTGCAGTAATTATGCATATGGTACCTAAATTTGGTTTGCATACATTTTTGTCGACTTTAATCGGTGTCAATATACTTGATTAAATTCAAGATTTCTTCAAATACAGCACAGATAAACCCGTTATAAAAAAGAGAAAATGCAATGATTGCACAAATTGACGGGTACACGTTACCACGTTGAAGCACACCCGTCTATTTTTAGCGCCCACAGGTAAAACGGGTTCTCGTTCCGGAGCTGACTGATAAAAGCAATACGAAATAATAATACATTCATAGAATTATTATAAAGACCTATCCTGTTGAAGTAGTAAAGTGGCTTTAGAATTGTTAATAGTGATTTAACCGGGGATGCGTTATCTGACATTGTGAAGAAGAAAAATCTAAAATTAAACATTGCAAAACAAAAAATCAATAACAGTTACGGGTTACTCAAAGTCAATCTAAACGAATGGTAGTATAGTCATGTACGATAAAATAATGTTGATGTACTGTGGTGTGGTATTATTTATACTCTATAAATGAAATACAGAAGTCTTTATATTCATGATTCACACTTAGTACACGACGACATGCCCTATTCTAACTTTAGAAAACACTGTAAAAGCATTAGTAATGTTCTTAAAGCCTAGTACCCTTGGTACTTGCATAATATATTAAAGTGGCAGCCTAAACTTGAGTTTATTATTTAATGACTTTAATTAAAGGTGTATCCGGTTGACGTAGTGGATTTTATATCATTGTAAAGCCCCTATTTTCTAGTACATTAACCAAGATTGGACAGACATAAACATCCCATATAATCTCCACAATAAGGGAGTGACAAATAGCCCCGTGTGAAGGAAAGATGGTGTATTTATGTGGACGTCCAAATTATTAATAAATGTTTCTAGAACATAAAAGCCCGAACATAATTTGTATATTTAATAAAGTAAACAGCGTCATAACAATTTTATATCAATGTTAAGCCCCCATGTCTTAGAATTAACATACCTTTTCTTGTGTTGATAAATTCTATACAGTATTTCCTAATAATAATTACCACACGATCGGAACTATGAATCAGAATTGACAAAATCAAAGAGGGACATAAAGTGCAGTTACACAGGGTGAGTAAAAAGCTTTGTAAATTTGTAAATGAAAATCTGGACTTGTCTAAATCATTTATTGGAAAAGAAGGTGGATGTAATAAGCTTTCACGAAAATTTTATTTCTTCAAAATCGGCTGAGAAAAACATGTTTTACGCTCATTTAAATGAAAGAACACATTTTAAAAACCGCACCCGTTTTTTCTTCTTCAATGTTACAATTACAAATGGTAACATTATGTTATCTTTGTTTCACATGAAATGTGTAGAGGTCAATATGTATTCAATTGATTCAATTAACTAGTTATTGTGGTTCACACATGCGCATTATTACTATGGATCGTTGACTATAAAAATCCAAAATCGGTTCGGTTTAAAAAACAAAGTAATGTTACAAAATAGTCATATCTATTGAAGGAAATCATGAAATCTTGTGATTTTTGTTGTTGATAATAGCAAACACATACCGTTATTACTATTGGCATTGCTTTCCGTCATATTATGTTTTGGAAATATTATTTATTTCACTTTTGAGTACCCTTTTATTTTAACTCACCCTGTATGTCTACATTGTGATGAAAACGGGATCCAATTTGATTAAGCAGTTAGGAATAACTGAGCGATCAGGTGACATGCCCATGTATCTATAGATAATGAACCAGTATTATTGCATGTTTGTTTAGTCGATGCATTTGTTTATTATTGGGACAGAGAGGAAAACCAAAATATCACTATGGAAAATGAAAGGAACGACCATTTCTTTAATAAAAAAAACAAATCCACAAATGACATCTCTTGAAAATGTTTAATAAGTTTGACAAGCTGGAGTTCATGACATCAGTAAGTTAACGCCACATCAATTAATTCTTTAACAGGTGAATAAACTGAACAACGATCAGTGTACCTTTGTTTTCAAATGGCAAAAGGTCACCTTACTTAAAATAGTGATGGGTCTATATATATAAAGCATGTTTTGAGTGTTGATTCAAAATATTTTTAGTTTTCATCATCATTCAATATATTATATGTCGTATTTGGAAAAGGGTAATGTCCTCTAATATATCATATTTTTAGTTAATGGATAAACGCTGCCATAGTTCTGTGTGATTTTGGATACAAATAGATACACTACTGCACCTTAATATTAAATCAGTTGTTCAACATATGTCATAATATTATTGCTTTATTACAGGTACTTTCATGTTGCTGGAAAGTGTTGATATACATTTCCAGGCATACATTATATGGTAAAAGTTCTAACCTTTTCAAGCCATTCGGTAGTCCTATAAGTGGTCTACTCACGTACAGTCTCAAAAAGGGGGTGCTTTGGAAATATAGGTATTCATGGGGTGACTAGACAGGTACCTATTACTGTGTTCATGCAGTCACTATAGGGGAAACAGTCTTGCTATGCATAAACAAAATTCCCGACCTATGTACTAGATATCGTACAATGTTTTTTTCGATAACTGGATTACTGAAGCTAGAGGGTATGGTGTTCTATGAATACGTTTACATTGAAGTACACAGAGATATTATATCTTCGGGCTATTACTACTCACAGCTTCTACACTCGGGTATTGCACGTGTATATTTACTTCATCGTTTATTTCACCTGCCGAATTTTTCCCTTGTCTAAATCGTTAAAGAAAGTTTGTACCATACTCTTTCAAGTATTCAAATTTCTGGTTTGTTTACGCTTTTGCTATGTGGGTGATGAGGACACCTTGTGATCAATGCTATAATTGCTCTACCAATGCATATAATGCAATGACACATCTTATTATCAGTAGGTGTTCACCAATAACAGTATTCCCCGAGGCCAGCTAATACAGAGGTGTTCATCATTTACTAAAAATCATTATAATCTTATTGATATGTTGTCTATGGTTCTCCACAACGTTTACTTTACGTTCAATGTGCACTGAATCATATAAACACTTTTTCTATTTATTTGGATGTTTGTCTTGCAACCCAGAAATTCGTTAGTTTCTCTACCAATGCATAACATGAAAAGGCATACCTTTTTATCAGTTGGTGTTCATGAACATTATATTTCCAGATTCCAGCAAACTACAAAAGAGGTGTTAATAATTTTCTTAACATCATTATAAACTCATCATGTGTTGTCAACGATTCGTGTTAACGTTTACTTCACGTTCTGTGTACACAGAATCACATAAACAACTTTTATTTGGATATTTGTCTGGCAACCCAGAAATTCGTTAGTTTCTCTACCAATACATAGAATGTAATGACACGCCTTTTTATCAGTCGGTGATCATGGAGGTCATATTCTCACATTCAAAGGAGGTGTTTGCCAAACTTCATTGTAAACTATCATTGATGTGATGTCAATGATTCGCCACAGCGTTTACTTCGAGTTCTGTGTGCACCAAACCACAATAAATGACTATAGCACATGCATTGGGTACCCTGATTGGGTATTACTTGCATAGCTGTAACACTCAAGGTCTTCTGCGCAAACACCCGCAAAACTTGGGTTTGAATTCATGATTGCTCGCGTTTCCGTCGATAACTACGTTTCTTTCCGACGTACATTTGTTGCAGGTCAAGTAATTAACCTTTGACCCGAAGTGAACTATTTTGGCTGGAACAAAACTATGGTGGCTATGGTTAGAACGGTTAGTTGCACATTTTATTGTGTGGGATTACGCGCGTCCTGGAATTGGGAAGTTGTAATACATGTACATCATAGGCCTACGTGGTAATAGCTGCGCCACTTTTCCCGTGGCAACTAATGTTGGCGAATATTGGCGAAACTTGGCGAATGTTTTATTCGTGCAAACGGATGATTCATAAGCTATCATTTACTTTCCATGTTGATAAGCAATGTTGGATCACATAAGCAAGCAGTTTGCTGGTAGATTGACCCCCATCGGATATGAGTAATACTTTACTTTTGTACTGTTCGTGTTTGCATGAATGTGATACACAAATACATTGTAGGACGATAAGTGCATCGAATGAAGCTCTCTGGGAATGAGAGGACTGACCTTCTTTGAATGAGAGAGAGAGAGAGGCAATGAGATTTTAATAACTCCTACATACGTAGGATCAAACGCTTTCTATGTATTCTTAACAAAGGGTTGTTGTTGTTGTTGTTGTTGTTGTTGTTGTTGTTGTTGTTGTTGTTGTTGTTGTTGTTGTTGTTGTTGTTGTTGTTGTTGTTGTTGTTGTTGTTGTTGTTGTTGTTGTTGTTGTTGTTGTTGTTGTTGTTGTTGTTGTTGTTGTTGTTGTTGTTGTTGTTGTTTTTGTATTTTTGTTGTTGGGTGTGGTGGTGGTAATTTGGGGGTGGGGTCATTTTAGTCGGTTCCACGCACTTATGTCAAATAATCGTACCAAATAAAACAATTATATTTGATTATCGATGAGTAATGTAAATCCGGTAGTACGCCTTTAATCTAATTTAATCGAGAACAACTTATGATTATCATCGGGGGATTTCCCTGTCAATCAAAGTTGTTATGATTTGTTTTACGTAAATGTTGACCAATCAGGCTACGACTTACATAATGCATGTATTAAAAGAGATTTTGCGTACTTACCGTATTTTATGAATGGAATTTAACGTAAAACGACTGTGTTAAAAATCAAGATTCAACATTATCTGTTGCAGTATTTTCTACAAATTATAGAATTATAATTAGAAGGACTGTCTCCTGTTCCCTTACTTCAAATTTAGTGTAATTTAAGAATTGTATAGCATCCGCTCGTCAATGCGACTCTTCATATTTTGTCTTTGCATACGGGCAAGACTGAGCTGATCCTTTTTGGTTCGAAGCGTAAAGTAAACAAACATAAAGAGTTGTACTGAGTGATGGTCATGTCATTGAATCAAAGCAGTCTGTTGTTTACCTTGGCCTTGAGCTAAATCAATACCTGGATGGGGAGCAGATTGTTCTTAACATTATAAAGAAAGTTAATTCTCGGCTCAAATTTCTTTACAGGCAGGCAAACTTTTTTAACCAGAAAGTAAAAAAATGATCTGTTCAGCTCTGGTGTTATGTCTTTTTGATTATTCAATCTCATCCTGGTATGAAGGAACTTCAAAGTATCACAAACAACGATTACAATGTGCTCATAACAAGGTTATTAGATTCATCCTCAACAAAGATTATATGTATCATATAAATCTTGCTGATTTCCAATCACTTGGTTTGTTGAATATTAATACCAGAGCTGAACAACTCCGTTTGAATCATGTTCATAACATCTTTTGTGACACGTGTCCAAACTACATGAAAGACAATTTTATAAAACTTTCAAGTTTACATCATTATAACACAAGGGGAAGTGATTTTAATTTCCAAGTGCCTAAGATCAAAACCCCAACTTCTTGTTCTTTTTATTATAATGCTATCACAGATTGGAATAGGCTGCCTGACAATGTTAAATCTATTTCACTGAAATCCGTTTTTAAAAAAGATGCAAAAACTCATCCTTTGAATCACATGAATGTCTAGTTTTACATTTCCCGTTTTAAAGTGAGTGTGGTGTTTTTATAGTATATATGTAGGGTCATACCTTTTCTTAATTGTAATATAAGGACCCCTTTGGAAATAAGTTTCTTTTAGCTTAAAGGGTTATCCTTGGCATGTTATCATTTAAATGTTTTGATGTATAAATGAATGTATATTTGTAGTTCTAATAGAGTTTTTATATTTGTATTCCGTGCAATCCTATTTTTGTATAATGTGATAATATGCTGAATAAAATAAAATAAAATAAAATCATAGCATTGTCGAACTTTTTTTCGCATCAGTTGCGACCATCTTCTATCTCTGAATAATGTAAAATGCCAATAAAATACATTTGCGAACTCGGAGTATTCCCGATGTTATGAAAAGTAAACCACTTATTACAAATAAATCACTGTGCGTAGCCGCAAGGATTTGAATTGGCGCTTGAATTTTTGAGCGACGTCAATAGGTTGTTTTACCTCTACCGGGACCTCCATGCATTCTCAAGTGCCATGTCTTATTTGTACTGTTTTCCTATAATACGTTCTCGGTGTGCAGTGAATATTTCAGTAAAATCAATATAATAACTCCACATTTTGAGAAATAATTGATTTTGTTAAATTCACGGAAAAGTGTATTTTAGGTCCAAGATTCAGAACTGTACTAGTGTCGTCCAATACTGAAACAGTTCCAGTGTCGGGCGATACTGGAATACAATTATGAACCAGTATTGTTCAATACTGGGAAAAATCACTACACATAGCATGTGTACCAGTATCGCCCGATACTGGAATATAAAAACGTTCCAGTATCGCTCGATACTGGAACACAATTTGGTGTTCCGGTATCGACCGATACTGGAACAGTAAAATCGTGCGACTCATAGTCAGAGAGTCTGAACTTTTATGTTCCAGTATTAAACGATACTGGTATACCATTAATTGGTTGAAAACGTAACCTCATGGGCATAATTTAACCTTGAATATTCTTGAACGACACTATGTCCACCGTAGTCTCTATACTCTAAACAACTTTGTCGTATTGAAAAATAACTTCTCCGGAGTGAATTGCATGATTAATAAGCATTATAGCTAACAATACGCACAACAAACTATACAATCAAACGGATTCGGTAATGACTGTACCGACTCACTCAGGATTCCAAAAATAACGTACCCGACATGTCGAGCAGCAGAATCAATCAACCCCATTTTGAACCACCAACTTTGTCCAACAATATTCTTGATACAATTAACAGGTCCTTATAGCATAGCACTTGCATGCAATTGTTACATCGTGTTTATTACCAGGCAGCCGTGTAATGAACTTAATTGGAGGAGTGCAAACTACTCTTTTTTATTGCCCGTAAGGTGAAAGGTATAATGAAAAAGCTATCCGGCGTCACGCAATACGTTGTTGTCGCAATTTAATTATTTCCCATGGGTAAATTAAGATATGAACATGTTTCACATTATACCGGGTGGTTCAAAAAAAAGTTGACCCAAGTTCAAAGTAATTTTTCAACCACATTTAAAGGTTCAGAGAATTTGTGTTTACTTTGTCTTAATCAGCAGTAAGTTTTGAAATTATCCTGTAAATATGGCACGTTTAGTTTGTTTGGTTCTTCAGGGTGCACTACACTAAATGGGGTTTCCCCCACCCTTAAGGACGGTGTTTAAAACTAAAATCGGAAAGTATGCATCACAAAATCTTCAATTAAAAAGATTTGACAGTAATATCATTGCGTACATGCCTATGATTGTTTATTAATTATGATTAATGGGACATCACTTACATGCACCCTGACTATAAACTGTGAATATCATCTAGGTAAATTTTGAGAGATCTTTCAAATTTGTGCTTTTTACTGGAAACATTGGCGATTACGGCGATATTTCCAAGCTCGACAGAGAGGTAGTCAACTCCATGGGCATATTTTGGAAAATCGAGCAGGCTACCTACCTATTTTTTTCATTTTTTTGTGGGGAATGTGATTATCTTTTAAGAAAAAATCACTCTACAGGGTCCAACTTCGCAATTTAGTAGTCTAAAACAGAGTTTTATATCAGTGTTTTTGTACATATCCCTATGGAGCTCTATTTAGTGGTGTGATCCCTTAAGTTATGGTTCATTACAGAAAACATGTACAAAACTGACTTGTCCACGGGAGCGTCATTGAAACAAAACAGCATGCTCTAGTTTCAGAATTGTAAAGCCCGCCCTGACAAAGTATCCCAATCTCTATGCTTATGTGCCATTCACATTCAACAAAGAAACGTACGTATAGGTAGGTAATGTCGAGCACCAGACAGATGTTTCAGATGTCTCCTTTTTTCTTTTTCTCCTATTTTTACAATTTGTGACCAATCGTGTGCTAGTCCACTTTGTGCATTCTATCTCTACTAAAGGACGCTCCCGTGGCCAAGGCAGTTTTGTGCATGCTTTCTGTAATGAACCATATCTGAAGAACCAATCAAGATAAATGTACCATTTTATCAGGATAATTTTAAAACTTACTGCTTATCAAGACTAAGTAAACAGAAATTCTCTGAAACTTTAAATGTGGTTGAAAAATTACCTTGAACTTGGGTCAACTTTTTTTGAACCACCCGGTACAAGATGTAGGTTGTTTGGTTTTATGTCCTTCGTATTATTACTGCTTTTATGTTGGATTTAGTGTTTATCACTAGAATAATCCTGATATAAATGCCTGGTTTAACGCGAGTAGAATAATACCATCGTAGACACCAAACTCTGTTGTAGAATATGCATTACAAATATATCTATCTCGTTTATTTAACCGCGTTTCCAAAAGATAGCTGACAAATATGAATCTGTAATACCTTATACAGGGTAAATCAACAAAAATGTGCACGATTTGTATATTTTTACAATTGTACTATATGTATGAACTTACACCTATAAGGATTAAGAAAAATGAGCCCTCTTTGTACAACAAAACGTCGATTCAAAAAATGCTGATCGGGCCCACATTGTGTCCCTTTAAGACATGTGGCATTATGAAATGAAGTGAGTGTGTGTAATTTATTGTGATACTGGCATATTCACACAAAGGCAATATTCACACAAAGGCGTTTAAAACATTGCATAATTGAATTAAGTTCTGAGTCCATTGCTTCTTCTGCTAAAATGTTGTGACATATAAAATAACACTCAATTTAGTCATGCTATAATAGCAGTCATGTTTTAATGTCTTAACTGTGTAGATCTCATTCAAATCCTAATTCTGGCACAAATCATTTATAGCTACATAAATCACAAATTTGATGCATGAATATTTCTGTGCAATGTTCAATATTGCTCAGTGTTCTCATGAGAAAGCCTCAGCATGTAGAAAAGTTGTGGTAGGAAAGCACAAATCATATCAACAGTGTGTTTATACCAATCATAGAGGACATTTAGACTTTGAAATTGGACTTGTAAGTCAACTTTTATTTCTGCCATAAGCATGATAATAATAATAATAATAATAATTGAGCATGATAAGAATATAAAACATTTCCCTTTTAGCCTATTTAAATAATGTAATCTTCCACGTCATATTACTCTACCTTTACTGTGTTAATTACCATTGTACAAACTACTAAATGGGTTGACTAGTTGATCACTTTCCTTATTCGATGATAGATCTTTCTCATCTTTTCAGGATTTTAACTTTATTAGTTGGACTTTACAATGAAATCAAATTGGTCATGGTTCAGCGGTTATCATAAGGATTTAATCCATGCTGAAAGAGAGTCCTGTTTCTTTTTAATTCACCCTGTACTAATCGAAACTAAAATAAATGTGATGACCTTTTTGTCATGGTCGACACTCTTCCTCAGAAATATGGTTGTTAATGACCCGACTTCCCTTTCCATCACCGTAGACACCGAATTTGTATGTGAATATGCAATGCAAATATCTATCTCGTTTAATTAACCGTGTTCTCTAAAGATAGAGCTGACTAATATGAATCTTTAATAGCTAATATTCTTCCCGTTTAATCTCCACAGGGATTAGAACTCATTACGTAAAGATAATAAGATTAAAACTATTAGGTGAAATTATACCACGATATAAAATGAACATCATCATCCTAAGTATGTTGGGTACCATACCGTATGTTGCCTACTATAAATACATATTATTTTATTTTATTAAAATGTGCTAAGATTCCAAACCATTATTCGGTTATGTAGTAAAGTAAATAATTAAATCATATGAGGGGAAATCTCTGTTGAAAGTGTAAAACGAATAAAGATCTCAAACGCTTAGTAAATACGCTTAGTAAATATCGCAGAGCATGCACAAACCTAAAGGAACTCACGTACATACTTACTGAACAGAGCGAAACTAGTGCCAAAATACTCAAGTTGAATCGTGCGTGGTTCTTTGAACAGTTTCTTAAGGGTGAAAATATATAGATTTCCTGACTAATTAATGGTTGATCACGGTACACAAATAACCAAAGGGTGTCCCAAATTTGCCTTACCTGTATGAGACGTTATATCTACTGTGAAATACTAATATAAAAGTTAACCTGTTTAAAGTATTTATAGATAATAACTCTTACATTTGTAACCTTTAAATGATAAACAAAAGTGGCTAGGTTTTTATATTTTGTCCACTTGAAACGTCTGTCTTTATTGCTACGCTATATTTGTGTTGTTTTATTGAACAGCAATGTGTATTGCTTGTCCCGGTGCATGTCCATATTTTATTGTTATTTGTTGCTTGCCTTAGTATATTTCACTGTTTTATGGCATTGTTATCCCTTGTTATTGCTTGTTCCCACACCTAATTGGCAGTGGCGTAGCCAAGGGGGGGCAAGGGGGGGCAGCTGCCCCCCCTGTGGGGTTCTCTGCCCCCCCTGTTGCCCCCCCTGTGGGAAATGTCAGTTGAAATAATTTGGGACTAACCTATTCACAACACAAGGAAATTCAATCCTCAATTTGGTTGTTGCCCCCCCACCAAAACTCCCGGCCCCCCCTTTGCCCCCCCACTGAGAAAAACCTGGCTACGCCACTGCTAATTGGTATACATTGCTTTTATTCTTTGCATTTTACATTTTCGAGATATCCTCCTGTATTATTTTTTTGATCCGTGGTGTTTTTTGTTCCTGGCTCCGTTGGATTCATCTTTTTACATTGGTTAGGTCTTTAGAATGTAATAGATTTAAAGAGATCACATCTAATGTTTGTGTGTACTTTAAATTCCTTAAGATTTCAAAATGTCAAAACGTCAGTTAGAACCTTTCCAAGATGATGATATACATGGTGTTTCAAAAAATAGGACTCTTCTTCTTGATTGTTTTAATCTTGATTAAAATCACTGAACCATGACCAATTTGATTTAATTGCAAAGTTCAACTAACAAAGATAAAATTCTGACAAGATGAGAAGAATCGATCAACAGTAAAACACAGTAACAGAAGAGTAACATGAATGTGCATGATTATATACTTTAGGTAAGATAGGGATATTCTACTTCTTATCATGCTTATGGCGGAACTTATGTTGATTTAGTCTTATTTCACTTGCCTATGAACGGTATTAAATGTCCTCCTGTGTCTATGAATGGTATTAAACGCATTATTGACATTATTGATGCTTTCCTACAACAACATTCGTACATGAATGCTTTCCTACTGAGACCTTCTCAGGAAGAACACTGAGCAACATTGAAGATTGCACAGAAATAAGAATGCATCTGACCTTTAGATTATTTAGCAGTTAGGCCTAATGATTTTTTCCAGAATGAAAAGGAATATTTTCATTTTGATCTTTGCTATTGCTATTGATAGATGATTTACGATGTTTGTACCGGGAATCGCATACGGGATTGTACAGGCTAGTAAATGACATGGTTTACTCAAATTATGCTGGTGTTATTCATTTTGATTGGATTAATCTCAAATTATCAGAATAATATCATTATTAATTGGGCTTCGCATTGAAGCTGACTTGGTCATGGTCCAGTGGTTTTGACAGGTATAAATCCGTTATAAAACGGAGTACTATTTGTTATACACCCTGTATTTAAAGGAAATAATTGTACTGTTATTTTGTTACAATATCTACAATGACAGCTGTTTATATTGCTAAAATCTTTAAGTTTAAAATAATTGTATATAAAATCAACTCAAACGGATTTAGGCTCACCAGAGTTACTTGGATAATTTAATAAATGCACCAATAAACCGACCACTTTAACTTAAAAACAAAAATTGGTCAGCAGGAAGTAAGATATCGTCACTCGCCTAAGATAAGAACGTTTAGTTTATACAATTTCAGGTTTAGATTTAGTGGAAAGGGACTAGCGATCGGTATTTAAAAAAAATTAAATGATGATTTCATTAAATATAAAAATCCTTTGCCATAATTGTTAAAATAAATCTTCCCTCAGCACAATTGTCATGATAATTGGATAATTATCCATCTTAATAGGATGATTAGTTTCTATTGATTGCTTAATCAACCTTGTTTAACAAATGATGATTATTAAAATTTAAAAACATAACAAAATCAGTTTGTTAATCAGTTTGTTTCCAACGCTGATATCCCAATTGGCTTAGGTGATCGTTTTTACTTCTTGCACCTACAAATTCATAAAGAAAGCTCTTTATTTAAATCGAAACCCAGCCTTCATCTTCATTACTCAGCGATATGCGTTCACTATTCAACATGTGGTATAATTTTAGTTGGTCATCATTCAAAAAAAGTATTTCAACAGGCATTAGCTTTCGAGATCCAATTATTATCTAATTTGACTCATGACGGTTAATACATACAGGCCCTACGGTGCCGGGTATCATATCTATAATTCAATAGCTGTAGACGGATCACAGCAATAAATCATTTGAACTTTGACAGCTACAACTGTCAGTGACTGACTGTCCGGTGAGTGAGAAAATCGTTCATCTATTTGCTGAGCGATGAATTTACCCCGCCTGAACACGTGTACACTCGTTTTGGGTTTTGGTAAAGAAGAAAATCTGATGATTCCATCTGACGTCATGGCCATTAAACGCTGATATAAGTGTTTACTCTATGGTATATGAAGAGGATATTAGACGAGCTCTTAATGCTTTGTAACAATATATTCCTTTCTAGGAGGATAAAATTGATTGGCTCCTTGACCTAGATAAATATTACTGCTATATGATGAGGCATCACTGCTCTTATATCAATATGTTATCTTCTTATTGTACTTATATTGGATTCAAGATTTGTTCAAATACAGTACAGTGCATTAATTATGCATATGGTACCTTAATTTGGGTTGCATACATTTTTGTCGTCTTTAATCGGTGTCAATATACTATATTGAATTCAAGATTTCTTCAAATACAACACAGATGAACCCGTTATAAAACGGAGTCCTATTTTGTTATACACCCTGTATTTAAAGGAGGTTGCCAGCGCTGCAAGCACAATATTGTGCATTATACCTTAGAAAGGTAATTATTGAGCCCAAATCGCGTAGTTATATAGAACAAAACATCATACTTATCACAAAAACGAATAAAAACTGCTATACCTCAACATGCAATTTTTAAAATTCGCGGCGATCGAAAGTCCCGGTCATACATACAGGCCCCTTTACGGTGCTAGGTATCATATCTATAATTCAATACTGTAGCTGTAGACAGATCACCGCAATAAATCATTTGAAATTTTACTTGACAGCTACAACTGTCAATGACTGTCCGGTGAGTGAGAAAATCGTTCTTCTGTATTAATTGCTGAGCGATGAATTTACCCCGCTTGAACACGTGTACACTCGTTTGGGTTTTGGTATTAAGAAGAAAATCTGATGATTCCATCTGACGTCATGGCCATTAAACGCTGATATAAGTGTTTACTCTATGGTTTATGAAGAGGATATTAGACGAGCTCTTAATGCTTTGTAACAATATACGGTATTCCCTTCTAGAAGGATAAAATTGATTGGCTCCTTGACCTAGATAAATATTACTGATATATGATGAGGCATCACTGCTCTAACATCAATGTGTTATCTTCTTATTGTACTTATACAGGGTGTCCCAAAAAAATGTTAACACTCCGGGCACATAAGATATCTTAAAAGGACCGGAACACACGGATCTAATCTTGATGTATTATGAAAGCTGAGTAAATAAGCTTTCATTTGCATTTTATTGCGTTCCAATTGGTTATTTAGAACGGGAGATATGCTTCAGCAAACATGAGGAAGCAAAATCGGCTTGGTCCAATCCTCTCAGTATGAAAGTAAAGCTTTTAAAATGCACGAAGCAAGAAGCAACATGATTAAGTCACACACACACATCAGTTAATCTCTTCTTTGTTTTTTTCAACGCATTCTTTCGATTCTTTTCAAGCTTAAATTGATTTATGGTTAATTTCAGTGCAATACTAGTTTTATTTCAGTGCAATATTAGTTAATTTATTTAATTGGAAGGACCATTTCAACAAAGAACGTGAAATGTTTCAATTTCAATTTTAATGACTGCTTTACTGACAGCTACCTATTGCACATGGAAAAAGAGTATAGAACTTGAACTCATGACAAAATACATATATAATTTATATGTGGAATATATTTATTTATGTATTTTAAGCTTGAAAAGAATCGAAATAATGCATTGAAAAAAACAAAGAAGAGATTAACTGATGTGTGTGTGACTTAATCATGTTGCTTCTGGCTTCGTGCATTTTAAAAGCTTTACTTTCATACTGAGAGGATTGGACCCCCGATTGGACCAAGCCGATTTTGCTTCCTCATGTTTGCTGAAGCATATCTCCCGTTCTAAATAACCAATTGGAACGCAATAAAATGCAAATGAAAGCTTATTTACTCAGCTTTCATAATACATCAAGATTAGACCCGTGTGTTCCGGTCCTATTTAAGATATCTTATGTGCCCGGAGTGTTAACATTTTTTTGGGACACCCTGTATTGAATTCAAGATTTGTTCAAATACAGCACAGTGCATTAATGATGCAGACGTAATGTGGGTTATATTTACATGCATTTTGATCTTCTTTAACCGGTGTAAATGATCGTGTTAACCATTATAGTGACTCGTTATCGGGAATGAGGTTGTCACCTGCGACGTGTTTTATTGTTCGTGTTCCTACATCAACTGAACATTGACTTTTCATCTAACGGTACCGTTACGGTGTTACCTCTATGTAAGCCATCACGAAGTTTTGTGATGGTCTGCTTGGCTCATTTCATGACATTATGTAAGCTATCACGAAATTTCGTGATATTGTAAGTTAATGCCTAAATACTTTATGACCGCTATGTCAATGTGCCAGATACAAAATACTTACATGATATGATTACTTCTAATATGTTATCTAAACTGTTTCATCCCGACTTATATGTGTACTTCTAATATGTTATCTAAACTGTTTCATTCCGACTTATATGTGACACTAGTGCCAGGGCTGCCTAAATACTCCACGTAGTTATGTCAGTGTGCCAGGTACAAAATACATCATATTTTGACTTCTAATATGTTTTCTAAACTGTTTCATCCCGACTTATGTGTGACACTGTGCCAGGGCTGCCTAAATACTCTATGACCGCTATGTTAGTGTGCCAGATACAAAATACTTACATGATATGTTTACTTCTAATATGTTATATAAAATGTTTCATCCCAAATTATGTGTGACACTGTGCCAGGGCCGACTCTAACTTCATGTAACATGTCAGTGTGCCATATACAAAATACATAAAATTTTGACTTCTAATATGTTTTCGAAACTGTTTCATCCCGACTTATGTGTGACACTGTGCCAGGGCTGCCTAAATTCTTTATGACCGCTATGTTAGTGTGCCAGATACAAAATACTTACATGATATGTTTACTTCTAATAAGTTATATAAACTGTTTCATCCTGACTTATGTGTGACACTGTGCCAGGGCTGCCTAAATACTTCATGTAGTTATGTCAGTGTGCCAGATACAAAATACATGATATTTTGACTTTTAATATGTTATCTTAATTGTTCATCCCGACTTATGTGTGACACTGTGCCAGGGATGCCTAAATACTTCACATAGTTATGTCAATGTGCAATATACAAAATACATGATATTTTGACTTTTAATATGTTTTCTAAACTGTTTCATCCCGACGTATGTGTGACACTGTGCCAGGGCTGCCTAAATACTCTATGACCACTAAGTTAGTTTGCCAGATACAAAATACTTACATGATATGTTTACTTCTAATATGTTATATAAACAGTTTAATCCCGACTTATGTGTGACACTGTGCCAGGGCTGCCTAAATACTTCATGTAGATGTCAATGTGCCATATACAAAATACATAATATTTTGACTTTTAATGTGTTATCTTTACTGGTTTATCTTGACTTATGTGTAACACTGTGCCAGGGCTGCCTAAATACTTTATGACCGCTATGTTAGTGTGCCAGATACAAAATACTTACATGATATGTTTACTTCTAATATGTTATATAAACTGTTTCATCCCGAATTATGTGTGACACTGTGCCAGGGCTGCCTAAATACTTCATGTAGTTATGTCAGTGTGCCAGATACAAAATACATGATATTTTGACTTTTAATGTGTTATCTTAGCTTTTGTGTTTCTGGTATTCCTTTCTCATACTAAAGCTTTCACAATAAGATTCATCAATAGGTAAGTTCATTCTTATACTCAAATTCGAATTTGACGTACCCATGCATATCAAAGCAATGATTTGAGGACTTTACTTATATGACACTGTGACAGGCAAACCTAACTCATATATGATACGGTAGATCTTTACATTACTTAGTGTTAACATTTACTTTTAAAGTCCTTATTCATTCTGGCACTGTGACACTGTGCCAGGCAGGCCGTCTTTTAGTTTTACTTATGACACTGTGCCAGGCAAATTTAACTCATATATGATAAGGTAGATCTTTACAGTTTACATTACTTAGTGTTAACATTTATTTTTAAAGTCCTTCTTCATTTTGTCACTGTGACACTGTGCCAGGCAGGCCGTCTTTAGTTTTACTTATATGACACTGTGCCAGGCAAACCTAACTCATACATGATACGGTAGATCTTTACATTATTTAGTGTTAACATTTACTTTTAAAGTCCTTATTCATTCTGGCACTGTGCCAGGCAGGGCGTCTTTAGTTTTACCTATATGACACTGTGCCAGGCAAACCTAACTCATATATGATAAGGTAGATCTTTACATTACTTAGTGTTAACATTTATTTTTAAAGTCCTTATTCATTTTGTCACTGTGACACTGTGCCAGGCAGGCTGTCTTTAGTTTTACTTATATGACACTGTGCCATGCAATCCTAACTCATATATGATAAGGTAGATATTTACATTACTTAGTGTTAACATTTACTTTTAAAGTCCTTATTCATTCTGGCACTGTGACACTGTGCCAGGCAGGCCGTCTTTAGTTTTACTTATATATGACACTGTGCCAGGCAAACCTAACTCATATATGATACGGTAGATCTTTACATTACTTAGTGTTAATATTTATTTTTAAAGTCCTTATTCATTTTGTCACTGTGACACTGTGCCAGGCAGGCCGTCTTTAGTTTTACTGATATATGACACTGTGCCAGGCTAACCTAACTCATATATGATAAGGTAGATCTTTACATTCCTTAGTGTTAATATTTATTTTTAAAGTCCTTATTCATTTTGTCACTGTGACACTGTGCCAGGCAGGCCGTCTTTAGTTTTACTTAAATGACACTGTGCCAGGCAAACCTAACTCATATATGATAAGGTAGATCTTTACATTCCTTAGTGTTAACATTTACTTTTAGAGTCCTTATTCATTCTGGCACTGTGACACTGTGCCAGGCAGGCCATCTTTAGTTTTACTTATAAATATGACACTGTGCCAGGCAAACCTAACTCATATATGATAAGGTAAATCTTTACATTACTTAGTGTTAACATTTACTTTTAAAGTCCTTATTCATTCTGGCACTGTGACACTGTGCCAGGCAGGCCGTCTTTAGTTTTACTTATATATGACACTGTGCCAGGCAAACCTAACTCATATATGATACGGTAGATCTTTACATTACTTAGTGTTAATATTTATTTTTAAAGTCCTTATTCATTTTGTCACTGTGACACTGTGCCAGGCAGGCCGTCTTTAGTTTTACTTAAATGACACTGTGCCAGGCAAACCTAACTCATATATGATAAGGTAGATCTTTACATTCCTTAGTGTTAACATTTACTTTTAGAGTCCTTATTCATTCTGGCACTGTGACACTGTGCCAGGCAGGCCATCTTTAGTTTTACTTATAAATATGACACTGTGCCAGGCAAACCTAACTCATATATGATAAGGTAAATCTTTACATTACTTAGTGTTAACATTTACTTTTAAAGTCCTTATTCATTCTGGCACTGTGACACTGTGCCAGGCAGGCCGTCTTTAGTTTTACTTATATATGACACTGTGCCAGGCAAACCTAACTCATATATGATACGGTAGATCTTTACATTACTTAGTGTTAATATTTATTTTTAAAGTCCTTATTCATTTTGTCACTGTGACACTGTGCCAGGCAGGCCGTCTTTAGTTTTACTTAAATGACACTGTGCCAGGCAAACCTAACTCATATATGATAAGGTAGATCTTTACATTCCTTAGTGTTAACATTTACTTTTAGAGTCCTTATTCATTCTGGCACTGTGACACTGTGCCAGGCAGGCCGTCTTTAGTTTTACTTATAAATATGACACTGTGCCAGGCAAACCTAACTCATATATGATAAGGTAAATCTTTACATTACTTAGTGTTAACATTTACTTTTAAAGTCCCTATACATTCTGGCACTGTGACACTGTGCCAGGCAGGCCATCTTTAGTTTTACTTATAAATATGACACTGTGCCAGGCAAACCTAACTCATATATGATAAGGTAAATCTTTACATTACTTAGTGTTAACATTTACTTTTAAAGTCCTTATTCATTCTGGCACTGTGACACTGTGCCAGGCAGGCCGTCTTTAGTTTTACTTATATGACACTGTGCCAGGCAAACCTAACTCATATATGATAAGGTAGATATTTACATTACTTAGTGTTAACATTTACTTTTAAAGTCCTTATTCATTCTGGCACTGTGACACTGTGCCAGGCAGGCCGTCTTTAGTTTTACTTATATATGACACTGTGCCAGGCAAACCTAACTCATACATGATACGGTAGATCTTTACATTATTTAGTGTTAACATTTACTTTTATAGTCCTTATTCATTTTGTCACTGTGACACTGTGCCAGGCAGGCCGTCTTTAGTTTTACTTATATGACACTGTGCCAGGCAAACCTAACTCATATATGATAAGGTAGATCTTTACATTACTTAGTGTTAACATTTATTTTTAAAGTCCTTATTCATTTTGTCACTGTGACACTGTGCCAGGCAGGCCGTCTCATATATGATAAGGTAGATCTTTACATTTCTTGGTGTTAACATTTACTTTTAAAAGTCCTTATTCATTCTGGCACTGTGCCAGGCAGGCCGTCTTTAGTTTTACCTATATGACACTGTGCCAGGCAAACCTAACTCATATATGATACGGTAGATCTTTACATTACTTAGTGTTAACATTTACTTAAACAGTTTATATAACATATTAGAAGTAAACTTGTCATGCAAGTATTTTTTATCTGGCACACTAACATAGCGGTCATAAAATATTTAGGCAGCCCTGGCACAGTGTCACACATAAGTCGGGATAAACAATTAAGATAACATATTAAAAGTCAAAATATCATGTATTTTGTATCTGGCACACTGACATAACTACATGAAGTATTTAGGCAGCCCTGTCACAGTGTCACACATAAGTCGGGATGATACAGTTTAAATAACATATTAGAAGTAAACATTTCATGTAAGTATTTTGTATCTGGCACACTGACATAACTACATGAAGTATTTAGGCAGCCCTGGCACAGTGTCACACATATGTCGGGATGAAACAGTTTAAAAAACATAAAAAGTCAAAATATCATGTATTTTGTATATGGCACATTGACATAAATATTTAGGCAGCCCTGGCACAGTGTCACACATAATTTGGGATGAAACAGTTTATATAACATATTATAAGGAAACATATCATGTAAGTATTTTGTATCTGGCACACTAACATAGCGGTCATAAATTATTTAGGCAGCCCTGGCACAGTGTCACACACAAAGTGGGGATGAAATAGTTTAGAAAACATATTAGAAGTAAACATATCATATTTTGTATCTGGCACACTAACATAGCGGTCATAAAGTATTTAGGCAGCCCTGGCACAGTGTCACACATAAGTCGGGATGAAACAGTTTAAATAACATATTAGAAGTAAACATATCATGTAAGTATTTTGTATCTGGCACACTGACATAACTACATGAAGTATTTAGGCAGCCCTGGCACAGTGTCACACATAAATCGGGATGAAACAGTTTATATAACATATTAGAAGTAAACATATCATGTAAGTATTTTGTATCTGGCACACTGACATAACTACATGAAGTATTTAGGCAGCCCTGGCACAGTGTCACACATAAATCGGGATGAAACAGTTTATATAACATATTAGAAGTAAACATATTATGTAAGTATTTTGTATCTGGCACACTAACATAGCGGTCATAAAGTATTTAGGCAGCCCTGGCACAGTGTCACACATAAGTCAAGATAAACCAGTAAAGATAACATATTAAAAGTCAAAATTTCATGTATTTTGTATATGGCACACTGACATAGTTACATGAAGTATATAGTCAGCCCTGTCACAGTGTCACACATATGTCAGGATAAAACACGATATGTAACATATTAGAAGTAAAAATATCATGTAAGTATTTTGTATCTGGCATACTGACATAGTTACATAAAGTATTTAGGCAGCCCTGGCACTGTGTCACACACAAGTCAGGATGAACAAGTTAATATAACATATTAAAAGTCAAAATATCCACATGAAGTATTTAGGCAGCCCTGGTACAGTGTCATACATAAGTCTGGGTGATAAAGTTTAACTAACATATTAGAAGTAAACATATCATGTAAGTATTTTGTATCGGGCACACTGACATAACCACATGAAGTATTTAGGCAGCCCTGGCACAGTGTCACACATAAGTCGGGATGAAACAGTTTATATAACATATTAGAAGTAAACATATCGTGTAGGGGCCTAAATATTTTGTATCTGGCACATAGCGGTCATAAAGTATTTAGGCAGCCCTGGCACAGTGTCATACATAAGTCGGGATGAAACATTTTAGATAACATATTAGAAGTAAACATATCATGTACTGTAAGTATTTTGTATCTGGCACACTGACATAGCGTACATAAAGTATTTAGGCAGCCCTGGCACAGTGTCACACATAAGTCGGGATGAACAATTAAGATAACATATTAAAAAGTCCAAATATCACGTAAGTATTTTGTATCTGGCACAATGACATATCGTACATAAAGTATTTAGGCAACCCTGGCACAGTGTCACACATAAATCAGGATGAACAATTAAGATAACAATAGGCAAAATATCAAGTAAAAAAGGCTGCATTTTTGGCACACTACCTGACACAGTGTCACACATTAGTCGGGATAAAACAGTACCCTTAAACATATTAAAAGTAAAAAGTATCATGTAAGTATTTCGTGATGGCTTGCATGAAAAGAAATGGTGAGTACCGTACAGAGTCTGTGGCATGAGAATGTGTAAGACTATAGCGTACTTGTCACAGCTGGCATAGAGAGAGAGAAAATAAGAGTCTGAGGGACCCGGCACAGAAACAAAATTAAAATGGCATGGCATGGAATAAATACCTAACACTAAAGTGTGCTTGCCCCTTCCTGTCACAATTTGTAAGCTCAGGTTAAAATAAAAAAGTGAATGCGTGCCCAGGTTAAAATAAAAAGTGAGTGCGTGTCCAGCATATCCAAAATGAACTAATATATATATGCCACCCTGTCACAAGTTATCGGTCCGCACAAAATGTATTGCGTCGCCGGCATAGCAATATTGAAGTTAAATCCCCTTCCTAGCACAATATTTTGCTTGTCCGGCATAGCCAAAAAAGAATTAATATGCCCCCTTCTGCCACTACTACTAATATGCCCCCTTTCTGTCAAAAACCTAGTTCGTACAAAATGTATCGCGTCGCCAGCATAGCAATATTGAAGTTAAATCCCCCTTCCTATCACAATATTTTGCTTGTCCGGCATAGCCAAAAATGAATTATTATGCCCCCTTCTGCCACTACTACTAATATGCCCTCTTTCTGTCACAAGCCTATAGTTCGTACAAAATGTATTGCGTCGCCGGCATAGCAATATTAAAGTTAAATCCCCTTTCCTATCACAATATTTTGCTTGTCCGGCATAGCCAAAAATGAATTAATATGCCCCCCCCCCCCCTTCTACCACTATTACTAACATGCCCCCTTTCTGTCACAAGCCTAGTTCGTACAAAATGTATTGCATCGCCGGTAGCAATATTGAAGTTAAATCCCCGTTCCTATCACAAATATTTTGCTTGTCCGGCATAGCCAAAATTAATTAATATGCCCCTTCTGCCACTACTAATAATATCCCCCTTTCTGTCACATGCCTAGTTCGCACAAAATGTATTGTGTCGCCGGCATAGCAGGCAAAATATTTTGCGTGGCCGGCATAGCTAAATATAAATTAATATGCCCCCTTTTGTCACAAGTTGTCTGTTCGCACAAAATGTATTGCGTCGCCGGTATAGAAATGTTTTGGAGCGGCAGTATAGTCGTATTCCGAAAGTCCACCTGGATAAAACATGGAAACAAGTCAGTTTATTATTATCATACATTCACCTGCCTGATCCAATATTCATTCTGCATATTCTATGGCTCCCTATTTACTCCCTATATAATTCGTGATGGCTTACATGGAGGTAGAACCACCGTTACCTTGAAAATTGGTAGCCATGTTATACGTAGTTTACTTCAACCACCTGTAAAAATTAAACAACGTAGCCCTTATTTTGAGTCTTTTTTTTAACATCACCAATAGAGGGACCGGGAACGAGACGTGTATTAATGAGGTCTTTGTTAATTTAATTCACGCCAGTTTGTCTGAGTCTATAAATTATTTATTCATTCACTAATACTCAACTTGTATCCTTTGCTCGATCATCGCGTGGGTTTGATTGAGTTTCGCTTGTCATAATCATGCTTATAGGCCATTATAAATGGTTGATATTTTAAAATATTATCAATTTATAATGGCCAAAATTAATTAATCTATATTAAAATATTTGCTACATGTATTTCGGTCGCTTGAGACTCTCAATAAAGACGTTGTATACATAAGTGCTCGTTCATCTGGTGCCGATGTGTGAGGGCGTGTCCACATTATAATTTCAAGATAATACGGATTCTATCCGGATTGATAAACCCGTTCACACTACCGCGCTGAATCATGGCGAAACTCTATCTGCATTAAAATTTAGCATAAGTGACCCGGAAATTAATGTCCACGTTCCAATAACTCCGTTTGCTGTTAAAATATCGAAGATGCCTTAAGCCAGAGAAAGTTGCAGAGAAAGTGGCGGAATATGCAGCAAATCATAATGGGCCAATATCAGCAACTGAAGTGCAGCGGTAATATTTTCATTTTATTCGGTCAAAGATTTCCTTCTTCCGGTAATCCGGATAAGACAGCGAAATTCTGTTCATACTACGATCGATGCAGATTATATCCGATTGTATGCGGATTGAAACCTGTACTTTTCCAGTTTTCCGAATTTTTAATTCGCATCATTTTTTAGCATGAATTCCTGTTCACACTAGACTTATTATCCGGATACACCCGGGTTTTATCCGGGAGGTGGGGACAATTTGCTCTAATGTAAACACGCCCTTAGAATCTGGTTGCCGTGAACGTCTGGGACACCAGTGCAGCTTTGTCATTCCCGCATATGATTTACACTGTATCGTCAAATAATCAAATGGCGTCAGAGCATAGGCCGACATTCTTTAATAAAATTAAGGTTTAATATCCATGAAACGGATTAGCTGTCATCTTGTCGGGAATAATAGCAGTGTTCCAGACTTTCAGAAAGAAGATACACCTATTTCATGATGTAGGCCAATTTGGTAACACGGTTCATGCAATGCACCGATTCAATTGAAGGAAGAATACACCGGGTGCGATTCCCCTTTTTAGTCCGTTGCGCATCAAAATTAACCTGTAAATTCATTGTTAGGATGTTGACTTAGGAACATAAGATTCGAATAGAGTTCGATTGAAATAAGACCAGTAATATCTAAATAGTCTCGTCCTAGTTTAATCTTAGTGTTAAGCTTATTCTAATAATAATACGTTATTACAATAAAGTATAAAAAGCTTAAGCACCAATTTGCTTACTACTTTTCGTCTAGAATTCGCACAACCATCCTCACATGTTAAAGTATAGATAATCCAAAACAGGGATAACCTTTATACCGACTTTGTGCCTGATGGGCACGATATTTCTGTCGGCGAATTAATACAACGTTCTCTTTTAATATTCAATCAAGAATATTGTTTTAACACGATATCTTGACATCTTTCAATTTTAGAATAATACATCATGCATTATTTCTTCAAGACTCAAATAGATTCATATGTCAAATATTTAGCGTAATTTTTTAAATCAATTCTACAAATTGTCCGTTAATTTTTGAATAATATTATTTCAATAGCACAAACATAATGGCTTCATCGATCATATAAAAGTATGATTATTCGTCGCCCGATTCGTGGATTCTCAAGCGCCCTCCTGATATATCTTAAGATTATCTTCACTTGATGCGTGGGAACCCCCTACTGTGTAAATTAATGTATAATACAATACAACAGCCGCCCTTATACTTCAGCGTCCCGTCAGTAAATACGCGGTGTTCCTAGATTAGGAGTTCAAATCATTCGGACGTCATATATACCGATTCATTTGAATATGGTGCGTCTGGCATTAAAGACAGTACTCACTCTTATCTTGGCGAGATCGAAATGGGTTAAACAACCTTAAACTCTGGTAGTTTCGTTATTCCTCCCTTCTAATTATTGGTTAACGACAGTTAATTTTCGGTCAGTTTAACTCTTAATTTAATTATTGTTTTAAACTTTTTAACCAATTAATGTTTAAAACGCTCTACCAACTAAAAGTTTAACAGTTAACTAACTTGGTTGCTTAACACGTTTAACCAATAACTGTATAGGATTTAGTATAACGCTTTATACTGTTGTTTATGGAATCAACAGTTATTAACCAGTAACTGTATAGGCTTTATACTGTTATTGTTTATGGAATCAACGTAGTAGTCCAGGCTTATTGGCAAGTTGGAACCTATATCATCAGAGCTGACAGCGATGTTAGTGCCATTTATATCATTTGGGATAGTTATTTTGTATTGGTATATTGTGTTTTGGCCTCGCTATCCGATCGTCCACCCTGGTTTGTGTGGTTCCCTTTTAGGATGTGCTTGTTTGCACGGCCCGTACGTTACTCTGGCATCTGAAGAAAACATGGCGATCTGGTGGCGAGACAAGTTTTTCTACCGCGTCGTAAAGTATGGATTTATCGTGTTTGCACCTGGTATGTGATTAAGAAACCAAGTAATATTCATTAAACAGATCATCGTTGCTTGAAATCTAGAAGTATGGTGTGATGGATCGTGTCTGTGGGGTGTAAACTTGACTTAAATGGTCCATATCGACCCGACGTGTGTGAAATCTACGAAAGGCTGTTTCGCGTTCAAGGAAAGTTAAATGAAGCTAGTTAAAGTATCCCTGTAGGACAGGGGTTCTCAACCTGGGGGTCGTGACCCCCATGGGGGTCGTTTGGGGTTTTCCAGGGGGTCATGAAGGGCTCATAAATATAGGTTTTTGGGGAACCGTGATACATTTCGCTTTAAAAAAGCTTAGAAATACCCAAAAGAAACGGTCAAATATGCAAAATTTCCTCCTCGCTACGCTCACATCCAAACTAAGAAGTTTCATTTATGATATCCGGCTGGTGTTTTTATTCAATTGTTGTTTTGGGGGTCACGGTACTAACCAGGAATGTCAAAAGGGGTCGTGGGGCAAAAAGGTTGAGAACCACTGCTGTAGGAGATGTTCAAGGCTTCAGAGCTCCTACATTAGTAGAAAAACTTTCGAACTGTTACCAGATTCGTGTAAATATGAATTCTAAGACATTTGCAATCTGAGACACAAAAGTTGTCTCAGTTTGCAATAAGCAAATATAAGAAAGCCTAAGAAGGATTTAGCAGGTTCGCCTACAAAATAAGGAGCATCAAGTGCACGGTATAAAGTTTTTGCGTCTATGATATCACTATCGCATGATGGCGCTATATACTACGCCAGACGCTGCTGTTCACGATTGTTCGAACTCTAGATTTCTGCAGAACAATACATAAGTCTGATCGTGACTATCGCATGTGTTAAATATCATGGCTTTCCACGGCATTTCGTCATCGGCTTCCTCCAAGGAAAATGACAGCAAATCTGTAGTGACCAGCCTATATAGCTGCTCCAGCTCGGCAAGGGCGTTAAAATTTGAGGCTGCAGCTAGAAAAGCTGAGTTAACTTATAAGATGGAGGCACTCAGAAGGAAACAAGAAATTAAAAGGAAAGAAGCACTAATACTTAAAAGAAGTCAATTAGAAGAATTACAGTGGGAAACAGAAGTCATGGAAGTAGAAATGGAACTGGCTTTGGCCAATGCCAGAATCCACACACTATGTGACAATGATACAGACTCCCTAAGCATGCTAAGTGAGGTAAAATCACAAAGAGTACAAAGCTGGGTCTTCCAGAACCAACAACAAGGTTTGCCACAACAGTCGTCGCAACAACAAGCGTCACAAAACCAAACATCGCAACAACAAGGTTTGCAACAACAATCATCGCAACAACAAGGTTTGCAACAACAATCATCGCAACAACAAGGTTTGCAACAACAATCATCGCAACAACAAGGTTTGCAACAACAATCATCGCAACAACAAGGTTTGCAACAACACTCATCGCAACAACAAGGTTTGCAACAACACTCATCGCAACAACAAGGTTTGCAACAAAACTCATCGCAACAAGGTTTGCCACAACAGTCGTCGCAACAACAAGCGTCACAAAACCAAACGTCGCAACAACACTCATCGCAACAACAAGGTTTGCAGCAACAATCATCGCAACAACAAGGTTTGCAACAAAAAGTCGTCGCAACAACAAGCGTCGCAACAACATTGCAACAACAAGGTTTGCAACAACAGTCGCCGCAACAAGCGTCGCAAAAACAAACGTCGCAACAACAAGGTTTGCGACAACAATCATTGCAACAACAAGGTTTGCAACAACAGTCGTCGCAACAAGCGCCGCAATATCAAGGCTTGCAACAACAAGGTTTGCAACAACAATCATCGCAACAACAAGGTTTGCGACAACAATCATTGCAACAAGGTTTGCAACAACAGTCGTCGCAACAAACGTCGCAACAACAAGGTTTGCAAAAGCGTCGCAAAAACAGTCATTGCAACAACAAGCGTTGCAACAACAAGGTTTGCAACAACAAGGTTTGCAACAACAGTCGTCGCAATCACAAGGTTTGCAACAACAAGGTTTGCAATTTAAACAGTCATCGCAACAAGCGTCGCAATATCAAGACTTGCAACAACAAAGTTTGCAACAACAGGTGTCGCAACAACACGCGTCACAATATTAAGTTCTGTAGCCACAAGTGTCGCAACAACAAAACTTGCAACAACAATTGTCGCAACAACAAAGATTGCAACAACAAGGTTTGCAACAACAAATGCAGCAAGATCATATGCGATATCCACAAGCGCATTATTCGCAAACGCAGTATCCAGTGCATCACTACCAAATTCAAAACAGAACATAGTGTAGAAGCAGATGACAACGAAACGACAAGTTGTGGGCTTACAGGCGCCGGAGATAACGAATCGTAAGCGCAGGCCCTGTGTATCATTACTATATAGAGAGTCAAGACAAGATACAGTTTATAGACTGATCAAACCTCGTGAATAGGTTCCAGCAAGATTGATTATCATCTAGTGTGCCATAAGGTGCTAATAAAGCACTATTAAAGCTGATTTGGTATGTGCGGTTGAAAATGTTCTAGTTTATTATAAAAATCATATAATGTGCCATTTCAACAGCATTTATGCTCAGGCAACTTCCAAGCGTTTAACAGTAGTTTACACTACAAATATAGTTGCCATAAAAGTTGAAAACTTCAGTCCTAACAATCTAATGGTTGCCACAAACTACGAAGGATCTGTATCATGACTTAGAATAACTATGAGGACATTTCAGCTGAATCAGCCAGTGTTTTCATCCTTGGATGGGAATGAGTTGTCTTGTATATGGCACAATTGGGATTGTCATGTCTTTGAACAGGCAATCACCAGTTTTAAGTTTCAACCAATTATACTTTGATCAATTCATGCTGTGCAAGATGGCTCTGGGCAGTGTATTTATCAAGAGTTTGTGCATTATAGCCTGGTTTGAACCCAGCCTAGCATCTCATTAGATGCTTATTTGTTTAGTATTTGGTAGTTGTATGGTCCTATAGAGCTATATTTTGCCCATCTTATGTTGAACAAGGTATAGCACATGTCAGCATTATAAGGTGAATATATATCACCAGTGTCAAGACTATGACAGAAAACCTGATTTATTTCTACTGGAGGTGTTGTCTACTAAGCAGACATTAGTTTAATCAACAAGTTCACTCAGAACTGAAAAGACATTACAAGTCATTGTTGTTGGATTATTTATTCCATGTAAAGTTTAAGTATGCTAAGTTGCATTATGATATATTGTTTATGGATGTAGGAGATGTTCAAGGCTTCAGAGCTCCTACAAGCGATATTCGAAGGCAAGATTACAATACACGTCTCGCAATCACACAAATCAACCGCCAGGCAGGCCTAAATGATGTTTGAGTCTCGCATGCATTATAAGCTTATTAAAAATTTACCGAAAATCCCCGGCGAAAATCGCTCAGAAAACATCATTTAGGCCCACCTGGCAGTTGATTTGTGCAACCGCAAAACGCACATTACAATCCCACCTTCAAATATCGCTGTCAGCTCTGATGACAGGTTCCAACTTGTCAATTGATATTTCCGAATGCATTCGTCCGCCATGATGTCACGTTGACCAGATGCACGTGGATAAGTTACCTAAACTGATTTAGTTTATGAGTGATGCAGTTTACGGTTATGAGTGATACAGTTACATGTGAAACCGGTTCTTAAACCGATCTAACGCGGCCCTAATTTCCCTAAAACGTTCTTAAAGTTTAATACCTCATAAAACCGAGAAAAATTAATGAATATTGAACAATTTAGTTTAACGCCACCGCACGCCGGTATAAACCAGAACGGTATCAGTCGTTGTAGAAAAACCTTAAACTTTTCCTCTTAAACAGCATCATTCTTATTCCAGGACTTAAGAGTGTAGCCTCACAAACAATTTGTTTTCGGCTGTTCCAAGACATTTTATTTTCGGCTGGTCCAGAATTATAAATCAGGTTGTATGGAAGGAATCCCATTGTTCCTGGATCAGGGTGCGATTGCCCTGTGTTCGTTGCGTATGGATACATACATAACCTATATTGCCAGTATCATTCGATGCTGTTACACTTTCATTGTCCGAGTATCCTCCTTCGATGTTCCAAGACATTTTGTTTTCGGCTGGTCTCGAATTATAAATCAGGTTGTATGGAAGGAATCCCGATCAGATCATGTCGATCTCACTTAATATTCTACCAATGTCTGACTGGTTTATCAATTTGACGCCAGTTTATCTTTGAATTTACAGCAACAAATATCAATAAAAAATTGTCCCCGGAACAATCTGTAGCGGGTGTTGCGGATGGGGTGGAAGATGAGGCTTGTACTGTCTTTAATGCCAGTTGCTACTAAGCCATTCAAATTTCGTTCAATGGTATTCGAAATTACACGCTAAGAAATAACTCGCAAGTTAGGTAAATATTTACATGCTGAACCCCAAACAGCTTCAAGGGGGCTCCGCCCCCCTCAACCTCCCCATTCCCCACCATTTAAAACAATGATCTATATTCGTCAATGATGACACAAACGCTCCACCTGATTCAGCTTTATAACATTCAGAACTGATTTGGTCAGCATCCTTACAAAAGTGAAAAATGATAACAATATCGAAAAAGGTTTCTTAAACAGTTGACTGCATACAGGCCTCTTTAAGGTGACAACTGACAAGCTATTATATTTATAAGTCAATAGACGAATCGTTGCAATAACCGTAGTCTATCATTTGCAATTTCACAGTTACAACTGTCATCTTGTGGGTGCGAAAATCGTTCTTATCATATGTAATACGCGCGATGAATTTCCCCGGCCCTACATGTATATAATATATAATTTAGTTTAAACACAGAGCTTGACACACATTTGGATTTTGTCACAGGAGAAGTTTGTTGTGTCTGACGTCACGTTCACCAAAGTCTGATATACACCTAGCAACAAAAGTCCCGGACCAGGTGCTTTGAGGTTGGCTAATTCAAAATAGATAATCGGTACCAAAAATCTCAGATATACATTTTTTGAGCAAATTTCTTGTTCTCCGCAGTTTGATACCTTATTCAACAAAAACGAATGGATACTTTTAAAGTTATGACGATTTCAATGACCGCGCATAACAACAGCAAAGTTGCACTAGGTATTCATTGAATTGTGTGTGATAACTGTTATAACTGTCACACAAATCAATGATTTCCTATACCTAAGTGCAACTTTTCTGTTGTTATGCGCGGTCATTGGAATCGTCATAACTTTAAAAGTATCGATTCGATTTTGTTGAATAAGGTATCAAACTGCGGAGAAGAAATTTGCTCAAAAAATGTATATCTGAGATTTTTGGTACCGATTATCTATTTTGAATTAGCCAACCTCAAAGCACCTGGTCCAGGACTTTTGTTGCTAGGTATAAGTGTTTACTCTATGGTATATGAAGAGGATTGCAACAATATTCCCTCTAGAAAGATAGAAATTGATTGGCCCCTTGACCTAGATAAATACTACTCAAACTAGAGTATCACATGAAGGCAGCTTCGTTTTTTTTAGATCAACACTGCTTACTTCATTAATATTGAATTCAGGATATATTCAAATCAGAAATACTTGCCCGTATTCTCGTATTGGTTAAACACGTTTTAAAGCTAAACACGCATTTAACTTTGACTTTAAACACATCGTTTAACCAAACGCAATTCTCGAAAATGTGTGTTACTTTTAAACATGCGTCTTACTCACTGAAAAGTTTAAACATGGGTATGTGGTAGTTTAATGCGCGTTTGCGTTTAACTAAACTCATACACCAACTGTATGCCTTGAATGGTTCCTCAACCATGCTCAGTGCAAGCTGAAGTAGAGATCGTGCCGTCTTAAAAATACACGTACATTTGAGGAATTCGGTCGATGTCTATTGTAACCCATTTGGGCCACAATACATTGAATACTTGTATAACGCACGTCCACTCTGGGGACGAGATTCGCAGAAAGTAACATCGGGTTTTGTTAAACATGTCGTTTAATTTAGACCCGAATTTAGTTAGTCAAAGTTTTAAGCTTAAACCGCGTTTAGTACGAGAAAACGGACCAATGTGTATAAATTATATCAACCTTAATATCGGGTGATGCATGTTGTCTTCTTTAATTGTTCACAATGATCACGTTAATAACCATACCGATATGAATTACCTCACACATGTCACAGGGGAAAGGTTTTAGAGTTGACTCTTATGAGGTGTTTTCATTGATCGTGTTTCTGCATGAAAATTAACTGAGGCTTCAACAACGTTGCTTTCGTTATTAGCCTTTTTAACATCTCCATAAAGTTGCATCGTGTGAGGCACAGTTATGCTCAGGCTAATTCTAAGAAAGTCAATCTAAGAAATTTGAGCTAATTCTAAGAAAGTCTTTTGATTACGATTTCGTGTTTAAACTACAAAAAATTATCTATGGGTTTTTACTTTCTATTGCAAATAGAATTTCTATTACTATTTTCATCATCAGAGATGCAATGCGACGTTTATTACGATCTTGCTTTTCATTTTATTCACCCAAAGAAATATTTTAAAATAGAGGTTCTGGAAGGGTCCCGCAAACACAACATTGAGTATTATTTGTTAGAAAAATAATTATCGAGCCGAAATTACGTAATTATATAGAACTAAACACCATACTAGTCACAAAAATGAATAAAAACTGCCATCACTCAACATGCAATTTTTAAAATTCGCGGCGATCATAAGTCCCGGTGTCGATGACGTCATGGGTATCGGTGCTCAAATTTGTGCATGTGCATTGTATAACTATGACAACATCGACACTGGGACTTTCGATCGCCGCGAATTTTAAAAAGTGCATGTTGAGAGATTGCGGTTTTTATTTGTTTTTGTCATAAGTGTTATGTTTTGTTCTATATAATTACAAAAGTTGGGCTTCATAGTTATTTTTCTAAGGGGCCATATCCAAACTCTCAAGTGATTTTATAGCGTTTTTATACCGATTTTACCCCGGTATTAAAACGGTATTTTTTTCTATTGTTAAAAGCATCGGAAAAAGATCGGTGATTAACTAGAGCCGCCTCTCTCCCCCTCTCTACTTATCTGGCGTTAACAATAGAACTATTGTAGTACTCTCGATGGCTCAATTAGTGAAGCAGACAGATGAAAGCGCGAGGAAGGTTGTTTTATTAAGCTGACCAGTGCTCTAGTTAATCACCGATCTTTTTCCGATGCTTTTAACAATAGAAAAAAATACCGTTTTAATACCGGGGTAAAATCGGTATAAAAACGCTATAAAATCACTTGAGAGTTTGGATATGGCCCCTAACATATAATGCACACTTTTATGCTTGCGGGACACCTCCTAAGAGATCACATGCTGGATTTCTTAATGTAGATCCTGATATCTTAGTGACATAGTCATCTTCTCTGCATAGGTTGCTGGTCAAGATCCCAACCGGCTCAACAATAAATGAGTTTATGAGCCCTTGATTTATTGACAGGCGTCGACAAATAGTAGGTCACATCACTTTATAGGACACAGACATTGCTTAGGATCTTTGCTGTCTTGATATCGTTGTCATTCCTGAATATATGCCTAGACAAGAGAGATGGATAGCATTGTTCATCCAATAATAAAATGATATCCGAGTACAGGCTGACATACATGTTTAAGATATTGTATTCGTAAATTTCTATGTCAAAATAATAAACTATTTTTTGGCACCCTGCGACTTCTGGCTCTTTCCTAACAATCAAATCAAAGATTCTGGGAGGCCTTGTTTCAAGGATCCAAGACGTATCCAAAACGGTACATTCAGAGATGAGACAATCCCTAATTTGGATTACGAGAAGGGTGAGGATGCAACGGTGTAATAAAGACGTCCATGGCACAATATGAATGTTTCATAGCTTATAATACTTGCCATCACTTGTAGGCCTAGACAGTGTTTACCAATGCATGATTAATAGCTAATAGTTTATGCCATCCATCTGTACGGGTAGTGTTGACAAATATGAATGAGTTTAATCATTAATATTATTTTAAAAGGTTTCAGTTTCAGTTTCAGTTTCAGTTTTATTTACCAATAATACATATACAATAATTTTAAGTAAATACATTGGTGGGCTGGCCAAAATCAGAGCAGAGCTCGCAAATATATTTGGCCACCCTTTATAAATCATTTAAACGTAACAAATTCGGATACATGTTGTCAGAGGCATGGACATTACCGTACAGGGCGAGTCAAAAAGACTGCAATAGTGGAAAGAAGCCATTTTATTTTCAAAACCAAAATGAATTTTAAAACTTTTTAAACGTTGCAAGAATGATGTATTTAATCCTAACTTTGTGTGAAAAAATAAAGTCGATCGCATTTTTCGTTTGTTTTTGGTGACCCTCTTTGCTGCACAACCAAATTTACCTGTTTGTCCACGAGCACAGTGATTTTCATTTGAAATGGCACACATTGCATTTTCATATTTGAATATCCCGCCAACAAATAAATGGACAATTTCAGTTTTTTATTAACATTTAGAACATTATACGCTTTCATAGCATGGGTATGATTATAATTGATTATGCTAACTCACATGTAAACAAGAAAGGATGCATCAAATTCCAATAACCTCACAAATGAACTCAAGTTTCCAAATTTGAATGAGAGGCACATTTTGTGATCTGATGCATATTTTGGGTATCTCGTGGACAAACCTGTGAAATGGGTGCACTGGTCAAAAGGGTCACCAAAGGCAAACGGAAAATGATATTGACTTCATATTTTCACGCAAAGTTAGGATTAAATACATAATTCTTGCAACGTTTAAAAAGTTTTAAAATTCATTTTGGCTTTGAAAACAAAATGGCTTCTTTCCACTATTGCAGTCTTTTGACTCACCCTGTATACTGATGATGTACACATTGCAGAATAAAAATATTATTATAATTTTACTACATACGGTGAGTTATAACATTAATAGTGGATAATCAAAAACAAACAAAAAAGACAAACAAAAGTGACAATGAAATATGAAATGAATGAATTGAATTGAATTCGCTGGCGATGTGACTGTATGGCAATTTTCATAAGTGAAAGTCACTCTATCTGAATGTTGCATGCAAGGATGATTGATACAATACAACATTCATGATATTGTTCAGGAAATGAGTCTTACAGATGCAAAAAACAGAGCTTTCACTTTCTTAGACGGAAAAGGTGTACTTTTTATCTCAAATGCTGGTATACCAGTCTTGCACGATATTAGTACTTAAAAGATTTGCCAGTTTCGCTCGATACGGTACAACTTCATTGTGAGTTTGTCCTTGATGATGGCTCTATCTGACAAGAGACAATTTTACGGCGAAGATCTTCACCATGTTCACAGAGCACGATTCTTTACGGTATGCGATAATGAAATTGGTCAGATAATGAAATTGGTCAGATAATGAAATTGGTCAGATAATGAAATTGGTCAGATATTTAGTTTGGACACAGAGCTCAACATAGCTTGGAAGTCCTAAAACATACCGTAGGCCTATCACCAAGCAATCGCATTAGAAACTTTTATTTGAGCCCGTTCATGGTTGTAACATTGTGTCAAACATGCGACAATTGATCGAATCCCGTTTCTGTAGATGGGGTGACATATGACGGTCACGCCGGGCATTTGGTCGGCAGTTGCCATTGCTCTTGGTTACTGATCTTTAACACAGGGAAAATCTAATAGGTTATCCATTGATAGCACCTTTCATGTTCGGTTTTAAAACAACATAGTATAATATATGTAATGGTGAAACAGAGTCCTCTGCAAGTAGTAGATATATTTATATTGGCTGATAGGTTTTTGATTTTGACCTTTCGCTTTTACATCAGATGAACCCTCAACGGACCAATCATGATGATTGCGTCATCATTAGAAAGGTCTACTAATACTATTGGTTTTTCTGCGATATAATTGACTTCTATGGATGGCCGATTCCGCCATGTGTATTAATACACGTACTCGGGGTTTTTTCGAACGCTTGTGATCAAATTGACCAATCGGCAATGAGATTCGATAACTTGGGATGTATAAAGAATCTTCCCGAGTACGTGGGGTAGAGAATCGATTTCGCAGGGTAAATACACGCATTTGGAGAGTATTCTCGTCTTCGAGTCTCAACTGTAATTTGTTTTGTTTTGGCAATTACCGCATTGTGACATGTGAGGTTTTATTTCCTGAATTGATATTACTATAGTATTAGGTCCCTATTTAGGCCTATTCAAACTTGATTAATTATTTTTTTCCTGCGATCATTTTAGTGTAATTGACCGATGACCATACATGTTTACTACGCATCAATACGTATCTTATCATAGCCCCGGACGCGATATTATTTTCCATAGTTAAGTTTAGAACAGGGCGAAACTGATGTATTTTAGGCCTATGTGTTTTGCACTCGGACTTTTTTTATGTCAAAAAAATATTAAACAAAGGTTGTTACGCAAAATGCTGCCATACCTAGGAGATGAAACCTATTTTTACCACTAGATTATGAGGAGTTGTCTGACAGCTATTGTATCTGTAATCGATATGAACTTTTATGCAATAAAGTGCATATGTTTACACATACAGGGTGAGTCAAAATATTCAGGTCCCGATTTTACCGATTTTTTAAAAACAGTTAATATGCAAAAATTAATATATTCATTAATACAAGCGGCGTACCCTCGCTCCGCTCGGGTCCCCGCTAGATGGTTATGCCGCTTTGCATTACCTACATCTGAAACCACATAAATCCCTTACACCCCCCCCCCCCACACCCCCACCCCCCACACGCACACAAACCTCCACACCCCCACCAGGTTGACCTCTCAAACCGCATTTACTTTATTATTAACTATTTTCCGTACTTTATTTACCCTCGGTCCCTTGGATTGTTTGGCATGCCAATTAAAGGTATATTATGTGATCTTTTCCAGTGGAAGCAGATTTTCTTCAGATTTACTTTTCTGATCATAAATCATGAATATATTCCAAGTTACAGAGCGATACGATTCCTAATAACCTCAAAATCATGGTTTTAGAGTGAATTTAGAGTAAAATTTTGAAAAACAAGTAATTAGGAATCGTATCGATCTATAACTTAGAAAATCTTTATGATTTATGATCAAAAATGCAAATCTGCAAGAAAATCTGCTTTCATAGTAAAAATCAATGATAGAGGGCGCTACTTGGAAAAGTTCACATAATATGCCTTTAAAGTAGGGGGGTTTCCATTTTGCGATATTTTGCGAAAACGATCGTGGTTATCACGTGATACGTATCGTTGAAAAATAATTTACACTGTTTTAACGAAATGCACTGTGGGATTGTGTTACCAGCCTAAAATCAAAGAGGTCGCAAACCCGGTCGCAAACTTGCTTATAATTGAGCCTAGCTATAACAAGCTAAAAGTGACATATTTGAATGTATAAACAAAGTGTGCAAAGGAGAAATTGTTGGGCACACTGGTAAAATGGTTTTACAACAAGTTTTGCTATCATTATAAATCAAACTGAATTCAAGTTAAATCACTTATTTATCGAGCAATAATATAATTGTTTACGCATTTTATTTGTTTAGATACAAAGTTAAATAAATCAAGGATACATTTATGATAGATAAATAAATAAAAAGAAAACTATAAACGCATGGGCGGCCTTTATAATTGATAAAAATTGGCATAACAATGATGTTACATTAATCCACCATCAAGTTTAAAAAATAGAAAAATAAAAGGATAACAAGGAATATTCTATGCACGCCACAGAGATCCACGACTATAATTGTGATAGTTTTATTATTTAACCATATCCATTTATTTATAACGAACGGATTTTTATTGTGCCATTTTTGCCAAATGTGTGTGTTTTTCTCGCACAAAATGTGTTTGTAATGTGATTATACTCCTTATTTTTAAAAGAACGGTAATTTTTTTTGACATTTTCGCCGAACACAAAAATGGCGTCATTTATACGCGTACGGTAAACGCCAGCAGTGGTATCCTTGTGGGCACGCATACAGATGATGCCGGCAGGCTAAGCAAATCCAGCGGCAAGACCCCGCATATAAAAGTGCTCCTAATGGGCCTCGAACTCACAACCTTTCGCTCCCCATGTCAACGTTCTATCCACTAGACCAACCGTGCTAATTTAACAAAATGTTTGCAAATAATTTATTAATATCTAATTTTATTAATTGGACCGGGGTCATGGGTTAATGCACTGTGTTAAATTCTACATTCCCGGCCGCCAGTCTGTTCAAAGGCACAAAAAAGTGGACTTGTTTTATGCTTTTTTTGCAATTCTGAGGTGTGTGGATCGTGTTTTTTTATCAAATTGGTTTAGACATCCGTCCATTTTAGAACATCTGAAATTTAAAGTGCACCCACACACCCGGGAAAGTATGATGCCAAGGGCATATATTTTGCACGTAAATCTAATACAAAGGTTCAGAAAATCGACCAAAATATGACGTCATATCCATTGCTTCGGGACAAAATGGCGCGGTACCCCACCCCACCCCCTACCTTTAAAGTAAAGAAATCAGGTTGCTTCATTAAACCCCGCAAAACGCTACTTGTCCTACATCACTATAACCCTAGGCCTATCCTAAACCATTTCCCGTGGGCATAGGCATAGGCATAGCCGTGATTCCCGAGAAACCCGACCATCCTTGCGGTAGGCACACGCCTCTCATATTCTACATCGTAAACTCGATTCCAATTGGTCAAATTCTATCACGCGGTTCGAAAATTGTATACGAGTATTAAAATTCAATTACGCTGGTTGTAAAATCTAAATACGTCACGTCTATTAATCAACCCAGTCTCCTTGCAAATGACAATCAGTCTATACGAGACTCAACACACATCTATTATTTAGTCACTTTTTCAAGAACGGAATAGATCAGCGCATTGAATGGCGAGTAATCAGTCAATAATGGTCTAAATATGAAAGAGACTATACATAATTGCGCAATCGGCCGACCATCATGACCATAGACTTCAAAGCTAGCAACTCATCGACGAAGAATTAAACTTCCTGGGTAATTTGCGAGCTATTCAAAGGGGCTATCTTAAAGGCATATTATGTGATCTTTTCCATGGGACGCTCTCTATCTGTGATTTTTTCCTAGAAATGCAATTATTTGGTCAAATTACATTATAATCATGAAACTAAAATATCTTTTAAGTTACAGAGCAATATGTTTCCTAATTACTTCAATAAGTGGTCCTGGTACCAAGACAGTTTATTTTCTGAGTGCTTTTTTTTCGTTCGTAAAAAGAATTCCATGGTTTCGACACCGTTTTCCACTGTTTTAACGCCGTTTACAGTGTTTCCGGTTATAACAGCAACTATACACAAGTGAACACACCACTAGGGAATGCTTTATGATCAAAATCAAACTAATTGGAAGCAGATTTCCATTATGATTTAGCAATGTGCTGTGATGGTTTCTTAACGGAAAATCAAAAATTTACATTTTACGAAAACATTAAATACATTATGAAATAGATATTAATATTTACAGCAAACCACAAAGAGTAAAGTAAAAAGTCCACGTGCTTAAATGACATTTCAACTCAGCTACTTAATAGGCCTACTGAAACAACGTCGAATAGGGAGTTGGTTAACCTCCAAAGTATTAGATCAGCATTTCGTATTTTCAGATAAAACCGAACAGAATTTTAAAAAACGCGACAAAAATGAACACAGCCCAAGTGAGAAATTAAATGAAGATTTTCAAAAAGGTGCCTCAATTTATTAAAGCCATCCACCCTCTATTTTAGGAAAAAGAGCTTTAAACATATTTACAATTATAGAGCTAGAGTCAGCTATGACAATAACGATGATGAGAAACATGGATTTACATTTTTCTATACATGTATGTGTTGCACGCCATATGTGCAAAAGCGACATTGTCTTATATCTATGAATAACACAGTTTGTAAGCTAGAAGCGAAATAGTACGCTTTATATTGAATTATGAATATTGATTAATGATTATCTACGCATTTTCAACCAGTTTTTGGCAAGAGCCTGCAAATAGAAGCTTGAATCAACTTGTCTTTGAATTAAAGAAACTCAATTTTGAGATGTTTGAGATGTTTGAGATGGAAATAAGACAAATAATTCAACTGAGATACGCAGCATACATACGCGGTAGACTTACGAGAAAAATGCATTATGTGACCAGTCGGATAAAGGTTCTTAAAATACAAAGATTTTAATACAGCGTGGTCAGAACCCGGTTTTTTTTAAATTTTTGCCCATGAACCGTCCATGCGTTGCATTTGCGCATCGTACTGACTTTGCTTTTGACTTATTCTTTACAATGACTTACTCAGGAAATTTATCTTCGTCATAAGGGGGTTTAAAAAGTGTAAAATACCTGTAAATGAATGTTTTAGAAAAATAAATAAATAACCTTCTGAGACACTGCCATTCTTTGTAGCGCTTGAAATACCATTTTCTCGGAATTGGAAACCAGCCTTTAACCCTAACTCTACCCCCACTTTTTCAGAATTTTTTCTTCGACGTTGAAAATCGACCAAAATACACCCCACCCCCCCCCCCCGATCCCCCCGGGATTTGATCCAGGGACCTCTCGCACCAGAGGCGACGAACTCTCCACTAGACCACGGCTGTCAAGGTTAGTTTGCGCAGTGTATTGCGCAAACTATACGTTCTGGGACCATTTTTTCATCCAAAGACTTCCACGCCGGGTGGTACCAACGTGCCCAGTCGTGGTATATTGTGGTATATGGTACACAGAGAAAACGATGTACAAAATATCGCTGTTCAATTTCGGTTGTACACTTTTTCAAACAACAGATGTGTAAAAGTTATACATCGTTGTTTAAAGAAGACAACATTTTTTTAAACAGGTGTTGTTTACAGTATAAAGAACGCCGTTCACATCAATACAAAGTGATCTTGAACAACGTTGTTTACTTGTGACGTCACAAGTCACGTGTCACAATGATTCGTTTGCGATATGCTTCAAATTAATGGCCGCCGTATTTCATTCGGTAAACAAATTTCGATTTTAAATCATAATTTTAAAGATTTTGCTGACAAGATGGGGAAATACAATCAAGAAAATAATGAAATATGATGACCAAAGAACCGATATATATAGTTTGATGATAGACGGCGAAGATGGATATTTTTTGCAAAAATATAATTTTAATTTCGCGATTTTGCTCCACAGACAGAAGGCATCCGAATTCGACAGTTCTGCCGTTCTGTCTGTGTACTTCAACACAAGAAATTCAAGTCTTCAAATCGTGCTGGAATTTTAAACAACTACCAGTAAACAACCCTGTTTTTTTAACAACCATCATTTAAACAACCCTGCAGTTTTAAACAACCACCATTAAACAACCCTGGTTATTTAAACAGGCCAATTTCATCCATGAGGATTGAACAACTTTCTTTGAACAACCCAAGATGATTGAACAACTTTCTTTGAACAACCCAAGATGATTGAACAACTTTCTTTGAACAACCCAAGATGATTGAACAACTTTCTTTGAACAACCCAAGATGATTGAACAACTTTCTTTGAACAACCCATGAGGATTGAACAACTTTCTTTAAACAACCCTTGAAAATTGAACAACAATTTTTAAACAACACCAATGTGTAAAATCTGATTTTAAACATGTTGTTTAAAAAGTTAAACAACTAGGTGTTTAAAACTTTAAACAACCCCAGATGTTTAATATTTTGAGCAACAAGTTGCTCAGCTCACCCGTTAAACAGCAGTTGTTCAATTTTTTAAACATGTTGTTCACTTTTTTTTTTACTGTGTAGGGTTAGGGTTATGTCATTCACCTCATCAAAATAATTCAGGATATCAGGACAGTACAGGTTATCAGAGGCAGGATATCAGGACACTCTAAGAGTTACTCTGTTTTTGTACATTTTTAATAACAAGGTTACTGGGTATTTCTTATGCTGAATATTGATCTGTAATCTAACCCTTTCTTACAAAACATGGGTTGTATTGAAAGCTGTATATTTTAGAGTTGCCATCGATTGGTGTCACAAATTTCACCAATAAAGGTCAGGTATATTTACCTTTCTATCCCTAAATATGAAGTTGCTATATTCCTACTTTTTAAGTTATAAGCTCTGCCAATTTTGGACCAAGTTCTTTTGGGACACGTTGTATAACTAAATTGACAAAGCACACTTCGTCATAATCAACAGCTTGCATGCACGAATTATCCTTTGTGGAACTCATTCGAGCCATTTCTAACAGAGTAAGGTTGGTTCACCTTAATATTTTGACCCGTCCTATACAAAGAGAAAACGATGTACAAAATATCGCTGTTCAATTTCGGTTGTACACTTTTTCAAACAACAGATGTGTAAAAGTTATACATCGTTGTTTAAAGAAGACAACATTTTTTTAAACAGGTGTTGTTTACAGTATAAAGAACGCCGTTCACATCAATACAAAGTGATCTTGAACAACGTTGTTTACTTGTGACGTCACAAGTCACGTGTCACAATGATTCGTTTGCGATGCTTCAAATTAATGGCCGCCGTATTTCATTCGGTAAACAAATTTCGATTTTAAATCATAATTTTAAAGATTTTGCTGACAAGATGGGGAAATACAATCAAGAAAATAATGAAATATGATGACCAAAGAACCGATATAGTTTGATGATAGACGGCGAAGATGGATATTTTTTGCAAAAATATAATTTTAATTTCGCGATTTTGCTCCACAGACAGAAGGCATCCGAATTCGACAGTTCTGCCGTTCTGTCTGTGTACTTCAACACAAGAAATTCAAGTCTTCAAATCGTGCTGGAATTTTAAACAACTACCAGTAAACAACCCTGTTTTTTTAACAACCATCATTTAAACAACCCTGCAGTTTTAAACAACCACCATTAAACAACCCTGGTTATTTAAACAGGCCAATTTCATCCATGAGGATTGAACAACTTTCTTTGAACAACCCAAGATGATTGAACAACTTTCTTTGAACAACCCAAGATGATTGAACAACTTTCTTTGAACAACCCAAGATGATTGAACAACTTTCTTTGAACAACCCATGAGGATTGAACAACTTTCTTTAAACAACCCTTGAAAATTGAACAACAATTTTTAAACAACACCAATGTGTAAAATCTGATTTTAAACATGTTGTTTAAAAAGTTAAACAACTAGGTGTTTAAAACTTTAAACAACCCCAGATGTTTAATATTTTGAGCAACAAGTTGCTCAGCTCACCCGTCAAACAGCAGTTGTTCAATTTTTTAAACATGTTGTTCACTTTTTTTTTTACTGTGTACAGCTATAGTGCAACAGAGCATAAATTACCAAATATTGACTTATAAATATAGTGCCTCCTGAGTGTTGTACAACCATGAAAGTTTCAATCCTAAGTATGTGTATCATATATAATCAAAACAGCTTTGTTTTAAAGTACTCTTATGTGTCCTTGTACAGGGTGTCCCAAAAGTCTATACACGTTTTTGAAGAGTCATATCTCATAAAATATAAATCATATGGTATAGATTTAACCATATTTTAATAGACGAGATTTGGGAAATTATTTTGATACCAAACACAACCCTATTGGTTAACCCACAACATTATAAAACTGGTTGAAAGTTCTTGGCCGTGTATCAGACCCCATACCAAGTACAACACATTGTTGCTAAAATCTGGTGCGCATAAATTAACGGTATGAAAGCAACGTTGCGCATTAGTCACAGTTCACTGCTTACCTTGCAACATTTATGTTATTACCAAACTCGGTCACTCACAACATAAATAGGCGTAGTAGACAACAGTGCTAAGCAAAAGTCTTCAATCAAGATGGCATACAGCATTGATAAGCGAATACAAATTGTATGGTTCTACGCTGAAACACATTCAGTTCAACTTACTCAACAAAAGTTCAGTAAACATTTCAAAGTGAAACGCGCACCAGGAAGAATATCAATTCTGAAGTTGGTGGATACTTTTTTGAATACAGGAACTGTGCATGATTTGTCTCGCTGTGGTAGAAAAAAGACTGGTAGATCAACAAGTCACATTGATTTCATAAGAAATGCAGTAGCCAAAAGTCCAAAGAGATCTATTCGCCGACTTTTCCGCAGAAAACAAGATAATTTAAAAGATCAACTGTTCACAGAATCTTGCGTAAGGAATTGAAGTTTCCATATTGAAGATTCAGATCAAACAAAACATTAAAGCAGCGGACAGAAAAGCAATAGTGGCATTTTGCAACTGGATAAGCAACCAAATTTTATTTTTTCAATTGACGGATCACTTTCCGTGTAACCAACTCTACCCGTATTTTTTAATCTCAATAGGTATGGATTTATGAACTTTATTCCTCCGAAGTATAAAATTACATTTTTGCAGTAATACATATTTTACTTTTAGGGTGGCATTACAAACAGATGTTACCCTAATGTTTGGTATCAAAATTATTTCCCACATCTCCTCTTTCTAAATATGTATTCATATTTTCAATACGACTTATATTTTGTGAAATACAAAGCTTCAAAGTCGTGCATAGACTTTTGGGACACCCTGTATGATTATCAGCATTGTTACATTTCTTATTAAACCTGATTTCGGATTGGCCAATACTTGATTATCCATACACGCTAATCCAACCAGCTACTGGCTACTTACTTTTATGGCCTAGACTATTTAGACTTAGTACAGGCCTTTAAAATGTACAGGATTGCATGTCAGCACACGGTCACCTAAAGTAACATCCACCATTATGCTTAAAACCCTTGACTGGACACTGCTGAATGGCATTTCAAGTTTCTTGTGGCGCGGATTTTAAAAAAATGGTCCCTTTGAGCGTGAGCATGTCCTTGAGGATTTCTTCTATTGTTTGTGTGCATGGCTGGACAAATATTGATAGACTTTTGCCAAGTCTGTGCACAGATGTGTGAAATACATTGTTATTGTAAGAAATGTTGCAAAATTAATGTATCTAAAGATTTGATTAATATTACCAAGGAGTTATCATAGTTATAATTACTCCTTGATATTACAGAAAAAGACATATGAAATTGAGAAATGTGGCTTGACCATTTTATTACGCATTGTTTAGGATTAATTTGAAACCTTACATAACTTAATTGGGTATACAAAAATTGGTTTAAAATTATTCCATTTAACGCCTAATTAATTAATTTTAAATTGTTCACGTAAAGTAAATGAATTACACAGCAAACATGTCAACAAATGGCTTGACAGATTTGTGTGGCTAACCATAAACATCTTTCTCTGTGATTTTACTGTTTATTGCATGTTTAATTCGTGAGAAAAATACAAAAACACCATTTAAAAATATATATAATATATAGGGGTACCAAATGTTTGGAGGAAATTATTCTAAATACAAAAGGGATATTGATTTATCTGCTCAGACCATTGTTTTAAGCACATATGTACCTTTACTTTGATACCTTACAAGTCTTGTTTGGAAACACAGTAATGCTTAATAATTAATTAAGCTGAATTAAGACAGATTTTGGATTTTTTTAAAGGTTAAGATAAATGTGAACTTTTATCAGACAAAATTGTTGACAATTATGGGAACTTCATAACCTGTGAATTTGGTGTTAATAGCATATGTATTTTTTGCTGGAAATTACAAAAAGCAAATGTTTAATGTATTTCTTTATAATATGCTTATTATATACAAATAAGGTCAACCCATTTTTTGTCTATGACATTAAATCACCAAGCTGTATTCTATATATAATATAATATTGTCTCCTTGTCTTACATATGTTCCTTTTTGAATTAGAGCGTTATTTCAATAACATGCACTTTTGGTAATTTATGCTCTGTTGCACTGTGGTATTGTGTTTTGATGGTGGGGACAACTAACATTGATGCAAGTGTAGAGCAAAACAAGTCTCAACTCTCAAATGTAAATATTGATCAATATATTATACACACGTTTGCTTCTTATGTTATAGACCCTATCGGTATTGATAATTGGCCCCTCTCACCGTTGGTATCGTAAACGTGGTATTATTTATTTTATAGATCTTCACCTCACCTATTAAATTCCTTCGTAAAGAGTAGGGGATCATTCCGGGTCTGTATCTGTACACACACATAATATTTATATGTATTCCGACACAGGCGTAACGCATCAATGGAGTAATCAAATAGCCAAAGAAAAATAGTGGAAGCAACTAAGCTGCTTCCATGGTTCCGTCCGAGGACGACTGATGATGAGGGATACTATATAACTACGATGGAGCAAAAAAGCCCTGTAATTCTTTCCGTGATAGGTGACGAGCTGGCAATTATCATTTGATTACGAGGGAATATGGGTCAATTGCAAATAACAGCTATTAATAGGGAGTACCCTCATGTTCAGACATCCGAAATGCGACCGCAATGAGGATTGTTAGCCAGTCTGAAGTAATAAACTGGCACTGGTCTCATGTATACCATTAGGTCGTGACATGTATACAATAACAATGTACGCTCCGATGCTTAAGTAATGATCATCATGTAACCCAAGACAACATACCGTGACGAAAAAGTGGCTGACGATAAGGTGAATTGCGCTTAAGGGACTAATTAAAATTCACACTACATCTGAAACAGTTCCTCTGATAGAGATGGTGAAGAAGGCCAGGGGTATTAGTTGCCCACTCCGCAATATCGCCTCCTAGGCAGATTGTAAGATTAAGCTTGTACACAGTCAGTAGGAAGGTCACGCTGCATGTCATATTTTGTTATACGCAAGAAAACAATAGAGTATCAGTGACTGCAATATTTGCTAGATATAGCTTCGGAAACTGGTCTATTTGGGCATCTCAAAAACTGAGAAACGTGCTAAAAATCAGGTAGAATTTTAGAGGATGGTCAATAACATCTGCAGATCGGTAAAATGTATAGTATTAACACGTTTTGTGACCAAACTTATGTCGTAAAATGTTGGAAAATTCACATTTTGAAAATCTGTGGTCTTCGAAATTACAGGAATCCTAACTCATTCTAAACCTCACCAAATCATGAAATGAACCCTCGTCTAAAAAAAAATCCGTGTACGTATTGCTCTATCTCCTTGGAGATAGCGAAGACCACGGAAACTTCATATCTTCATACCACGGAATGAAATCCGCCATTAGGCGCCATAGACATTACATGGCGAACATCGTAGAGATTTGCACTGCAGTCCTCTGTGTAGGGAGTGTTGACAAAAGCAAGGTCGTTTGGCTATTGTGTTTGTGCATGTTTGTGACTACTGACCCCGTTTAACAATCTTCATAGCTTTCATATATAGGGCTTGGGTGACCTAACTATTGACTGTACATGTCTAACCCTCTGCCGAAGTATTGATGAAAGTCTAGCCTAAGAATCTTCCCCAATGTTCAGGGATGCGCACATGTATTGATCTGTTTATTCAGTTATCAATACTTTTCTCACGACGTTTCAAATATCACGCAATGAATAATAAATAATTGAATTGAGGCAGTTTTTGTTAATGCTAAACCATGTAAACGGGATTGTAATTCTTACGATATTTGTTGCATGAATATTTTGAAGTGAAAGCTAATTCTTAGCGTTAATATAAATCTAATGGAATTCTATGCAATCGATACAAAATAGATTGTCAGGTCCAGAATATGAATGAATTACGATCATTTTGATAGATTTGTGGTTGAATTTTCTTATTAGGGTTATTCAATATTTCATTATTAGCAACAGTTTCAAATCACCATCTGTAATAATCCCGGTACAAAAAGTTAGTCTTGTATAAAGCCATACGCATTAGCTAGTACGTCCAGTATATCAATTCAATATTTTAAAACTGAATCATTATTTACGCGGACATTTTAGTTTCAATCTTGATTTATAACCGAGAAGATACTCTTCTAGTTTCATGATTACAAATCCAACTGCATAACAATTTAGCGCCGATGTAAAAAAAATGAGGGCGCTCTTTGGAAAATATCTATGGCTTAAAAACTACATTAGTAAGGACGTATTCTCGTACGCATTTTAATACGGTTTAAAGCTAAACACGCGTATATAACTTCGACTGCAAACACATTGGGCCGTATTCTCGTACGCATGTTAACACGGTTTTAAGCTAAACACGCGTATAACTTTGACTGCAAACACATTGGGCCGTATTCTTGTACGTATTTAAACGAACACGCGTGTTTAACTCACTGAAAAGTGCCAAACTTTTAACATGGGTGTATGGGGGTAGTGTAATGCGCGTTAACTAAACTCATACACCAACTGTATGTCTTGAATGATTACTCAACCGTGCCCGGTGTAAGCTGACATGCAGATCGTGTAGTCTTAAAAATACACGTGCATTGTAGGAATTCGGTCGATATCTATTGTAACCCATTTGGGCCAAGGCGAGGTCCCGGGACTAGGTAAGGTAAACATGGTAAAGTGGCGTGCCCAGCTAAGCTCGTGTGCGGAGTGCCCATCTCTCTTTCCTTGACGTTTGGGCTAGACTCCTTTTTGTAATTTTTGCGGTGGGGGTTCGCTACTCCTCGCAAGGACACCTAATTGAATACCTGTATACAGAGAACGCACGACCACTATGGGGACGAGATACGAGTTTAGTTAGTCACGGTTTAAAGCTCCGCGTTTAGTTCGAGAATACGGCCCACTTAGATGTCCTCAAATAGAATCACCCACTGTCCCCACATAAGTTAATAAGGATAATTTTTGCGATGCAAGTTGAAAAATATGTGAATATGGTACGTTAGAAAGGTATAACCATTGACAATTGCTTTAAAGAGACGGCTAAGCCGGTATTTCCAGTTGAATCTATGTGTTTCTCGGATTTAAATCGATCAAAAGGAACCATCATAAAGGCTCGCTTAGTCACAAGCGCTGTCATGAAATAACTCCTCAACAGTAATACATAACTTGACACTCTCCCTCCCAGAAACTAGTATTGATTTGAAAAGATTGTCCCAAGTGCTCATGGGTTCTTGTTAAAAAACACTGAGTGAAACAATTGTACACATACTTAAGGGAGCACATCAAAACTCGACCGCCCGGCAACCGCCGGCTCCGTGCAGTTCCGTGAGGTTACAGCCGGTTTCTGTTGTTCTAAACAATGATATGCGGTCCAACCGGGCGGAACCGCCGGTTGCCGCGCGGTCGAGTTTTGATTTGCTCCCAAAATATTGTTACATAAGTCGCGTCATTGAATTCATGCAATAATGTAAATCGTTCAAATTGTTTGAAGGGTTTGAACTTCCACCGACGCATTTTTTTCTAAAGATAGTTTAATATCACACTACAGCCAGTATTATAGAGACCAGTTGTTTTCGAAACAAGCTATCAGTACCCATATTTCTTAGCGGGCTTTTCAAATATGCAAGCCGTACAGGTGCGAGCGAGACAGACATAGTAAACGTTTGCTTTGTACATTATTTCAATACAGACGATCATCCCTGCTTTTGATAATCTGTGGTATAACCCAATTACTAATACCATGTTTACTGGTTAAGGTGATTGTTTGCGTAGTTCATGTTACAAAATACACATGAGGTAAGGATGAGATTCTCTGCTTTCTACAATATTGGTGTCTGCGTTTTTTCTGATCAGCTTTTAATCTATCTGGGTTTACAGATTAAATGTAAATAAGCCTATATGGTACGCCGAGATAGTTACTTGTAATCCTCCATCGAATGATAGAATGGTTCTGAAATATCGGATAAAATGAATTTATAAACCAGAACAAGTAGTAGCCAATCTACTTAAATCAACCAAGAAATGTCCCGGACAGATTAGAAATTTGTGATATAGAGTGCGTCATATCGAAGCATAATTATGAAAGCATGATTAAGTCAATTAATGACGTAGAGATGAGGATAACTATCGGCAGGAGACCGCATACTTGGATTGACACAAATTAGGCCTTTTAGAGTTGGGCAACATATTTTTCGGAATCAGTGAGAGTACCTTCGTGCATTTAATTTGAATTTAGCAATTCTGAACAAACATATTTTTTTCTCCAAAACTATATATTACATGCATGTGGATGATGTTGCCTGGGTCGAACCTCATTACAGCGGCTTGCGAAAGACGGCGGACTCTTCTGTTCACTGATATCGTGAGGTGGAAGTTATGTCTTGAGAGGAAAATAGTAACAACTACCACGTAGATATGTTATTAATAATGTTGTTATTAACACTAACTACATGTAGTTAAATCTTGTATCTAATTTAAAACTGATCACTTTCTATTTTGCAATATCTCATCTTAATACAACATTTTCGCAACAAAGTGAAAGTCTGACGGTTCATAACAGTATCACGGATGATATAAGTGCACCAACGCGAGGGACGCTTGAGATACAAGAAGGAAGTTTTCAACAAAGAAATCATTATAGAAAATTGATAAAAGCCTTAATCCCGGCAAGCATTACAATTAAAGCGCTAAGTTGGAAATCAACGTAACCTTTACGGCGCGAACTAGATTCGTGTTTACTTGGCTTTGATATTAGGTGTAACACAAGAGGAATACAAGGAATTGATTTATGCATTACCGTATTTTATATCAACTAGAACATATTAGTTACATCATATATTCTTGGAACCATTCGATTCTCTCGTTTCACCTACTTCACACACCTAGAAACAACTGAAATGAACAGGCAAGTCTCGAAATTCATGCAGATCAGCGTTAGAAGCTCGGAAGCTTGATCAAAAGCTATATGGAGCAAATCTGTGAAGTTAGTTAACCGGTGTAAGACGGAAAGCGTGCAGTGAATGAATATTTGTAAATGGGCAAAGAAGCGCCAAAACTAACACGAATTATTTGCTCTTTCACAGGTGTCGTTCGTATGAATTTGTGTACACGCTTCAATTTCTAAAAACCGCCTCAAGTTCACATCCATATTCACGCATTTCTTTTATACTATGCTAATAATTCCATTTATGCTAATATCATTCTCTTGGGGTATATGCTATCAAAATATGTAATTATAGCTCTAATATTATTTGTTATTTGTTTGACACAGTACCTTGTTGTTGTTGGTAGCCGTGCATATTACCAAATAAGGTACCGTTGCCTTTAGTATTTCGATGTCATATATTTTTGCTTGGGTTTGAAATGGAATACTTCTAATATCAATATATATCATGAGGTCACTTTTTAAAGTTAAATTTACATTTCATACGAATCAATCAGCGGCGGGGAACAATAACAAAATCGATCATACTTGTTAGAACAATAGCAAAATCGATCATACTTGTTATATTGAAGGGCAGTCGGCTCCCTAGTTGGTCGTTTACTCCACAGAAATGTCAGCTGGAATATCAAATTCAAACAAGGTCAATGATAAAGGGCCGTATTCTCGTACGTATTCTAACGCGGTTTTAAGCTAACACGTGTTTAAATTTGACTTCAAACACATCGCAATTATTCGAAAATATGTTTAACTTAAACACGCGTCTAACGCACTGAAAAGTGTCTAACTTAAAAACATGATTACGTGGGAAGTTTAACGCGCGTTTAATTTAACTCGTGCACAAATTCTACGCCTTGAATGATTATTCAATCATCATGATCATGCCCGTTGCATGCTGATGTGCAGATCGTGTAGTCTTAAAAATACGCGTGCATTATTTTGAGGAATTTGGTCGATATCTATAATTGTAACCTATTTGGGCCACAATAAATTGAATACAGTGAACGCACGACCACTCTGGGGACGAGATTTGTGAAGTTTGTGAACATCGGGTTATGTTAAATACGTCGTTTAAAAGATAATCTCCTAGGCCTAGCCTGTACATTTATTTAGTCGGAAAAAGCTTTTACTCATGTATCTTAAATATTATTAACCATTAGATTTTAATCAAGAAACGAATACACGCTAGTTCGTATTTTTAAAGTCCATATTGTCTCTATAAATACTTCACGGTGATTTACGGTTGCGAAATGGATCTCGGACACGCCAAGTATGTATTTGCCATTATTATAATGTGAAGAATTGTTAAAAGAATTGGTTAACACTTGGTATGGGCATATAAATTAGTAAATTGGTTACCTGTATGTAAACTACACGAACTACATTTCAATGTTTGGATGTTATCAAACTATTCCTAACCTGCATAAAGAATGTTGAATAAGGTTCGGGTGTAATCTTTATCAAAATATATTTACAACATCAGGGAATGAAATGTGAAAGAAACAAATTTCTGCAGAAAAGCAGTTTAATTTATCTAAAGTTTATAAAGTTTCGCACATTTATATTTTTGACATAAGAATTAGAAACAAATGTGTACAAATTTGAATTATGAAAAAATAATTGTCAAAACCTTTCACAATGGCTGTAAAATGGCAATTGTTGTAAGCTCACGACATGAATTGAAATTTGACGACACCTAGTAAATAGCTTATAGCCAGAATACGTATAATGTACGATCACGCGGTACCTTGTTATGATAAGTCCGTATTCATCTGTCTCCTAAGACCATCATTTAATGTAGAACATGTGGCTATGAAAACTACCGATTCCGTTGATATGCTAGTTATTCGCTTTAAAATAATAACGTCGTTGTTTTCAGAGCTGCATCGTGAAGGGGACGTGTCTGCTCTTTACGCATATACAAACAAAAAAACTTTATGGATTATGATGGATTGATTGGTACATATGCAACCCTACGATGATTCCAGTCGTTGGAATTGGTTAGATAATACATTTTCGTTTCAAGTATTGGAATTTAATGGCTTACGTAGTATTTTACCTATTTTGGGGATTATAATGGGGATTATTACAATATCACTTAGTTTGACGACTGGGCGCTTGTTCCAACAACAGATATTGTTATTATACCCTTTTACCATGTCTGGAGAATAATAGATTATAACACACGAAGTACAATATGAAATAGAAAAGATGTCATAGTTTACTGGAAGGAATCATCATGAGTATAGATAACCAGGGATTATCAAATATGAATTATAAATCTACGCCTTGCGGTGATAAACTACGACTTCAAACGATTCTTAATTTATGCCTACCCCCACACCCATGCACACCATACACCTGACCTTATTTCAAACACCCCTACAACTAAATTAACATATACACACAAATAATAATGAATACTCCAAGATCCTCTTATTACAAACCCTTACCCCCCCCCCCCCCCCCACCACCCGCAAACTCTATACCCCCCCCCCCCCCCCCCCCCCACCACCCCCTTGCACAAACCAATCTAACGGTCAAATATCACGATTCGACTAACAATTCAAATAACGTTATACGTTAAAAGAAAATTGGTTGGTGTAATGTCTGGGATCCAGATGAACTTAGAGAAGATGGAGATCATCCAAACAGTAGAGCGCGGGAAAGGTCACTGGTATTTTATTAAAGGGAAGTGGAATTCAATAAGGAGCTACGTTCTATTCCAACATGCCCGCATTATGCCCCGTATGGGATATAAATACATTCAGTAAATGTAAAGCAAAGTAAAATGTATAAAGAGTAAAGTGGAATATATCATGTGCTATTTCGCTTCTGTTCTTTTTACAGATCCTATTATATATGAATTTAGATGCTTAACGTCGAAGTGGGATAAGATTATCGAGATTGTCTACATAAAATAACAGGTAAGAACATAACCGTTACCTTCTTTAACGAATCATTTTACAACATAGAATGTTTGCATTCAACTGACATCATCAGTTTTGGGTATTGCCTCCAATTTGACATGACAGGTCACATTATTGCTCTCTCAGAAACAATTGGTTATTTTGATGTCACGTAGCACTACAGGTAGTGTATATAGGAAATGATTGGTTATTTTGATGTCACGTAGCACTACAGGTAGTAGGCCTATATAGGAAATGATATGTACATTATATCTACCAGCTACAATACCTGTTATGGCTAGTGTTGGATTTTTATTTAATTGTTAGGGTGGTTCTTTTCTTTTGCCTTTAAAAAAAAATGATATAAAGACTCGGACTCGGCAGATTAAAAAAATAGCTGTGTGTGTATTATATTGGTTGTTGATGCGCCTTCCAAATAATACCTTTACTCTTCCCCGTTGGTCTGAACTTAAAGCGTTGTAGTACATGGGCCTCTCGGCCAGGTGTATCTTATTAAGAAGAAAATAACATTGTCGACATGTCACATTGCTTTCGGCCAACCTGCCAGCTAAACCATGACTAAGCGAGAAAATGTGAGCGGTTTATATGGAATTTTTATTTACAAGTGAAAAACCACATGTGCACTGAAAATACACTCTTTCAGTGAGATTTTATATGGAATCCGTTTTTACGAATAGCCAACCACATGTCACGGAAAAGACGCGTTTTAAGTGGGATTTAAGAGTCTTAGCCTCCTATCATGATATGGGATTTCATTTTACACCTATGTCTATTACCTTATCTTAGATTTCAAATTAAAGACATATACCATGTATAAGGCACATAAGGAAATCGCTTCACAAGCGACCTTTAAATGCCGAAATGTACCTGGACAAATTAGTTAACTTCAATGTATTCCGCCCGAGCTCCGTTCCTGTATAACGTGTTTGAAATCGTGTAATCCGATACCTATATCCAAACATACTTTAAAATCACACAGTTACGTTCTATAAGGACGAGCGTGTGCCACTTAAAACGATATTGACTGTGAAAATTTATATTCACTAAGCACCGAGTAGGTATAATTTAACAGGCAGTCTGTGTGGAGACATTAAGAACTCGCTCTTGCTATGATAACCGTCTAGCGCCAAAGACAGGTTGTTCCCGCCAATGACACGCCAATCAATCCTCTAGGTTCATATCCTAGATATCAGTGGCGACTCTAGCATCAATACTTTGAAGGGGAAACGGGAGTGAATGCAAAAGGGGGAGATGGCATGAAAGAAATATGGGGGAATACGAGGGAGAAATGTGTATTCAAAGTGTGTGTAAATGTTGCCTTTTAATGTCAAAATTGTTTTGATGAATTAACTTGTTGTGGCATAAACTAGAATCCATATATTTTAAATCCATTTTTAAAGCGAATTTAGCGAATTTTGACATTAAACGTAAACAAATTTGGATTGCTTTGGTAACAAAACGGGGGGTGCCTATAGCTAACTGGAGGAAACGTTGTTACTGACACGTAAACTTGTAACCAAATTGGGACGTGTTACATAAATCATTGAATGGCATTAAAACAAAAACAAAACATTAAGCTACGACTTTTAAAAATGTTAACGTGAAATGCTTACTAAATTTACCTACCTTCCTTTAATCTTACTTCATCATTATCAAATATCTTAGAATACAGCGCTCTTTCCCCGTTAGTTATGGAAAACATAGCGAAATATCGACATGTTTCATTGCCTACGGCTAAATATGTAACCCATGACAAATTGAGAAAATATGAGCAGCCTTCTATGCGTAACGGGTTGACCATGTGATGTGGGCCATGGTCATGAACACGGTATAGCAACATGGAGAGCTGAATATATAATATTTGGCAGAGGAGGTAGACACGTTTACGCATGCGCCAAAAACAATACGTGCTAATAAATCTTTGCATAATTAATGTTAAGGAGGTGCGGATGATTTAACGTCAATTTAACTTATATATTGCTTGTATACATCATATATATCTCACTGTTGTCTTAATATATTTGTTATCTTCAGATCTTCAGACGTTCGACTACATGGTTGGCACTACTTCGGATGGTCACCACATGTATATCACACAAGTCAAGATCAAGGTGAAGAACACCAAGATATAACAGCCAACGTAGAAGTGCTGGGGTGAGCATAGTAGTGTAATTGTTAAATTTTACGTATTTATAATAGTTGATTGCCACAGATTTATAGATACACTTTTCTTAATAATTTTCGCGAAAATTCCGCGATAGTTCTTTATATATTTTTTTTTTACCCAAATTTAATTTCGTATTCATTCTCATCATGTCTGTAGAATATCTCAAAGAAATAGAAACTATATCTACCCTTGGTAAAGAAATCGGTCTCGAAGGTCGCGATTTGAAAGAATTTTTGGTTGAGGAAAGAAAGAAATTAAAAGAACAAAGGGATGCTGATCGTGATGCAAGAACAGCCGAGCGCGAACATGAAAAGGATCGCCAGGCTCATGAAAAAGAAATTAAAATTCATGAACTTGAAATTGAAAAAAAGCGTCTAGAAATTGAAAAAGAGCGCTTAGCTCAAGTAGCGCAAACAGAAAAAGAGCGTCAAACTCATGAATTGAATGTTGAAGAACAGCGCGCACAGCGTGAAGCGAATATGGAAGAACAGCGCGCGCTACGCGATAAAGAGCGTAGAGCAGAGGAACAAATCTATGAAGAACGTCGGATAGAGCGCGAAAAAGAACTCTTGGAAATACATGCCAATCTTGAACAAAGAAATCATGATACGCAGCATAACTATGACATTGAAATGGCAACACTTAATGCCACAAATAGGTCAATTACTTCGGCAAATAACAATTGGGTAGTACAGATGGTTTTAACACGGTTACTAACCATAAAGCTACTCGATGGTTAAATAAAACTTTTTCAAATTCGGCACAATTTTGTAACACGCTAAGCTTATAGTAGTGTCCCCTAATGGAAGCAAGAAGTCTTCAGGGACATGGAAATTTAACCCGTTTGAAAGCCTGTTGAGGAGGCGATAGTGAAGTAGTTTAGACATCTCACGTGCATTTATATACAGTGGTTGGCAATTGCTAAATGATAACAAACAAGGCCATAAGGCAGTCTCGGAATATAGCTTTGAAAACAAAAAGACCCTAGAGACGATGTGAGGACTGAGGGTGTAGTGGCTCAAATAGGTGTATCAATAGGCCCCATATAAACCAACCAACAATCAGGTATGGCGATATTCGTCCAAATACTTCAAGATTCATATAGCCGTATATAATGATAAAACACGGTATTGTCAAAGACGATAATGAAAACACAAAGAGTCGGGCCCCAGTGTCAGGCAAGCACATCACATGTTTCAATAAAGCGCCCCCAACGCCCCTGTTTGTTGAAATCACATAGCATGCAGGGTTAATTCATGCAAATATCCAAGAATCCCTATTTACGAAAACCTTTTTTAAAGCAGTGTTATCTAATAGAATATTTTGCCTCTTTTAAGTATTTTTAATGTCAGACGTGTTGTAAATGAAGCCCGACCTTCGGTGGGCTATATAATATCTTGAATTTGACAGATATTTCTAGGGTGAGGTTCAAAGCTTTACTACTTGTAGCATATTACTTTGGGACATAGTCAAGGATCGAATATTCTGTCATTATCAAAACATGTATAGACCAGTTTTTAGAAGACTTGGAGACCACCTGAGACTTTGAGATACTTTAATCGTAGCGCTCCAAAGTTATTATCAGTTACTTCAACCATGATACGAGACATGCTTCAACTACAGCTCAGCTATAGTTACAGGTGCCTGCTTGTTTTCTATAGTAAAACAGTGAACGATCACTTACATGAAAATATATTAACATTTAGCTAAACATGTTAAACATAATTAATATAACGAATTGTTGTCTTGTACTTGCCATCTTTATCTGTTGAATTTCTTGAACGATCTGTATTACGTCGAAATATGCTACAATTATACAGTCAGTACAAGAATAAATTAACAAACTCGATCAAATGAAACTCCCATGACCAGATAAAATTAACGAACTATATATAAATACTGTTTTTAGAAACATTGTGTTAAATGAATACAGTCAGTGGTGTGATAATGGAATAGATCTACTTCCTAAATAAATTCCTAAACATCGCACCCAATTACTTAACACTAATATCGTGAATGTTTGTGATACATTGACTGAGCTGAACCCGGAAGATATGGGGTAACAAAATGCAAACGTTATCTATTTGGGTCAGCACTTAAGTAATATCCATCTCATCAATAAACTTGCGATCTGTAAGTGATATTAAACTTGTATCATTAGAGTTAGTGTTATATATGGAACATGCTTTAAAATCCTCTGAGACCTTTGTAAACTTAAAGGGAAGACGACGTTAGGGAATGAAATACACAACATTGTTGCTGCCTCGTGCTACTGTCATGACTGCGTGATGTTTTTGAATAAATTATCCAGTGAGTCCCAATAACATCAATGTAAGCTTAAACTAGCTGTCTGACAAACCATAACGGCGAACTCTACCCACTTCGCTGATATTTCCTTTAATAAAATCTCTCTTATGTGTAGCAATATTAAACGAGAGAAATTAAATACCGGTATAATAAACGAGATTGTGGAGTCCAACTGTTACATCTGAAGAAGATTTGCAATTACAAATGTTAATTTACATGTGTTTTGTAAAGCATGCACGCTTCGTAGATTCGCTTACAACTACAATGTCCCACTTGATTCTACCTTTCTCTATAGAGTACAAGACACTTTCTTATTATGATTCAAATCAAACATCTCATACCTAGAAAAGACTTCCAAATGAATCTAAAATAAGACTAAGGAGAGTATTGTTATCGCTAATACCGGGTAAAATACGAGTCCCTATCCCAATACACGACGCGCATAAATTCTGTGAATAGCTGACAATTTTTCCGGTAGGAAACCTTTACGGAACCAAGGACTCTCGCTCTCTGCATATGAAATTACATATCCATTTTCGTTGCTGCGCTATTGAAATTGTAACTTATATAGGCCTACTTGCATTGTAACCCACATTGTATGGACTAAGTGAAGTAGGCCTGTGGTGCAGTTATGGAAGTAGTTGCTTGACTTAGGAATTTAAAGACTGACGTCATTGACGAAGAGATAATCTTGAATCCCTCACAAATTCGCAATGGAAAACCATAGAGCAATGGATCTTATCGCGTGTAACCATCATGGCGAAACAGTTGTTGTGCATGTACAGGGTGTAACAAAAAAAAGTTATACAATTTTGAAAATATTATTAAAAATATTTCTAATGTTATTTTTGTTTCAAGGGTTCTTTGTTTGCAAAGGAAATGTCTTCAGCTTTGAAATAAACTTTATTTCGTTCAAATCGGTGGTATAATTGTAGGGAAGTGACCAATTGTCTAAACTACTCTTAAAATGACTTGGGCCACTTTGTGTCTCAAAAGTAACATAATCAAAGAGAACCTGGAATGAATGAATCCTTAGTGAAGTGACTGTTTTAGAGGTAAACAATGGCAAATGTACGAAATTGGGTAATCAAGCGTGAAATATCTTAAAGAAACTTATATTTCATGCTTCATTACCCAGTTGTGTACGATTTGCCAATGTTTACCTCTAAAATCAGTTAATTCATATGTCCACACTATGATTCATTCATTTCAGCTTCTCTGTGATTCTGCTACTTTAAGACGCAAAGTCAAAAAATGATTACAAATAATTCTCATGTAATTTTTGTTTTAAGGGTTCTTTTCGGCCCAAGTCATTTTACGACTAGTTTAGACAATTGGTCACTGCTCTGTGATTATACCACCGATTCGAATGAAATAAAGTTTATTTCAAAGCTGAAGACATTTCCTTTGCAAGCAAAGAACCCTTAAAACAAAAATTACATGAGAATTACTTGTAATCATATTTTCAAAATTGTATAACTTTTTTTTTGTTACACCCTGTATAGTCTTTGTATCCACCCCGCAGGCGATCACTGATACATCTAACAAGCAAGTACTATAGACACCTTAGATCGTCCCTGTATTATCAACTTCAATTTTGAAAAACTAATATTAAAAGATAATTGATGTTAACTACGGCTTTTAACCAATGCAAACCCCGATTCAGACTTAGTCGCTTTCGTATCGCTAGAACGATGTAATAACTGTCTCATCTAACGGATAGCAATACCATCGTTTACTCATGAGACAACAATGACGACGAAAATCACTAACGGCAGCATGTTCTGAGATTCTACACTCTCAATTAATAACCTAATATGGCAATAAAGAAGCAGGTGCAATTAAATGAGGCACACGTGAAGAAAGTAAACTATAAGAGTGAGCAACCATGAAATTGTACCATGGGAAGAAAGCTCAGGGGTCGAAGATTTAATTAATTGATGCACGCTTTAGATGTTCACCGACATGATTCATATTAATTTCATGCATCAATTAGATGCTGAGCTTTATTATCGATCCAAGAAAGGAAATGGATTTTGTTAACTTCATAAATATTATTGCTCTTCTTGGGTTCTGTTATACAAGTTGTGCCATATCATGTAACATTGATATTTCATTCGGGGAAACATATGTCGCTGTATTAATTGCAGGCAAATATTAAGAGGGTTCAGCATATCATCCAACCAACTTTTGCTAAAGTGTAGCGTTTAAACGAAGCATCTTTGAAACTTCACAACACCCTCATTGCACAGATACATGTATCAGAATAAGGATAGTAAACAGAAGTTTAATGTAAATTAAATTATTGATCTGAACACAATTGCCATTGCAAATGGTGTATTAAATCGAGGAACACCACTAATTTGATCATTTTGACAAATTAATTCATGGATTCCTTCCCTTCCTTCCACATCAATGCCTAAGGAAAACCTAAATTGAAGAAGTCAACCAGAAGCAAAGTTGTATATCAACCTCGGTGAATGGCAGGAACTTTGAAAGAAAGGCATTGGTGTTCTGAAAGAAAGGCATTGGTGGAACACCAATGCCTTTCTTTCAAAGATTGAAGTATGAATTCTTTTAAAAACAATCTTCCTAAGAAGAGTTGCAATCTTAAGAAGAATCACTCTTAATTTACTTTATGCAATAGAACCCTGGTCATTTAGAAACTCAAAAACTCTTTCGACTGATGAGATTACAATTTACTATTAACACTCGCAATATGCTCCAAAAAGGGAGCTAAATGGGGTAATTAAGGATACACTCTGACGGTCAGAGACGTCGGAGCACGCAGATTAATTGTGAAGCAAGTGATTTTCCTAATTTGATCCTCTTTAAAAAATACACAACGTGCTGCTCATTTTAAAAGGTGAAATATAGGCCGGGAATAAAGGGTCTTAAGGTGACTACGCTGGAGATTTACCAATAAATCATTCCTCTTTGCCCTAAAACATGTTGATTGTTGACCCGTATTTTTAAAACTTATTCCGCATGAAATGATTAAGATTTTCGTGCCTCGTGAAAAGAAGAAATATCAAATATTTGTTAGCATATTGGGATAACGTTTGACTGTTTTTCTGCCAATACACTTACTTTCATACTTTTATAACACTAATACACATGGGTGTCTGTACTTTTGGGGCACCCTGTGATGTAGCCTATTCCGAGGAAATTATATTTGGAATACTCCGGTGATGCATTTAATGCTTCCGTTTCAAAACCCCATTTCACATTCACTTGGTTTCGTACCTGTGCCATCTATCTAGCCGAAGGTGAAGTGTGCGATCAAGGCGATTCGTCTTGAGACTCTTACACCTTGCCTTCATGTCGGCTGATGGCGTGGGCACAAAACGGGCTCTATTTGCTTTCACTGATACTGATATAGATTGATAATAATTATACCATGAGCGGAAATTGACGACCACGCATCATAAGGCATGATTAGATCTTGTTAACAACGATTGCCCTCGAAACAAGTCTACTTTAATCTGATTTTATCAAATCATTTCATGATACTGATACATACTAACGAGCATTCGCTCATATAATTATTTTTATTTCGAAGAATTGCGTGAATACAGTTTAGGATGAAATTACTCTTCGCACTGCCCCCGTATGCAACTACTTACAGTGTCAACGGAGCAGACATCCCCGAAAGATGCGTGTAATCATTTTGGAGATGGAGCATGCTAAATGTCCCCTTTATGTCAACTTAGTTTAACGAGTATGCAGTAGAGATGATCTATGAGATATAGGTAGGCGATTTCCAGTCTGATATTGAAACTGAAGTGTTTGTGTAGGTGGTTAGTGGTAAAGCAATCACGATTTGTATCAATATAATCAGGGTGTAAAAACAATCTTGTAGTATTTCCATTCCAGATTGCAAACTACATTTAATAATCAGTTATATTGCCATAGCTTGATCGTACAAACATAATTTTCTATATATACACCGATATTTCTTTTACGTTACAGATGTGATTAAATAAATAAAAAATCATACGATGATTAAATTGTAAAAAATTAAACTGTTCATCAACACTCATTAATACTTGTGTGGATGTCCTAACAAGATATCGTCATTTTGCGACGGTGAGGTTAATAGACTCACATATCTTTCATGCGAATGTTCGTATTAGCTTCTGGGCTTCTCTAATGTGTCTTGCCAATACGTACGCAGCCTACATGGAGAGTTATTACATTCCGTTGGTGAATATACCGTACAGTAAATAACATTGACCATAAAATGCTAGTTGTTCGTTCTGCTATTCGGGTGACTTAAAGGGAAGCGGTCACGGTGAGGATTCTAACGAAAATTGAACAGCGCGCGGCGACTATTTGAATCTAAACAAGTTGGACATTGGCGCAGTCTGTAATTGTTCTACGTATGTTTAAATGCAAGCGGTATTGTGTGCGACTCTACAACAATCTCTTAACCCAATGTGAACGGCGCGCTCAATCAACCGTCCTTCATTTGATTGAACGCATTTTCTATCGTGTGATATAAGTGATGTATTAGTTATTAGCTAAGGTTTAGCTGGACCAACAATCGCCGTCAGCGGTTCTTTTCCTCACCATGACCGCTTTCCTTTAAAGTAACTTATAGCGTTTACTCTCTAAATGTAAAAGAGTGAAATTCCACTCTAATGGAGTGAATATTCACTCTTCAAAGGAGTTCCTACAGTGATCACTCTAATAGAGTGAAAGTCACTCCTTGAAAGAGTGGAACCATTTTCACTCCAAAAAAAGAGTGAATTTTGTTCACTCCAGGAACGAGTGAATTTTCACTCTTCGAAGAGTGCCTACAGTGATCACTCCATTGGAGTGAAAAAAGAGTGAATATATAAGGAGTGAATTTCACTCATTTAGAGTGAACTTCACCCTCATTGAGAGTGAACAATAATGGAACATTTTAATTACTTAATCACATTCACATGAATAACTTGCAATTCAATAGAAAATTTGAATAACAAACAAAGAGTCATTATCCAAACAATTGCTGTCATTTGCTTATGTTACATTATCACTTCCTTTCGGTAGTGAAACAATATCATATAGTAACATGATATTTCTCTATGTAAAAGTATCTAAATCTACTATCTATGGTGTTTTTTATCGATGATGTTTTTACGGGTTTCATTAATTTAAATTATATTTAATCATTATTTGGACTTTAAAATTATTGCAAAACAATTAACATTAATATCATCATTAAGTATCACTTCAATAATGTTTAAATTTAATAAAATAAAGAATATTTTGAGTTTTTGAATATTTTTCTATTTGATTGTGTTCCGGCTCTCATATTTAAATCTGGTACAACTGATCACTCGCACAGAGTGAAAAGTCACTCAACACAGAGTGAAAATCACTCTTTTCGAGTGACAATTATTTCACTCTGAACTCATCAACCGTACAGAGTGAAAAGTCACTCGACACAGAGTGAAAATCACTATTTTCGAGTGACAATAATTTCACTCTGAACTCATCAACCGCACAGTGTGAAAAGTCACTCGACACCGAGTGAAAAATCACTCTTTACGAGTGACAATGACTTCACTCTGAACAACGAGTGACATTTTCACCCTTTTACATTAAGAGAGTAGAGCTAACATGTGCCCGACGTTTTGGAAATTTGGGTGTACGTTCGTGTAAGTTGTCATTAATTCGTAACATTGTATTCGTTAGCGGTTCGCTAGGGGTTCACAGATGTTTAAGCATGTTCAAAATTTTGAGCGGGAGACAACGTAGTGATCAATACGCTATGTAGGCCTATACGTTGAGCTTTTACTGCGTGCGTACGTTGGGTGTGGCTTATTCGTCAGCTGTTCGGTCATACGGTGTTTAAGAAGAAACCTACACCCAACGTGCGAAACGTTCACACGGCGAATGTTCAACGTACACTGCAAAAAGGTTGCTTAAATATTTACTCAACATTTTACACAACGTTGTTCAAGTATTTAACCGCTCAACTGTTAAGTAAAATTTGCCCAACACCGTTGGATAACATGTTTTCACCAACAGTTGTACAATTCTAGTTACTCAAAAGTTAGGCAATTATATTCACTCAACAGTTGCTCAAGTATACAACAGCTCAACTGTTGAGCATTTTTTAACCATTTGTTGAGTGCATTATTGTTTATTGGTTGTGGGCTTTTATTTAGGGATTTGTTGGGTATTTTAAACCTATACGAACATGACGAAATAAGCTTATTACATGGACGACCACAGAGATTTAGACCGATCTATCACATCATCTTCTTGACAGACCAAGCTCCAAACATTCAAAACCGGACTCACAAAACGCCTGTCAGATGTTACAAACTCTGATGTTGATGCGGATTCACCGTTTTATTTACCAGATTATAACTTATCTAGATCCAGAGATCTGCAAACAGTTGCTCGTGCACAAGACGCCATAATGATTGAATGACGCAATCACAAAATTGGCTTTTTGGACAACAGTTGCCTAAAATTCACATTTGCGTAACTTGCATCAACTGTTGCGTGATTTTCCTCAATGCTCATGCAACAGTTGCCAAAGTGGAATATTTTTACGCAACATATTTTAGCAACAGAAACAGTTTCCACCAACATTTTAAGGACATTGTTTTCGACGAATTGCTCAACGCTGGGGATTTTTTACTTGTATACAACGCTTAACTTTCTACATAATATTGAATGAATTTTAATAAACACGTCAACCAACGGATGATAAAAGTACTTTTAGCAACGTATTTTAAGCAACCTTTTTGCAGTGTATACATAGCATATTGATCAAAACGCATATCACACGCTCAAAATTTTAAACATGTTTACGCGTGCCAAACATTTCCCGACCGAATGACAACTTACACGAACGTACACCCAAATTTCCAAAACATCGGGCACACGTTAGCTCTACACGCAACAGTGTGACAGGGTATTTACCTTGATGGGACAATAGGTACATCGATCGGTAACGCAGCTTTCTACACAGAGAATGGACAGAACATGCGAAATGTTGCCAATCTAAAATCACTCTGTTCATCATTTTGATGGAACTGACCGTTTAGAGCAATAAGACTTTGAAATGGCAACGAAGCTTTTGATGCTAAATTATTAGAAGGGTTGTGACCATATTTAACGAGATATGGCACATTTATGGAGACACTTTTCAGTGTAAAAATTGCATAACAATGGCGATACAGTTTTTAATATGTTAGTTCCTTTACATCATTGCAAATGATCAAATCACCTGTATTAATTAATCTTGAAGTCTGGGCTTCTATAATAGTGAGTTCACAGAGGAGTATTTGCCTGAATTGTTCATAAAATAGCACATTTGAAACTATTTCATGTTCATCTTTGCACAAACGTCCGTTTGGTGAGCGAGGTCACTCGCGCTGGCTGAAAAAGAAAACAGCGACCATCTGCGTGACAGCTGACTGTCATGGTAAATTGATGTCTACTCTTCCTGATGGCTATTTGAATGTTTTGCATGGTCACGGAGTAGTGGGTTTTGTGTCTCTTTTAACTAATGTTGACCTTTGACCTGATGTGACAGCTATCTAGTACTTTTCCAACTTAATTGTAACAGCGACTGCACACAATAGCTTACCGGCTGTTCGTAAGGATAATATTTCCAATGACTTGAGAGGCACCGTTCGTTCTAGTAAATATAAGTCAATACCAATAAATGTTTATTTTCCAGTATTTGGAGCATATAAACATTTAGTAACAGTTTGATGAATATGAGAACACTTTGACTACACTTTCTCTGCATTTACAGATTGTAACCTGTTTTTCTCTCTCTAAAATGGACAAAATGTAGTTAATATGTAGTGCTACAAGTACTAATTGTGATAGTTACATGCACGTCACTTGTTTATTAGAGCGTTTTTTCCTAAACCAATCAGCTTCGTAATATTTAACGTCATGTACCAAACGGTAGACGGTTGTATTTTTGTAGAAAACGTTTTGGGACACAGTATTTATTGCGCAGACGCCTTCACGGTGCATTTTAAGATGATTAGTTAAGTAGCACGCTTGTTGTAATTATCTACAAGTAAATGACTCCAACAAATCCTCGGCATATCCCATGCCTTTTAATATATTAGTGAGCTACTCCTTTTCATACAAAGATGCGAGCTGTAGTCCATTATGCTAATGAAACTGTGTGACCCATCTTTCCGGTTCCTTTCATTGACAGCTGCGATTTAGGTGGAATGTGTAATAGCAGACTGTGGTAAATCCAGTACATCGATGGTGCGCCACTTATAGAGAAATTTCAACGGGTTTGTTCTGGAGAAATGAACTTTTTGTCGGCATCGATTACTGCTGAAGGTAACAACATATAGGTAAGTTAAAATAAGTTTATTACTATTGAATACCCATCATACATCACGACCAAATCGTTAGATATGAGCATAGTATGACACACGGTAAAGGGTTTTCGTGAGTTGCTCCACATGTGTCCCAAACTCCATGCTTATTTTAAATCATAGGTCTTGATTTAGAAAAATACAATGTATTGGTTTTGTCAGGATGGCTATGTTCAGGTAAGTTTCACAATGGAGTCACTTGAGTCTCGATCTGCTTGATTTTCGCTGTCTTTTCTTTGAGTGTCATCAATTCACATAGTTTAGCAATCTATTCTATTAACCATTTCACACACAAAATGTGTTACTTCCCCGAACTGTTCAGTTCACAGTATATTTACATGAATTTCATTGCACAGATTGTTCAAGAAGCTTTCTAAGATTGTTCACGTGTGTTTCACAGATTAGGCACGTGATTTGTACCTATTGTTAACGTGAGTTTTACAGTTGGTTCACGTGAGGTGTTTACATATTGTTCACATGCGTTCATATATTTTTCACAAAACGGGTCACGTTCATTTCAGTGTTAATCTTAGTAAATGTAGTTGATGTAAAACAGGCTCCGTAATATATATTTTAGAAACTGTATTCTTGATTAGAGAGACGGCATGTGTTTAGATTGGAACTAAGTGCTAGTTTCTTTACAATTTTGTTATGTATAAAAAAAGGTGCGCCATGCAACCAACGAGACCATTAATTCAACTATTTACTCTACGCGATATCATTTGTGAAGGATTAATGGACACGTAGTGATTCAAAGCATGAGACAAATCCAAATACGCCAATAGCTTTCAAACATGTTGCATCGTTTTTGCAAACTTCCGATGATCTAGCGTGCTGCTGCTAAAGCTATTATACGATTACTTTAATTTAACAAAATCAATTCGGACATAGATTGTGATACGCGTGATACGCGTGCAAGTAATTCTAATATTCATTTTTAAGTTTCTCTGTGTATTTACACTAAATCCTCTCATGCAACGCAAACTATTACAAAGAGAAGGTAATCTTACCTTTTGACAATGGCGCCACATGTACCCCCACACGTACGCCTTCCCATGCACTTTACATTTACATACAGGGTGTCCCAAAAGTCTATGCACGACTTTGAAGCTTTGTATTTCACAAAATATAAGTCGTATTGAAAATATGAATACATATTTAGAAAGAGGAGATGTGGGAAATAATTTTAATACCAAACATTGGAGTAACATCTGTTTGTAATGCCACCCTAGAAGTAAAATATGTATTACTCCAAAAATGTAATTTTATACTTCGGAGGAATAAAGTTCATAAATCCATACCTATTGAGATTAACAAAAATACGGGTAGAGTTGGTTACACGGAAAGTGATCCGTCAATTGTAATATTTAAAATTTTACATTACAGTGATATCATCATAATAACAAACTATATCACACATAATTTTCGTTTCTATAGTGAAATATAATTATAGTGAAATATAATTTAAATGTCTTCCATGTATACAGAGACGTGTGCTAATGCAAAAACACAGACCTAAACAATTGAATAACGTAACAGAAAAGTGAACACACACATCACACAGCTGTCATTCAAACATGTTAACATTTAAACTTAGCGGATTATTTTAATGCTGCTTGAAGGCCTCATCGAAGGTTGTTTTACCCATTTAGAATATGTTCCTGTGTTCAAAAATGTATCCACCAACTTCAGAATGGATACGCTTCCTGGTGCGCGTTTCACTTTGAAATGTTTTCTAAACTTTTGTTGAGTAAGTTGAACTGAATGTGTTTCAGCGTAGAACCATACAATTTGTATTCGCTTATCTACGCTGTAAACCATCTTGAATGAAGACTTTTGCTGTGCAATGTTGTCTACTACGCTTATTTATGTTGTGAGTGACCGAGTTTGGTTTTAAATAACATTAATGATGCAAGGTAAGCGGTGAACTGAGACTAATGCGCAACGTTGCTTTCATACCGTTAATGTATGCGCACCTTTAGCATGTTTAGCAACAATGTGTGGTACTTGGTATGGGTTGGTCTGGCACACGGCCAATGACTTTCAACCAGTAGTATAATGTTGTGGGTTCACCAATAGGGTTGTGTTTGGTATCAAATTAATTTCCCAAATCTCGTCTATCAAAATATGGTTAAATTTATACCATATGATTTATATTTTATGAGATATGACTCTTCAAAAACGTGCATAGACTTTTGGGACACCCTGTATATACATGTATTAGAGTATTTCCTGTTCGCGAAAAGAATTTGTATTCTTACAGCATCAAAAACTTTACCTTGTTCTGACATCGTATAGCTTGCCATAATTAGGTAGGCTGGGTGTTTCACACCATCGCTTTGCAAAGATGGGATCCAAAGAGGATTTTAAGGATATCCCACAATGCAGTGCGGGAGCACCAGCCAACTACGGATTTTTCACATGATGCATTTGTGGAGCTCTTAAGTTTTAGAAATAAGGAAAAGGAACACTGAGAACTAATTTATTAATTGATGTAAACTAGAATCTAAGAGCTCCATGCACTATGATGCCATGATTTTGTGCATATTATGTCTATGGGAACCGAGACGAATTGGAGACCAGATTAAGGGCATTTTGCAAATACGCAATGCATTGTGGTGGTGTCTTTAAAATCTTCTTTGGATGGATCTGTTTTCCGTAAATTACCTGTGATACTCGCCAGCTCGTTACTTTAAGACTTTAAGGGGAATAGGTGCGTGAACATTTACGGAGTGAAAAACGTTATTCGTATAAAAGAAGGTGAATATCTTTGAAGATAACCGTAAGAAACTATTTTTCTGCGACACAATCTTTGTACCTTTACTTTGATAAATCCTATATAACACTAGTTCTGGGTTAGAGTGAATTATTAATTTTATAGATGTGCATTTTGTTCTTCAAATTTATTTTCATTCATCATTTACACATTTTGCATAGCATGATCACACTATAAATACACATGGAAAAAAGTATCGCACCACTTTTTTTTCTTTGAAAAGTGCAAATGTGGCCTCGAATTTTGCCACCATGGTGTGATATTAAGGATAATTTGTTTGCGTAAGCTGTCCAACAAAATGTTGTGCAATAAAAGAGCCACATTTGAGTTTGTGACGTAATCGATGTGAAGTTTTTTCAAGGCCAAGGGGAAAATGCATGTTTTTGTCCAGAAACATTCATGAAACAAGTTTGGGTATAACGCGATATTGAATAGACTTTAAAAACTTAAAATAGTCATTATATTAGTCACCGTTGATTTTGTTTTTGTTTATTTGACCTAGGTCAACACCTTCGCAATATTGCTTTTGTCATTTGAACTTCTTTAAAATTTGACCTATTTTGACCTTAGACCCCATAACCGTTAGGCGTACGAAAAAGGGAGTTTTTTGGTTTAATTTAACCCCAGATGACCTTTGACCTTGGAATACTTAATTGTGTTACCAAAGATTACAACTTTAGAGATTAATCATCGGGCCTCTCAATATCGCGTTATACCCAAACTTTTTTCATGCATGTTTTTGGACAAAAACATGCATTTTTCCCTTGGCCTTGAAAAATCATTACATCGATTACGTCACAAACTCAAATGTGGCCCTTTTATTGCACAACATTTTGTTGGACAGCTTACGCAAACAAATGATCCTTAATATCACACCATGGTGGCAAAATTCGAGGCCACATTTGCACTTTTCAAAGAAAAAAAAGTGGTGCGATACTTTTTTCCATGTGTATATATTCACAATTTCAGATATTAATCCATGTTTGCGTCACATATCAAAATCATACAGTATAACAAATAGATTTTTTAAAGATTTTTACATTCAAAACACCTATAATTGTTAATATAATCTCCTTATATTCAAAACAGGCGTATCACCTATAATTCAATTGCTTCTACTTTGTAAAACACATTTCATCAACTGAATCATCTGCTAATTTTCAACTCTTTGAAAAAATGTTATATACATTTTAAAATAAAATCATTTCTTGTGTTCAATTCTTTTAAATAAATATACCAAAATCTGATGTTTCAGAGCTTAAAATTTTCATTTAGTACTTGTGTATTTCTCATTCTTTTAAGTAATATATTTCAAATAAAAGTAAATAATTTATCGAAGCTCAATATGTTTCTTTGTTTTCTATGCTTTTCAAACTTAAGTATCATATTTAGTACCATATGATTGTACATGTCTATTTTTATCAACTTCATATACTTATAAAACATAATTCATTAATTAAAACTAAAATATTCTAATATTAGCCATATCATTGTAATCATCTCCTTTTCCTTCTATATAAATAATCGTATATCAAACTGCGATATTTCAAATCTTGTCCAAAAAGAAAAGAACACTAGAAGTATTCCAAAATAGTCATATAATTGTTATCATTTTCTTTTCTTTTCTATTTTGATAAAATATATTAAAATGTGATATTTCAAACCTTAAAATTTACATTCTTCTCACTTACATTTTAAATAATATTTCTTACTTTAATTTCAAATAATTATAATGAATTAATCATCCAAGCTCATATAAGTTTTGCGTTTTAAACTATGTTTGAGTAAACAAATAATCAAATCAAACAATCACATTCCACATCATTTACGGGTTTACATTTATTTGGTGTTTTCATATGATAGTGCACGTTTACATTTACTATGGAAACATATTTAAAAAAAACACATATCTAACATAATTCAATTTTTTTTCAAACATATCATGTTATGGTATATTACATATAATTAATTTGCTTCAAAATAATTCCAAAAAAATTAATGTATTTAACATAGCTGTAACTTTAATTATTTCTTCATGTTCACCTCTTTTTAAATACATAGCAATGGGGGTGTTAAAAAACAACTTGGAATTGACGTTTGTACTTGTTTTCTTACTTTTTTCGTTACAATATAGGCCTAAGTACAAATAATTACTTCAAAATACCGTAGATACTCGATATCAAGCCGACTTTGAAACTCTGAGAGAGATGGCGCCCTCTCGCGAGTATATTCTAAACAATAATTTCGGCAGCGCTGAAAATGACGTTAGTCATGTTCGCAGTTTATAGTCCGTTATCATTTTCGGATCAAGAACCTATCCCAGGACCTATCCATTGACTATACGATGTGAGTGTCTGGTAACGGGGTAAAACAGCAGACGTGCAATACGGAGAATCGAGGGGTCATATTCGCCTTAACCAGTGTTTCTTTTCTTATTCATAAATAATATTTGTTGCTATTCGTTATTTTTAAGGATACATTGAGCAGCTAAATATATAATTATTTTAAAACACTGACTATAGAGAAAATATCCCAAAATTATCAATTTACTTCATTTTGTCAACAGTTAATATTTTTGGGAACCAGCCTCCTAAAAAATCAAAACAAATCGTTACATGTATGATATGATTGATTCTTATTCCAGTGGCGTAGCTAGGTTTTTCGTAATGAGTTGGGGTGGGGTGGGTGGGGCAAAATAAAAGTGACTTTACTCAGGCTGGCAACTTTTAGAATCCAACGAGTCACAACAACTAACGTAAGAGGGATGTGGGAGGGGGCGTGAGGTAGATGAACTAGAGGTAGACAACTTTTAGGTCAATCGTTCTGGGTTCTATAATTTCGATCATAATTCATTAACGTCAACGCACCTACAAATTTCGATCTCTGAATGATCGAGCATCTAATGTAACAGAATTAACTAGGAGAATCTACGGGTAGGGATCTTCATAACAGAAAGAGCTCATATTTCTCTCTTTAGTGATCGCGCTAACGACTGACTGAACTGACTATATACTACGAACATTAAGCCTACTTACGTCATTTTCAGCGCTGCCGAAATTATTTCTTAGAGTGCCCTCGCGAGAGGGCGCCATCTCTTTCAGAGTTTCAAAGTCGGCTTGATATCGAGTATCTACGGTACATTTATATCTGTCTGCATTACATAGATATCTACAACATTTCATAATTTAACAATTTAATAAACTTGTTAAATTATGTGTATACTATGGTCGCATATTCAATATTATTCATTTTCTTCAATATTGTAAGCTTTCATAACTTTAACCATTTTCTTATATTCAATTCTTCTTCAAATAAAAATATCAAATTTGGGTGTTTCCCATATTTGTATTAACTTATGCAAGATGTACATTTAGATATTATATTCTGGTATCGTAAGTGTTTAAAATTCCACTCAGCCTTTCTTGCAATTACTCAACCGGTGTTGAAGGTTAAACTTCATAACATAAATTGTCTTCTTTTTTTCTTTTCTCTCTCATTCAGATTTAAATATATTCAAAACAATTTGCACCCGTGAAACAATGACTCGATCAACCGAGGGCTTGTTCCTCATGTTGTTATTGCAGCAACTGTTTACGATAATTCCGGTTTTGACAACAAATGGTAAGATTCTATGTATGATATCAGATATTTGACTTCGGCAGCCATAATGTTCTGTTTTTCACCCGTCACGACCGTCACGATTTATTAATATATTTGTAGAGAGTTAGCAGAAGTAGTGTTCATGATAGAGAAACCTAGACCTAAAAATGGTAGGCCTACCAAGGGCCATGCATATCGCGTGAATTTATCATGTACGACGTATATTGGCTACTTTTTGCTGCACTAACAGTCGCAAAACAGCAACATTTTACGTCTTTAAAAAAAACATCTTAAAATACTGATATTGACAAGGCTCCTATAGAAACCTTTACACCTAACTTAAACCTGTCCACGCTACCTGCACAAAATGTTTCAAAAATGTCAACATTATTGAATTTGATTACCATATTTGGAATCACAATGCGAGATGCATTAAAACAAGTACAACCATGCCTAATATTGGTTCAGTAATTCTTGAGATAAGGTTTCTGAAACAAATACCGTAGTTGGAAATAAAGTGTACTATAGGTCCCAGATTTTGGACTATACTAGTATTGTCCGATGCTGGAACTATCTGGTACAAAGTCAGCGTTCCAGTATCAGCCGATCCTGGCACTTATAAAATGTTTTTTTTATCGCGCGATACTGGAACATGGTATGCCAGTATCGTTGAATACTGGGACATAAAAGTTGACAGTATCGGTCGATACTGGTACGATTTTACTGTTCCCGTATCAATCGATACTGGAATACCAAATTGTGTACCAGTATCGTTCAATACTGGGAAAAATCTCACTGAACATAAAAACGGTCCAGTATCGCTCGATACTGGAACACAATTTGGTATTCCAGTATCGATTGATACGGGAATAAAATCGTACCAGTATCGACCGATACTGTCAACTTTTATGTCCCAGTATTCAACGATACTGGCATACCAGTATCTAGGACGTAAAGTACACTTTTCCCAAATTGTTTTGTATGGTGAAACTGATAACCGCGTGGAAAGTGTTAAAGAGTCGATCCCTAAGTTGTCACCACAATGTACAGTGATGTATATATTGATCCTATAAGATAACACTTGAGGATGCAATGACCAACTATCATACAGATAGTAAGTGTATGTAAGTCGAGGAATCAGACACAAGACAAACCATTAGAAACAAGAAAACTAGTGCAAGACAGACTTGTCCCACGATGGCGACACAAGTGCAAACTTCAATGGAAGTCAGCGACTCGTTTCCACAACCTTGACGAACATGAGTAGTATACGAGGTTTTGGATGCATCAATTTATGCGTTTTTAGTCGGAATGCGAGACTCTCTCAGAACACAGGATATACTTGAGAATGCGTTTGCATTTTACAAACATGTACTGAATGTATAAACAATAGTATTTGTATAGAAGCATACTGCTTGCCAGATGTATAAATCAGTACTATTTGAATGCATTGTAAATAGAATGCAAATCATATTTTTTTTAAATATTATCAGCTTTTAGTGAATTATTCACATACATTTCTGGAGATCAAAATTCCCAAACGTGGGCGATTACTGTGAGATTGAAGTATACTCAATATAATTATATTCTAATCTGAAATGTTCATTTGCATAAATATAAATCCCGTAACATTAATTGCAAGTTTAGCCACACTTTACGTCGTCTCGAGAGCGTTAATGAATTAAGTACTAAGTACCAAGCAAACATAAGACAAGCTTAAATATCTAAGTAAAACTGTCTGTAGGAGCAATATACCTAATGGATTCAAGCCATGGTGGCTGCAAATAGAAGCGTTTGGAATGCTTGGACGCGTCACTTTAAATCAGTACTCAACTTTTTAAAACATGAATCTTCTCGAGAGTGATTGTAAAGTGTTTATTTTCTTTAAGTCGCAGCGCATATATTAAAACCTTTGAATGTATCTGAACTCGGGTAAAATAGTGTCTTCGTTTTCACATATTGAATAATGATATGGTTTTTTAAAATTTGTGCACAATTTTGGCGCTAAATGGTTTTAAGGCAAATCTTGGACGATTCATCAGTGTGGGCATATCAAATCGATGCCAGTAACACTGGCAAATATACCTATATATATACCTATAAATAAGTACTTGTAGTTTTATTGGAGAGTGAATATTTCTTCAACAGTTTTAACAGTGAAAGTTATCCTGGTCCATCAGTCGTGAGCATTGTTTAACTTTAACGTCAAACCAAGGCATTAAATGCATATTATAGTATGCGACCTTTTTTATGGACCGCCCTCTATCTTTGATTTCGTCCTTTAAACGCAATTTTAATTTGTCAAATTACATTCATAAACATGCAAATATGCAGAGCAATACCTTTCTTAGTTACTTCAAAATCAAAATGTTGGATGAAAAACAGTCTATTTTCTAAGTGGTTTTCTCGTTAGTAAATACGATTCCATGGTTTGACCGGGGTTTTTACACTGTGTTGAGTCCCCGGTTGAGTCCGTTTACATTTTTGTCCTGCTACGGTCGCAACTGTACAGTAGTATGACGGGTTACGACCAGGGTTTTGAGGTGAGAGGTTGGTCAGTTCAAGGTCAAGGTTCAAGGTCAAGATTTACCCGTCAAGGTTAAATTTGTCTCATTAATTAGGTAATTTCGATGTTAATGATCATTTCTGTGTGCAAGACCAATGATTACCTTCGAGGTCAATAATTTATGTCCCATTCAATATATTTTCAATTCGTTCAACGGGAAAAATGTTATATATTTATTCCGATGAGGTATTATTACCAGTTGACGTTATGTTATGGGTAGTGTACAATCACTGGACATCCTTTATATTAACATTTGCTATGTTGGTCCCATGATATGCCCTTTTAGTTGCACCTTTTACCATATTTCGTTTTATTTGAAAGTTATGGATGAATGCGTGTACTATAACAGGATACACATCCATTACAGGTTAATTATATTTCTATATTTATACGTACTGCCCTCTTTGGTAGAGAAGCGGTAAATATTAGCGGTAACAATAGCCGATGAGGGCCACATCTGAGACTGTGAGTGTAACGCTATAGGGAACTTACAATTTTTGTTGGTGGCAAATTTATGAATGAATAAAGTTTACTTCATCCATAAAAGTACACAATTCTTTGAAGAGTGGGATACAGGCTACCGGCTGGCGTAATTTGTGGATACACATAGATTTGCAATGAAAGACAGTGAGCAGGAGAACAGCGATGACATGCTAATTAAGTGAAACTTCGTACTTTCAGGCTACATTTCTCAAAGAGAGTAGTTTTAATTACAGAATAAGTTGTGGTAGATGATAAAATGTGCTTTAAGCTTTTCATTTTTATCAAATCTGTGGTATTTACCAGCCTAACAATTTGTTAAAAATGTACATCAAGGTATACCTTTTGACCTTAGGCGTGTAAAGGTAGGTTGATGTACAGCTATGTACAGCTATGCACAGTCTCACGGTAAACTATAGGGGCATGTACATTCCTATGCACTTCATATGTACCGTTCATACAACAGAAAAGTGGCACTAGGTATAGGAAATCATTGATTTGTGTGTGATTTACCATAGACGGTAAAAATCAATGTTTTACCCGTCTATGGATTTACGCACTGAAAAACTCACAGCTTATCAGCTATTAGACTTGTATTCTTCACAGCCAGATACACCCTTTGTCTCGCACATTGCGGTTATCACTAAAGACCCATTCATCTGTCACGTTCAGATAGCACACAGTTATCACACACAAATCAATGATTCCTATACCTAGTGCCACTTTTCTGTTGCATGAAAGGTCATTGAAATCGACATAACTTTAAAAGTATCCATTCGATTTTGTTGAATGAGGTATCAAACTGCGGAGAAGAAATTTGCTAATTTAATGTATATCTCAGATTTTTGGTACCGATTATATATTTTGAATTAGTCAACCTCAAAGCACCTGAGCAGGGACTTTATGTGCTAGGTGTATTTGTATTTGGCGCGCATATTTAGTCTGCTAAGCAGCAGGATTTAATAGTGCTTGCAAGGGTCCAATTGTCATATCGATTGGCTGATATTTACAATAGCATGTACACAATCTTACAGAATCAATACCTCCGTGAGCAACTCATTAACATAGAGGTGAACCTTTGATGACTACTGTTGCTATGTTGTTGGCAAGTGGTTATATAACCTTGGTGTCAATCCAATATGTTGGAGACTTCCAATAACTTTTTTAGGGCGATAGAGGACAGGGGTCACAATTTATACTTCTAATCTATGTGGATATGGTGGTGTCCTTAGGTAAAATTAAAGAACGACCATCACTATTTCAACATTGAACCAGGACTGTGCCACTCAGCTTGCCGATCGGAAGCCACTTTTAAATTAAAATTTGGTCAGCATAGCCTTGGTGGCGCTATACCGATAAGGCGTGATTGTAGCAGACGACGGTGGACACGAACGGCCGTTAATTTTGAATTTCCGTTGCTTTCAATGTAACAATGGAATTTGATTATTTGACCCCATAAAATTCATCATACGTTGGAACTAAATTATTTCATCCTAAAACCGCTGGCATTGGGTAACCAACTCCAGTGTCAGTATCATTTTTGACAGCAAGCTGTGTGTAAATCTACCGCGAGAATAACGCCACCAATTATATGCTGACCAAAAATGACGTCAGCGCCGGTCACGGACGCATTCCGAATTTATGTAAATATGCAAAAGTGACCGTTTTCGCTACGTACGTCAGTATAGGACTTTCCTATCCCAAAATTAATAGAATCCCTGATTGAACATTTCAAAGCCGTGGTCATAACTCGACGTCCTATACTACTCATAAAGAGCACAGTATAGTAGACAATGCTTTACGATGAAAATCGAGAAAAAATATGTTGACAAATTCCCAAAGTGGTGCGTAACATCTTGTCGAGCACAAGTAAATCAATAATGATCTTACGTTGTTGGTTTTGTTTTTACTTTTCTCTACAGTGGTTAATCCATCATCACCTCAGCCACAGACAACAACAGGTCGGGAATTCATGTTTTCGTTTCTTAAACTGTACCGTGAACAAGTGAAACGGTATATCTATCTAACCAATCAGAACGCCGAATGGACTACTATTATAGTGGAAGTTCCTTCAGTAATGTTCCGGATCACATCATTATTGGAGAGGGGTGAAACACGGAAAATAAACTTGCCATCCGATTCACAACCCTTATCTGACGACATGCATAACAATACTATCATTGTTACATCAGATAATGATATATCCGTCTACGGGTTTATGTATAGTGGAGATTCTGCTGGCGGTTTTATGGTATTGCCAACCAGTGTATTAGGACGAGACTATTTCGTAGCCTCTTACCAGCCGTCTAGAGATGAGTTTTCACAATTTGCTGTTACAGCGTTGGAAGATGACACAACTGTTACGATAAAATTCAGAGCCGTGGTGTCATATAGACATAAAATCTATCGGCCCGGCGAAAGAATTGATAAAATTCTAAATGCAAAGGAAAGCATTATGATAAAGAGTCATGAAGATTTAACCGGCACGCATATTCAATCATCAAATCCTATATCGGTTATGTCGGGAGTATCGGGTGCAATAGTACCCAAAAATATGCAAACAAGTGACGCCATGATTACCCATCTCATACCAGTAAACACGTGGGGGACAACTTTTATTATACCGCCCATACCAGGTCGCAGATCTGGTTATCGCTTCCGTGTCATAGCGAGTTGTCCCTTAACGACGATAACGAGTCCTAATTTACAGATTGCGACACTGATGAAACCTGGCGATTTCTACGAAAGTGGTGAGCAAAAATCTGTATTGATCACCAGTGTTAAACCTATTATGGTAATACAGTATGCTAATAGCCAAGCGTACATTGAAGGAAATAAACCAAGAAGCGACGGTGATGGGGATACTTTGATGTTAGTGATACCTCCGTGGGAAATGAACCTTACTAAAAATATCACATTTACAGGCGTCCAAGGCGTTGGTGCTCAAGCGTTCCGAAGTTATATATCGGTAACGGCGTTATGTTCTCAATTTCACACGCTCAAATTGAACGGAGAGACGATCACCGGTACTGAGATGTACTTCGACAGAATTTGTACGAGACAAGCTCTTCTCAGTCCTTTGCTTTCGTCGTTTTCGATTACGAGTAATACTGCCGAATCGAAATATATAATCCTTGTGTATGGTGCTGCTCTAGAGATTTCGTATGCCTATCCGGCTGGGTTTACATTGCATCAAATGAACTGCGATGGAACGCTTTCTAACGATGCAAGTAGTGAACCTTCGTGTTGCGAGGAAGCTGAAAATGATTACAAGTCGGCGGATTCATCATCAGCGTTGTACTCTTGGTCAGAAGTGTCTAATAGTAACAGTTACTTGGAACAAAATGAAGACTCTTCAGACTATGCCGGTTCATCAGAATCAGATATTGGTCCATCGAAACCTGATATCAGGTTGTCCTCATTTGAATCAGAAGTTGAATCTGAGGTTGAACCATCAAAACCCGATGTACAGTTATCGTCATTTCCCGCATTGAATGATGGTCCCGGAAGTAGTGAGAACAATGAGGTGAACCCAACGTCTCAAAGGTCAGAAGAACCTGCTTTTGTCGTGGATCATAGCGGTAATGGTAACTCTGCAACGTGTCTTACTTCAGGTAAGATGACTGATATAAAGATAGATTTATAACATTCACGCATTCACAGGGTTGCCTGAATATTCCAAAAACCGAAACCATGTGGTTTTCACTCAAATTCCTCAAATATAACGAAACATTTGACATAAACCGAATTATTTAACATGCTTAATCTGGCAGCTCCATATACTGTCCAATACACTACATGGATTAGAAACCTATTATGTTGCGTAACTACTTCATTACCCAGAGTGCATATCATCGGGAAAGTGATAAATCAATATTTTGGGTGAAATAACGTGTCTAAAATGGACATTGTTACCTTTTATTAGCACTATTATTTTAACTGATGTGATGAAATTATCCGTAAATACTGAATCGAGCCCAATATATCGTCACATATTCAATTAATCTGTTTTCTGTTTTGTAATATTTCTTTTCTTTCAGGCTTTCTTCAAAGAAATATTGTGATTGTTTTGATCAGTATTATATTACTTTACACTATTACGACGTAGAATTAATCTTCAATAATCCGGTCTAGTGTAAGTATGTGCAATGATTTAATCCAAAGGTTATCGGGTAATGTGAATATTACTATTAGTTGTAATGTGCCAATCTCACAAAATGTGAGAGATCAATAAGTTCATAGACTAGGGTATCAAGGACAAGATAGAACCGTCAAAACACAGGACCAGGGAAGAGTAGAATAAAAAGTATCAAACTTTTTTCAGTTATCTGATTCTTGTATGATTTGAACATTTAGCGTGGTACCAACAGTTAGATTTTCTTGCAATTCTTCAATACATACATACATACAGACACCCCTACGAGTTTTTATATAGCGCCATTTCATTTAGATCACGGCGCTGCAACATCCAGGCAGCAGCTAATTCAGCGCCAATTTGCGACATACACACATACATCTATAGAGACAGACAATATATGACGAGTCAACAGTGGCGTATCCAGGGGGGGGGGTTGGGCCAGCAGGCCATGCCCCCCCCCCCCCCCCCATTGAAAAAAGTGTAAAAAAAAAAGGAGGGAGAGGAGAAGGAGGAAGAGGAGAAGAAGGAGGAAGAGGAGAAGAAGGAGGAAGAGGAGAAGAAGGAGGAAGAGGAGAAGAAGGAGGAAGAGGAGAAGAAGGAGGAAGAGGAGAAGAAGGAGGAAGAGGAGAAGAAGGAGGAAGAGGAGAAGAAGGAGGAAGAGGAGAAGGAGGAAGAGAAGGAGGTAGGGGAGGAGGAATGGTAGGGATATATGCGGCGCAAATGGGGGAGGGGTACGGGGTCACGTCCCCATCATTTTAATGTGAGGGACGTTAAAAACGTTATACTAGACCTTATAATGTTAAAAATGCCAATTTTTGCGCGATTTGCACGTATTAGTTTCAATGTTTCATTATTCAAGCTTATCAAGAGGGCTTCAGGAACGTTTTTTCTGGACCATTTTTGTTTAAAAACTGGGTTTTTTTCTTGCTCGATTCGTGCTCACTTTTTCAACAGGTTTCAACATTATAATGGGTCTCAAAACACACCAAACATTCTAAATATTATGTGGGGACGTTAAAAACGTCATACTGGACCAATTTAAGTGTTAGAAATGTCAATTTTTGCGTACTTCGCGCATTAGTTTCAATGTTTCATTATTCAAGCTTGACAAGATGGCTTCAGGATAGTTTTCCATGACCAGTTTAGTTAAAAAAGTCAAAATTTTTGCGCGCTCCGCGCGAATATTTACTGCAGGTTTTAACATTATATGGGTCAGACCCACCAAATATTCTAAATATGTGGGGGACATTAAAAACATCATACTGGACCAAAGTTTTAATGCAAAAACCACACCAAAAATTCTAAATATTAGGTGGGGGACGTTATTATCATACTGGACCATTAATGTTAGAAATGCAATTTTTTGCGCGCTCCGCGCGCGTATTAATATTAATATTTCATTATTTAAGCTTAACAAGGTTGCTTCAGGACAGTTTTCCATGACCATTTTAGTTAAAACTCGAATTTTGCGAGCTTCGCGGGCATATTTTCTACAGGTTTTAACATTATAATGGCCCTCAAACCATATAAAATATTTTAAATATTATTTGGGGACATCATACCGGACCATTTAAGTGTTAGAAATGCCATTAGAAATTGAAATTAATTTCAATATTTAATTATTTAATCTTAACAAGGTGGCTTCAGGACAGTTTTCCATGACCAATTTTAGTTCAAAAACTCAAAAATATTGTGCGCTCCGCGTGAATAGGTTTTAACATTATAATGACCCTCAAACCCCACCAAAAATTCTAAATATTATGTGGAGGACGTTATTATCATACAGGACCATTAGTGTTAGAAATGCAATTTTTTGCGCGCTCCGCGCGCGTTTTAGTTTTAATATTTCATTATTTAAGCTTAACAAGATGGCTTCAGGACAGTTTTTCATGACCATTTTAGTTCAAAAACTCAAAGACTCTAAAATTTTGCACGCTCCGCGCGAATGTTTCTAGAGGTTTTAATATAATAATGACCCTCAAACCATACCAAATACTTAAAATACTATGTAGGGGACGTTAAAAACGTCATACTCTACATTTTTAGTGTTAAAATCACAATTTTGTGCGCGCTTCGCGCGTATTAGGTTCAACGTTTCAATATTTAAGATCAACAAGATGGCTTTCAGGTTTTTTTGGCCCCCCCCATCCAAACAGTCCTGGATACGCCATTGCGAGTCAATGGCTCTTGACACAGGTTGAAAAGCCTATCTCTTGTCCATTACAATTGTATTTTTTTAGAATTTCAACGATATTTTCATTTTCGCAAGAAAAGTGACTCTTCATTTTTGAGGCATACGGGTACATTAATCCTGCTTTGTGTCCTGGCACAATAACGAAATTCAAGAACGTGTTTTTGCTGGAACCATGTTGTGTAGAAATGAGCTTCCAAATCTTATCAAAATCATGTAAACCTAAATTAAAACAGAAGTTAATTTAATTTGTCATGAGAGGACAAGAATGCTGTACACCGTGAAGCTCTGGCGCCACTAGACGTCAGTGCAATGGTGACCATCGTTCAGTGTTCCGCGGATTCTTCGCAACTGCGTTATTTAGAGGCCATTTTCGTGGGGTTGGCCCAATCATCTACGGTGCCTGGGGTGTTGGGGATATGAAACCCAACTCATTCGCAAAACACAAACTGGACTGATTTAACGTCGATACAACTCGAGAAAATTCTAATAGGTTGTTACAATAATTTTGATATAATTTCTTAATGTTATATTTTAATATTTTATATATGATCTTCAATTTGTTTACCTGCAGTGAACCCGTGTACACATATAGTGGTCAAAGTGTGCAACAGTTGATGATTTGAAGATCAAGACAACGGTATCCGTATATCGGATAGAATGCTAATCCTGAAAAGCATACGTTGATTTACCGGAGACGCCAGGTAGATGAGAAGATCAGTCACTGGTCGGACGATATGATGGAATAGCATCAACATGCTTGTGCTGATTACTGAAGGTTTGAAGGCTCAATTGAATCTGAAGGTTTGAAGGCTCAAGTTGCAGTTCGTTTTCAGAATAATTTATTGTCGGATATTGTACACCTTCAAAAAACAGTTTACCTTAATCTTGTCATATACATGAGATCATTTATATATCTATAAAACAAGATTCCTTCGTCGAATTATTGTCGGCCATCATCTCTTCAAAGAGAAACGATAAGTGGTGATGAAAATTAGTCAGAAAAGTACCAACATGTTATCATTTCTTTTTTGTGGAGATTGTTTTGTGTTTGCAGTGTTTCAGTGATGCAAAATTCTGAACCCAAACGGATGGATACATAAAGATTCCGCGCGTCTATTTTACGCTGGACCTCAAAATAAACTTCTTGTTTTAATACTGTCACTTTTTATATCTGAAAATGTAAATTTATGTTGTCACACGAAAGATACATTCTGGAATATACGACCTAGTAAGAGGGGTATTAATTGAGGGAATGACAAAGGATAAATGGTACCAAAAATGGCTAAATATGTTCGTCAGGGTCGTTGATAAAGTGTGATCAAATATTATGTTATCAGTTATAATCCTGCCCATTATTCCAAATAATATACAATAGACTGATTGCACGTAGAATCAATGACCGATGCCACAAGACAAGACAACTAGCGCCGAAACGTTCTCAGGTTGGTTAATTATGGGGAGATTCAGCTTAAGTTGTCAAAGTGGTAGTTGAAATTAAAAAAAAAAATCCTCATCAAAACCAAAACGTGAATACCACGTATGCGACTATTTGTTACGTTTTTGTGACTCGGTTAAGAACGATGGCAAGTCCAAAACATAAGAAAGGAATCAAACACATTAAGGACACCGGTAATCATGTCTGTATGGTATTGTATAATGTGTATAGGTGTTGCAAAGCAAGAGTTACGGCGGGTGAAACGACCTACCTACAAATTCTCCACAAATATGAAGTCATATTACCTACTCTGTGGTCAGGTGGTTTGTCCTAAAGATCTGTTGAGCATCTCGGACTCCAGTGCCAGTTTCTGAAATATTGCACGATTTCATTGTAATTGTAGCACGTGATTTATTCATAAAATAGTTGTTTCACTAATGTCTCAAAACGTTACTGGTTTTCAGATTTAAGACATTTATCACTTTGGTTTGCTTGAAACCATGGCATCAAGTATAGTAAAATCGCAAATAATCATTTATTTGATATAGGCCTACGGAGAGAAATCTGACACTAGGAAAATCCCTTACATTTGGTAACGCCTTAATTATGATCAATTCATGGCGTTAGACACATTTTGAACAAAGCTGCATTAAAATGGTCAGAAATATAGAGAATAATTATAATCACTATATGTAGGCTTATAATTACCCTCATGCAAAATGAACCAACCTGACAGGCGCGCGGTGTGCGTTCAATTGCAATCAGACAGACTACGCAGACTAGTTTTATTGTCTCAACACTGCGTGGCTGGTCAGTTTTCAATATTATGGACGAAACAATATAAAATAACAATCTCACGACTTTTGCTTTGTGCCCTTTTTCAGTTCAACCTTTTATGTACAAACAATTTAAATGTTAAAATGTAAACCTCTTTTTAGGGGCCGAATAGTTCATACCTTTTAACATGTTTATGACGAAGCCTCTTGAGTTTTACAACCTGGTAAATATTGGGATCAGTAAATAATTGAAGATGAATTTACAAGTTATCTAAATGCTTTTAAAAGCTAATCATTATATAACAATAAGGGAAAGAAGATCGTATGTGGCTCTTACGATATTGGAGCACTTAGATATTTTGAGTGGAACACCATCGTCAGTGCACTCGACAAGTTGCCTTAGCCTATTTGTGTCACAATTATTGTAAAAATAATTATTTATTTAAAAAAAATAGATGCGTTGTTGAATATTTTAGGTTTTCTAATGTTATGGTTATATAATAATGATATGAAAAACTAAAATGAAAAATGTTGCACTAACGATATAGTTGTAAGGGGATAGGTCAATTTACACTCGATAAAATGATCGAGCATTTATCGAGTCTCGATACATGTAGGTACAGTTATAATCATTTTACTGCGTAGCAATGGGAAACATTGCTGCTCGATAGAATACGTATCGAGTAACGATAAATGCTCGATAAATCGAGTCACGATAGATGCTCGATAATTGTTATCGAGTAAAAGCATGATAAGTGGCACTGTTCTCTAATACAAGTCTTACAATATGCAATTGCGTTGCACTATTTGAGCAGAGAGTCTCTGAGACCTTATGTCTCATGAGGCTTTTTCGTCACCAAATTAAAGCATCTCAAAATTTGCGAATTTACCCTTTACACCATTATGAGTCATTCGCCAATGTGTTGCATTTAACATCTTATATAGTATACTTGATTTCAACTTTAGTAAACTTGTATTCCTTAACTCAATTTGATTGTTCTTATTGCGGTGCTTTATTATAACCGGATCAGTAACAAGAGATTCGTTACTTTACTAGTTTATTACTGATGTTTTAACGTAAAAGCGGTCTTCTTATAGTTTGCTTAGGTTTTCTGAAGTAAATACTACTCTCGTGATATTATTATCTTATAAAGGGGTGATCCGATCCGAACAAATTCAATTTTACCCACCAACATTTTATTTTAGTATCAGAATAAACCCCATGTGATTTGTATAACCCCAGCAAAAAGGTCTGAGAGATGTTTTCTATATAAGTGTACAAGTTAAACAATTGTGAATTACCTCCAAAGTGGTATATCGCCCTAGAAATGTGTGTACTGTACAATGACCAAATGTGAAGTGTAGTTTTGCTTCATGGAAACCACTGGAGCAATTCAACTTAAATGTTGTAATAGGTATGATTATTTAGGATGGATCTTTATGTTTATGTAGACTAGTAAACACTATGTGAAAAAATGGAAATTGACTTTAAGCAACTTGAGAGTTACCCCCTGCGTCACGCTGGTTCCCAATTTTGAATACGATTTATTTCGTTAAAACAAACAGTCGGGTTCCAAAGCGTCGGCAATAACTATGTTTCCTTTCATCTTCAAGCTCCCAAGAGATTCAAAACAATGGGCCAAATTCGGGTTACCCTCCTAACTGTGAAGTGATTTGAGATCACTTAATTGTAAGGTGCTGTGTAAATAAATGCCATTATCAAGTGTAATCATTGTGAATTCATTTTGATCAGTTTAAGATGATCCCATTTTCTGACAGCCATGTGCACATATTGCCCAATAAATCTGTATACATTTCTAAAATCAGTGGTTATTGAACATGAGTGGTCAAAACATATTGACCAATAAATCTGTATACATTTCTAAAATCAGTGGTTATTGAACATGAGTGGTCAAAACATATTGACCAATATTCTGTATACATTTCTAAAATCAGTGGTTATTGAACATGCGTGGTCAAAACATATTTACCAATAAATCTGTATACATTTCTAAAATCAGTGGTTATTGAACATGAGTGGGCAAAACAAATAAGACCTGGATTATTTCGTTTCATTTATCATGTTTATATGGTAGTTTAAAGATATCATATATGCAAAATTGACTTGTCAACGGATAACTCCAAATTCCTCGCAAAGAAGTCATGTCTGGGCAAACATAATTGAAATAGGGCAATTGCAACCTTCCCCCACTCCTTTATTCCTCATCCATAAGTGCTAATTTTTCATGTATTCGATTTCTGTTCAGAAGCGTTTAGTAAGACGGACTAAGATGAGAAGGCTGCACTGTAATTTCATATTATATACATTACATTAGACGCGTGTTTTATCTTTTAAACGATGTGTTTAACAAAATCCGCTTTTAAACTCTGCGAATCTCGTCCACCAGGGTGGTCGTGCATTCACTGTATACAGGTATTCAATATCGCGTGGCCCAAACGGGTCACAAAAGATATGGTCGACGAATTCATCAAACGCGCGTGTAATTTTAAGACTACACTATCTGCACGTCAGCTTGCACAGGGCACGGTTGAGTAATCCTTTAAGCCATACAGTTGGTGTATGAGTCTAGTTAAACGCGCGTTACACTATACCCCATACCCATGTTTAAAGTTAGACACTTTTCAGTGAGTTAGACGCTTATTTAAGTAAACATATTTTCGAGAATTTGGTTGGTTGGTTGGTTCGGTCCTGTCATGACTGACAGCTCGTGATCTTACAGATACTGCGCCACAAATAACGATTTTCAGCAAAGGAGTAACAATCACGGAGCGGGTGTCCAGTAATCAACTTTATTTGGTCAATCCACCGGGAACGAGGTCTGCCTCTCTTGCGCTTCCCTTCAATCATGCCTTGCATGATCATCTTCTCCAGGTTATTACCCTTGCGACGTGAGATATGGCCGAAGTAGCTCAGCATTTGGGTGTTGATAGCATGAAGAAGTCGTTTATAGACACCCCTATTTCTTCAATAATACTGGCATTGGTCCTTCTCAATTTCGAGAATTACGTTTGGTCAAACAATGTGTTTAAAGTCAAAGTTAAGCTTAGAACCGCGTTTAAAAACGTACGAGAAGGGCCCCTATATTCTAGTTACCGTTTGCTATTAAAGCACCATTGACAGACAGTGTCTAGTGGCCACATTACCATGATTAATGTCTTAGAATACATTGTCAAGAGTATTGTGAATATCTGCATTTAAAAAAGAAGTCGATATATGAACCCTTCATGTAGCCTACTTTTGTGTGTAATGTTCGTGGCACATGCTACATGTGTGTAAACCTATGCTTTGTTACAATACGACAGGCTATCATTTATTTTGACAATTCAAAAAATCTTTAACAATGGCCTTAAAATGTTAAAGTCATAACAGAATGGTATAGATGGCTCATGTACCACCAGGTTCATATATGGATGTAAATAACGCCATGCTGAATGGAGGACAGAATACAGAAAGTACTATATAAGTGTAAAGCGTCGAATATTGGGTATCATCTTATAGTATCGTCAATCACTAAACCTTAATAAACCATTGTAAGATTTTGTTTCCGTATTTAACTATTTAAATCTATAAATGTTTTCCATGTTATAAGTTGTTTTTTATAATAATTATAACTGAGATCGAAGAATAACCAAGTGTCGTACAAATAACTACATTTGACGTAACTCCATTGTGGTAGACCACTATCTAAGATAAAGCAGTCACTTAAAATGCTGAAAGATGTTAATTTAAAGTCTGTTTTTCTTGGCTGTATGTAGGACTATATAATGTCAAAAGTGACATATTTTGGAAACGATGTCGATAGATTCACAAATTCAGCTTTGAGTGAGAAGCAATTCTTGATTAATCGCTTTTCAGGCGAGGTAAAAAAACCCTGTTATGCAGACCCGACCTACCCACTTTTTGCGTTTTAGAAGAATTGGTTTTGTTTTGTTTCAGATTTTTTTTTCTCAAATCATGTAAAGTCAGCCGGGGTTTTTTGCCCAAAATCTGTCGTAAAAAAATGTTCATACATTTTTCCAAAATTTCCGATTTTAGCAGATTTTTGTGACATTTTAGGTTTTAAAAAAAAGAAGAAAAAAACAACAACAACACACGACCGACCGACCCTACTTGACAAGTCTGTCCGCCCGTAAAAAAGGGGGTTTTGTTCGTCGCTTTATGGGTAAAAACACACTTTTAATTACCTACATTAGAACCTTGTATTGTTAAAATGCTATGAGGTAAAAATAACACGTTAACGAAAAAGAGGGCGTTATACATCCATTCCTTTAAAGCATTAGCTTTTAAGGTCTAAGAGGATTTTTATAATTCTTTTGAACCTCACATTAATAATTTAATAAGATTTGGACATGAAGTGTTAAGTTGTACTTTACGTTCACTAATAATCAGCGAATAACTTTCCGACAGTTTGGTTTGTATGAGTAGGCGTTATTTCCTAATTCGCAGGCTCAATCGGAAATAAACAATTTCCTACTGTGCCTACTACATAGGATCATATACTTACAATATTAGACATAATATTAACAGTGTATCAAAGTGGGGAATATCGTTCGTTAGCAAACGTCGGACGGCAGACCGTCCTACCCTATCAGACCGCCCTATAACGGGCGCATCAATGTAATGTTAGCAAAGAGCTAACATTGAAAATCAAATTGAAACTTACTGCAATAACGCGAAAACATCTAACTCGCGAAAAATATGAATCGAAAGGCTCTTCTTACCTTAAAATATCAAAAAGAATTGAAAAAGCTTTCTGTGTTCTACAACCTTTCTTCTAAGGAAAAGTAGATCATCGGATGTCTATGGTAATCCTGATCCCTTCTAGTACTCGTGCGAAGTTGCTTGCCACGATCTTGATCTTCCATTGCAAAAATCCATTAAACTGATACAGGAAGCTGCTAAGAAAAAACTCAAAAAGTTTTTTAAAATAACGTGTCCGACCTGTATGCTGAACAACGATCACTGAGGAAACAGTGTGCAGCGAAGCTCTATTCAAGCTTCGCGCCAATATTGATTCCCAATAATCAATTACCTATTCATAGGCCTCCGCTAGGAAATGTAATTATTTCCTAATTCGCAGGCTCAATCGGAAATAAACAATTTCCTACTGTGCCTACTACATAGGATCATATACTTACAATATTAGACATAATATTAACAGTGTATCAAAGTGGGGAATATCGTTCGTTAGCAAACGTCGGACGGCAGACCGTCCTACCCTATCACGAATTAAAGAACGGGCAACTAGCCAATTTACAATTCAAATGAATGCAAACGTACATCATGTACATGAAGCTAACTTTATTTAAACCAACACATACACACCGTTATCTCCTACACATAAGATAATATTTAAACGTATAAGAATACCCACATTAATTTAGTATCACTAATCCAAACCAACATATTCCATGTTCCAAATGTCACCAACTAAACCACTTCAATCATGTCAATGAAGAGAGAAATATCTTACAAATCTAAATATTAGAAAAAGAAAAAGATGAGCTACCGATTCTTTCACGTATCCATCCTTAGAGCCTTCAGCCTTCCACCTGCCATGATTCTTGAATAACCTATCAGGTACACCTACGGAAGATGCTGCAGTCGCACCTCCTACTCTCAAGCTATGTAAGCTAAAAGTCTTGGAATCAATTCCAACAGCCTCTAAGGCATCTTTGAAAATCTATCTACAGCGACTCCATGTTATCAGACTCATGTGTATTTTTTAACTTGAAATAAGTGAGGTCTGAACAATATATTTATTACTATCGCCGATACCAGCTAGTATAACATAAAACATCTTCATTGGACAGGTTAAAGAACCAGATTCTCCTAATTCCAATTAACTCACTCTAGCGTAAAAAACAGTGTAGAATAATAAACAAATAGCGCACAGTCGAATATGCATAAGATTGGAACCTGTTCCGAATTTCAGAACAATCTACTCACAATTTCCGGAATAACTGGATCTTTCTTACATACGGGCTTAGCATGAATACTCTTAAAGCCCTCCAGCAAACATTTAAGAATTTAACCATCGCAGGGGTTCACAATAACATTTGAATTACAGTCATAAAACCATTCCAAACTATAAAATGCTGCATCAATACTGGAAAAATGATGCCTTGTTGACGTGTAAGTTAATATAAGTACCTCGAAATGTCATCAGCACTTGCAGGCATAGATGAAACTGCATGGTCAGAGCACCACAGTCTTCCAATTGTTGAAAACCTTCGAAAATTAACTAACAGTATTTTTAGCTCGAGACGATCTCATCACTGCGTTCAGAACTTGCTTATACTCGCTTCATCCCTGTAAACCATTCAAAAGAAATCAATACATTAATCAATCCTCACTTTCATGACTAATTTAAAACAACGTCACAACATACCTTATTTAATGTCCATGCGAACTATAGAGAGGAACCATTCGGAATTATAACTCTCTAAAAACACCATACGGTAATATGAGAATGCTCTCCAAAAAACAAGGCTGATAGCAAACAGCACTACAAATAGTTCTACTCAGACACCATCTGACCATGCGGTACTAAAATCTGAGGTATTCAAAACTGATGATATAATATGAAAATGCTCTCCAAAAAATAAGGCTGATATAAAACAGCGCTACATATAGTTCTACTCACTCAGACACCATCTGACCATGCGGTACTAAATCTGAGGTGTTCAAAACTGATGATGTAATTTACAGCTCATAAGCTTAATGCACAGAACTGCATTATGCATTTTGGGTGTTCCGAAAATATAATTAATATTCTTGCCTTGAACAAAAATGAATTCTGATCACTGAAACGGATGACATCTAGAACTATAATTCTGAAAAAACTAACATCAGAAAACAATAATGGCCAAAACAAAGCTGAATGCCATTCAGGGACTACCAAAGTACATTTTGATTTAGTAACTTGAATGTGCTTAATGACAACGCAAACCAAACATATAAGCGGGATCAACCAATTGTTAACAGAATACCAATTCTGACTAGCAAAAGCATCTACTCCACTTGTCCTCAGACACCTCTAGAATTGAAAATAGACAAGCTTGGCGTTATTATTAACTGTAACCTATCAACATCGTGTGGACCCCCACAAGTTGTCGATAAAACTGATAACATTCACGTGCAACACCCCAATCGTCAAAATCATACCGCCTGCTCAGAAGATCAGCTTCTGCATTCTGAACTCTGGGGATCCATTCTACTTTAAGATCAAATGCTGAGAACCTTATAAAAATCAAATAAATTAAGGCTAAGATCTTGCAAATCTTGAATCATACTACCTTTCAAATGATAGATACCACACTAGCGTTTTTATCCGTATGCGTCTTAATACTACATGTACCTTACCAGCTAAATCAATAGTAGCAAAAGGATTCAATTGCAAGGAAAAAATTCCTTTAAGTTCACGCCATGCTGAACTTTTACCTTTTCTCATGATCGTATACCAATTCTGGTGAAATGTCATGCCTCCACAATCCACCGTCCAGACTCCACAGCCTGAATCACTGGCATCTGAACATACGAGAACCTGTAGTGCAGAATATGCAAACAATAAACGATTATTTAACCGTTAACGTCTTAACATCTGATTTTCAGAAAAATAACTCATAAAAATTTCCGATTTTAGCAGATTTTTGTGACATTTTAGGTTTAAAAAAAAGAAGAAAAACAACAACAACAACACACGACCGACCGACCCTACTTGACAAGTCTGTCCGCCCGTAAAAAAGGGGGTTTTGTTCGTCGCTTTATGGGTAAAAACACACTTTTAATTACCTACATTAGAACCTTGTATATTGTTAAAATGCTATGAGGTAAAAATAACACGTTAACGAAAAAGAGGGCGTTATACATCCATTCCTTTAAAGCATTAGCTTTTAAGGTCTAAGAGGATTTTTATAATTCTTTTGAACCTCACATTAATAATTTAATAAGATTTGGACATGAAGTGTTAAGTTGTACTTTACGTTCACTAATAATCAGCGAATAACTTTCCGACAGTTTGGTTTGTATGAGTAGGCGATACCAGCATCATTCGTCGCAACGCTTACATCATTTATTGACAAACATTACATGCTAGATTAAGTAACTGTAGTCCTTGTAAAACCTGATGTCAAATAAAAAGTGGAGGAATTTTTTTATGGGACCTAACAGGTTTCACACCACCAAATCAGTTCCTTGTTGCTTTGTATGGTTAACAGGTCAAGTTCGTGTGAATTTTTCTCACCTTAAGAGCAAACTGGTTCATTCAAATCATTGTTTTTATTGAAGATCTCTATAGATGTCTCCTGCTTAAAAACAATTACTTTTGTGGGGGGTAACCGGCATTTTTTTCGCTACGGGCCAATGATATCTATCATAGGTACGACAGGCTGCCTATATCCTAAAATCAGTGGTTTTAGCTCTAAATTGGTGGAAACAGTGAAATCGTGTAAAATGGTACCATTCATGAAAAAGCTAGATATTTTGGTCCTAATGTGGATGAAATAACCTACAAATGCCAAATTATGAAACATTTAGGTACATTTACAGCCCTTTTTACCTTTTCTAGGTTGTTAAATTTAGACTTATGATGGGTTCAATCTTAATTTCAAACACTGCCGGGTATTGCCAAAATGCAAAATTTTATTTGGTGGTGTGTACCCAACAATCTCACAATTAATGTATTACATTTTAATGCTCTTCGATAGGTTTTTAATTATGTCCACTCCAGCTTATACTGAACATTTTAGTAGTTTAAACAGCTATCCATCTTGCTTATCATAATATAGCATCACTATAATAGTCAACCGGTGAGGTTTTCTTTGAAACCCCTACGGAGTGCATTTAGATCCAAATTTGTGAAGTCGCATTAAAAAAAACATCCAGATGAAAGTGTGTAGCGATATTAGCAGGTATAGATATAACTGCCAATTCTGCATTCTGCAATCGAAGGCGTATGTAAATATATTTTATACACATATATTATATGAATTTATTCTTTTGTAATAAATATAATGTGGTGTATCTACCATTTGAATTATGGAGATACAGGGTAGCCCAAAGGTTACCTTACCGTGTCTAAAACATCATTATATCTCTGATTCAAAAAGTCACTTATAAAAATAAATTTATATTGGGAGATCAACCAAACTTACAAATATAAGCGACCCCCCCCCCCAAAAAAAAAAACACCCCTTTTTCATTTTTGAAATACGCTTATGGAAATCATGCCTAATGATTTATTTATTTTAACATTTCCGTGGTGTATATTTTAATTTTCTGTGATTTGATGTTACTTTTGTGTCAGAGATATACGACGTTTCATTCTTAAAGGTATTGTAACGCTTAGGAAACCTTGGGCAAACTTTGAGCACTTCTTTAACTTTACAAACTCTTTTCATATTAGATGTAGTCGTAGACATGTAGATACGATAGAACACAATACTATGTACGAATCTTAATTGTTGATTTCATCCAACTTTACCCAAAATAAAGGCAAACACAATTGATTTCCAACTTGACCGTCTGTTTCTTATTGTGTAAATACTAAATAAAGTAAGGAAGCTCATTAAAGATCTAAAAAACAAATAAAGAATCGATTAACCCTCGTCCTCCTAAGGAGGGGGGTGGTTACCACCCGACCCCATTGTCGCCGATTGCGCTAAAACGCAAAGGACACTGACCTGGGTGTCTGGGTGATTTGCCACCTTACAATATTTAAAAATCACAATTTTGAAGAATATTTTCATTGTATGGTCCTGAATCTTATAGTATAGGCTATGTCGGGGAGCGTGTTGGCGCAGCGATAGTTCCCTCGCCTTGCACCAATGAAGTCTGGGTTCAATTCTGTGCACGGCCGGGTTTTATGTGCATTTGGTTAATCACGATCCATGCACGCTCTCGCAGGTTTTCTTCGGGTTCTCCGGTTTCCTCCTGCTTTCAAAATCGGTGATCAGTTGTTTCGGTTATCAAAAACTCCCTTCACCCAATGGAATTTGGGGAGCTGCACTGAAAAATTGTGGATGTTACAATCTAAGTGCGGATAGGTTTGCGCCTGAAATGGCAGCACCCTAGTTGAACGCGATCTGATTCTGATGATTCGCCAGTGGCAGCAAAATAACAGCGCTTTGATCAACCTTGGAAAGGCGCTATATAAATCCCGATTATTATTAGTGTTAGGATTATTATTATTATTATTATTATGTTAGATACAATTCAGGGGCGTAGCAAGGTACCAAAAGGTGGTGCGGCCATTAAAGGCAATCGAGCTATGCTCGGACAGGTGTCTGAGGAGGGATGTACTCCCCTCAGAAGTAGAACATTTGTCATTTTTCGAACTCATTTGGTGTGATCTGGTTTATACTTTTGACCAACATTTTATCGAAAAGCCACCTCTTCATTTCCCATAAATATTTTGTTTTTTATCAATGCACGAAAAAAGTTTAGCATAACTGATATATTTTTTATTTAAGTATACATGGTTTAAAAGCTCGAACAGGGGTGCCCCTCAGATATTTTATTGAAAAGCAATCCCTTTCCCCCGTTTCTTCTCTTTTTTCCCCTTCTATTTTTCTTTCTTTGCAAAAAAGTGGGGCCGCCCTGTGGCCCCGGTTGCGACGGGCCTGATATACATAATTTCCCTTATAAGCAAAGAACCGGGTGAAATTCCGATATTTGGAATTTTTTTGTCGAAAATTTCATTGTTGGCCTATATTTCACTGTACATACGAATTCAACGTCATTTTGAGGTCGGCCATGTTTCGCGAAGTCATTGTGACGTCATGTTCGGTATGTTTGTACTTGTTTTGGTATATGGAAAGAGAAAATCCCTAGCTATACCATGGTTCCAAAATAAGCGTACTCTGCATCTCTGTTTTAGGTTTTTTAGGGGAGCCACTTTAATGGTCTTGAAATAGACTTTAATATTTTTATATTTAAGAGAAATAATCGGAACGTTTGCATACACATCTAAACAGTGTCTGATAAATATTCAAAATAAAATATAGGGGTTCTAAGTCCGGTCAAACTAAATAGGTGGATCAATTAAACCACATTGATCATTTGAACCTTTTGTACAGTTAGTATGATTGAACAACGTTTGCCCTTGATATGTTTAGTTTTGCTTCATTATAGAAGCATACACTACAAAAAACTGTTGTTTCCACCCAAGAAGTTGTGAAAAATGGGACCAATTTTATAGTTTTGCAAATTATCCAGGTACGAGGGGTATCAAAAAGTTCTTGACATCACCAAGAGGTAAAGGAGCCAGAAACCTTTTTTTTGATATGTGACCCTTCAGATATCTTTAAAAAGTCACAGTGCAAAGTCACACATTTCTCCCACATTTTATTAACTGTCCACAGACCGCCATTGTAGAGATCCTCAGAGTGACCGCCATTGATTGATCCTCAGATTGCCACATATTGCATTATTCACAAAAACAGCAATAAATAGTTTACAAACCAGCTTGGTGACAATAATCTTATGGGTAATATGGGTTTTACACAGATTGACCTCTAATGACCCCTACATGACCTTTGGCCTCTTTCTATCAACACTTTAAACCATTTATTGCTGTTTTGGGAATAACGCAATCTGAGGCAATCTGAGGATCAATCAATGGCGATCAATCTGAAGATCTCTACAATGGCAGTCTGTGGACAGGTAATAAAAAGTGGGAGAAATGTGTGACTTTGCACAGTGACTTTTTAAAGATGTCTGAAGGGTTACATATAAAATAAAAAGTTTCTGGCTCCTTCACATCTTGGTGATGTCAAGAACTTTTTGATACCCCCTCGTATTTCAAACATTTTCTTAAAATTCAGGAAAGCAACTACAGTGTGAGTCATAAAGAGTTGACCATAATTCCTCCCCGCCCCCTTCGAATCACTAAGATTAGTCTTTGCTACGCCTGTTTTAATACATTAGTCAGTGGCTATAGTGAATATACAGGCCTTATACACGTATTTATCGATCAGCTAAGGGAATCAACCATGCGTCATTCACCGGAATCATGGCGTATTACAGTCCATTCTTTATTATTCTTTTAATTGACGCTGGATTTTTGAAAGTGCTGTAAACTCGCATGAATGAAATATGATATTTAGCTTTATAGTTTTGGTGAACAAACTTCAGTACACCACCATGATTCCGGTAAACTGCACCGTATATAAGCCTATGCATTGCCTCTATATTTAAAAGGAAATATGTCTATTTTTGGAAAACACTTATACATATATTAGCCCTAATAATTGTCCTTGTTTGAATGTCAAACGAGAAAAAAAATTTAAAACGTACGGTACATACAAATGCTTAATATTAAAACGTACGGTACATAATACTCCCATAATACTTTGGCGACTTAAGTACAAATAAAGTACTGTTGTTTAGGCCTATATGAAATTTTTATAAAGGTATTTTATTGGAACCTAAATAAAGTATACTTTACTTTAAAAAGTACAAATAACGTATACACACTTTAAAATTTACAATTTCTAGGCAAATAAAGTGTACTTTATTCTAGGCTAATAAAGTATACTCCATAATAATCCAGTGTTGACAGAAAGCTCACAATGAATTAATTATATACACCAAGGATGAACCTAATAAAGTTCAAATAAAGTACACTTGCTGCAACAGACATATTGTATACAAATAAAGTACAGCTACTCGTTTCAAAAGATTCTAAAGCTTTCTAAGTCCCATAAAGCACAAATAACTAAAGTACACATTCCATGACAATTATTTCTTAAACTGTCCAAATTCCAGAAAAATACAAATAAAGTACACCTACCATTCCCAAAAATGTACAAGAAATATGCAAATAAAGTATACCTTCCATGTCCAAAATGTCCCAGTAAAATACCCATAAAGTACACTTCATTTCTACACATAAAGTACACTTTATTTCTATGTTGGTAAAATAAAGTATACTTAAAGTATACTATATTTGTACTCTATGTCATAAAGTACTAATTAAGTACTACAAAGTATACATAAAGTATACTTTATTTTATTTATACTTTTTTTTAACCAGGGAGGGTTACATTGTGTTAGCAGATCTTGCTGTGATACGCTGTGAAAATTTGGAACACGTCGAGCCCGCGAAAAATTATTGAGTATGTTCAAAATTTCTCGACGTACTCAACGTGTGCTTAATACGTTCTGCTTAAGTTCCCGATAGGTTCGTGGTACGCTAGACATACGTTTACATACGCTGACATTCGTTGACATACGTTTACATACGCTGACATACGTTAGAGGTACGTTACTCGTAAATTATAGGTTGGACCTATAGATTTATCCTTCTAGATATGTTATTAGTTATCATCTAGGCTGAGTTTACTTGAACTGGCAACACTTGTCCCGCCGTATACTAAACTCAGTTGAACGCCGAGGATACGCTGATGATACGTCGAACACGGCAGACATACGCTACGAATAAGTTCAGCATACGTTGGTCATACGCTCGCATACCCTGTGATACGCTGTCAAACGATGTCGACTTTTCCTACGCAATCCGTTGGGAAGTTGGACGTTCTTGGACGTTCTTGGACTCTGACAATTTTCGAGCTATTTTTTGAATACGTCGGCATACGTTCAGGGCACGTTCAGGCATTACGCTATGGTGTGAGAGGGCCTTAACTATAAAATAATGATGGATTGATACTTTGAAATATCATACCGGAGATAATTGATCGAAATTACGATTATTATATTGTGATAATATTTTGCAGCACAAGATAGTAACCTTGTAAACTATTATGCGGGCTTTTCTGCTATGGATTTGCATGACATTTTTGGACGTTTTTGAAATTTGGAAGTACGTTCGTGTAAGTTGTCATTCGTTCGTGACATATTTAGCATACTTTGTATTCGTTAAAGGTTCGCTAGGGGTTCGCAGAGGTACGCTGGGGTTTCAGAAATTATTTTGGCATGTTTAAAATATTGAGTGGGTGACAAAGTAGTGATCCATACGATATGTATACGTTGAACATTCGCTGCGTGAACGTTTCGCACGTTGGGTGTAGGTTGCTTATTCGTCAGCCGTACGTATACGTTGAGCATTCGCTGTGTGGACGAATGCTCAACGTATACATAGCGTATTGATCACTACGTTGTCATCTGCTCAAAATTTGGAACATTCATAAACCCCAGCGTACCTCTGCGAAGCCCTAAGGAACCACTAACTAACGAATACAACGTATGCCAAATATTCACGAACGAATGACAACCCACATTTCCAAAACGTCGGGCACACGTTAGCTCTATACGCAACAGTGTGACATGGCCCTAATGGGCCTGTCACGCCATGGCGTATCGCCTGAACGTATGCGAAATATCAAAAATACGTTGGTGTACGTTGGTGTACGCTGATATAAGTGAGGGGTAAAGGCTGGCTCACATAGTAGCGGCAGATAACCCGCGAAAGGCGACGGGCGTGAAAATCACAAAATATTGTCGGCAAAACGGCGGCAAAAGGGGAAAAGCAAGATTCGCTGACGGGTGGGAACGACCTCACGACCTTCAGCGACAACACGACGGCAAGGGACGAATGGCTGCGGCTGTCTCGACGGAGCCCGGCACTAGGAACGAGGTCAGACGGCTGGCAGCGGATTGGCTGGCGGCAAGGAACGGCGGCTGACGGTAGGTTGCGGCCAAGGCATATTGCGGCCTGACCCTAGCGCCGTCTTCCATGATGATGAAGAACAGGAGGACATTTTCTTTTATATGAACTTCAAAATTGCATCGTGCCGGACAGTCTATTGAAATCGAGCTGATGTCAAAAAACGTCAAAAAACTCACAACATTTAAAAATCGTGGACCATCGTTTCAAAATCGTAACCCATCGCAGATTCGCAGACCACCGTTGCAATACCGCAGGTATTCGCAAACGACCCGCCATCAACAGTCATCACCCGTCACCATCCGGACAAAATTCGCAAGCCATTGTCGTACCAAGGTCGTTACAATTTCGTTACTTTCCGCAATGTGTCGTCAGGGTTCGAGATGTGACGTCACTTGCCGTTGTTTTGTCGTCAATGGTCGTTGACAACGACTACCAACGAATTTGTGACGACCTCAAAACGACTAGAGACGGCCTCGCATGGCATGGAAACGTCAAGGAAATGAGGGTTGCGGTCTACAACGAAATCTGAACTGAATCACAACCATTTTCTTTGCCGCCACAACATTTTCAACAGGCTGAAAATTTGCCGACGGACGTGACTGATATTATCGGCCGTCTGCGGTCGCTAGCGGATTCGTCAGCGACAATTGAAGGCAACACGCGATGATTGGCGGGAAATTCAAAATTGCAATTCGCAGCTTGCCGTACCCCCCCCCCCCCCCCCCCCCCCCCTAAGGAACCACTAACTAACGAATACAACGTATGCCAAATATTCACGAACGAATGACAACCCACATTTCCAAAACGTCGGGCACACGTTAGCTCTATACGCAACAGTGTGATATGGCCCTAATGGGCCTGTCACGCCATGGCGTATCGCCTGAACGTATGCGAAATATCAAAAATACGTTGGTGTACGCTGATATAAGTGAGGGGTAAAGGCTGGCTCACATAGTAGCGGCAGATAACCCGCGAAAGGCGACGGGCGTGAAAATCACAAAATATTGTCGGCAAAACGGCGGCAAAAGGGGAAAAGCAAGATTCGCTGACGGGTGGGAACGACCTCACGACCTTCAGCGACAACACGACGGCAAGGGACGAATGGCTGCGGCTGTCTCGACGGAGCCCGGCACTAGGAACGAGGTCAGACGGCTGGCAGCGGATTGGCTGGCGGCAAGGAACGGCGGCTGACGGTAGGTTGCGGCCCAGGCATTTTGCGGCCTGACCCTAGCGCCGTCTTCCATGATGATGAAGAACAGGAGGACATTTTCTTTTATATGAACTTCAAAATTGCATCGTGCCGGACAGTCTATTGAAATCGAACTGATGTCAAAAAACGTCAAAAAACTCACAACATTTAAAAATCGTGGACCATCGTTTCAAAATCGTAACCCATCGCAGATTCGCAGACCACCGTTGCAATACCGCAGGTATTCGCAAACGACCCGCCATCAACAGTCATCACCCGTCACCATCCGGACAAAATTCGCAAGCCATTGTCGTACCAAGGTCGTTACAATTTCGTTACTTTCCGCAATGTGTCGTCAGGGTTCGAGATGTGACGTCACTTGCCGTTGTTTTGTCGTCAATGGTCGTTGACAACGACTACCAACGAATTTGTGACGACCTCAAAACGACTAGAGACGGCCTCGCATGGCATGGAAACGTCAAGGAAATGAGGGTTGCGGTCTACAACGAAATCTGAACTGAATCACAACCATTTTTTTTGCCGCCACAACATTTTCAACAGGCTGAAAATTTGCCGACGGACGTGACTGATATTATCGGCCGTCTGCGGTCGCTAGCGGATTCGTCAGCGACAATTGAAGGCAACACGCGATGATTGGCGGGAAATTCAAAATTGCAATTCGCAGCTTGCCGTACCCCCCCCCCCCCCCCCCCCCCATATTCGTCATAGTGTAAGCCAGCCGTTAGTTGGGGTTACGTCGTTTACGTTAAATACGTTCTGCATAAGTTCCCGGTACGTAAGTTCGTGGTACGTTAGACATACGTTGACATACGCTGACATACGTTAGAGGTACGTTACTCGTAAGCTGGTATACGTTGATGTACGTCGGCCAACGAGTTGATAACTATGCCTGGCGATCGTGTAACATACATAATGGGTGATAATAATTTTCGTTAGAAAATTCCAATTAGGAAACTTACTTTTTCCATACGGGTTTCGACAACACATCGGTTGTCTTCCTCAGTGGATTGTGTTTGATCCAGAGCTAGTGTTTCTAGTCTGTTTATTGATGACGTCATCGGATGATGACGCCCTCTGGATCACTGAGTCGTAAAGATGACTGAGTTGGTAAGCCCCCTCGTCGCCATTCATTAGGTGCTTATGTTGGTCTACGCCTCCTTTTCTACGAATCCAAATTGATTCGCGTATCCATCTAGTATTTCTAGTTTCATCTCTGGCAATAATCTTTGAGTCATCCCATTTTATGACGTGGTTTTCTTTCACTACCTCCATCCCGGTTGATGAATTCATTGTTGCTATTGAAAAAGCATGTTGGAGTGTCCCAACAGCTGAACGCGACTCGGTCAGAGCGAAAGTCGTAGGCGCGATAAAATCAGCTAAATTACCCAAATCCAACATTAACCGGAAGCAGCGTGAAGCGCTAAAGAATCTCGCGAAAAACAAGGACATCCTTGTTATTGGTGCCGATAAGGGCAAAGCCACTGTAATCTTAGACAAAGATGATTACGAAACCAAATTGCAGGCCTTACTTGACGATGAGAAAACGTACGAAAAACTTGATAAAGATCCAACCCCCAAATACAAACGGAAGCTAGTGGGGATGCTCTCTAAGCTTAAGAAAGAGGACAAAATTACTGATGCACAGTACAAATACCTCTACCCTACTACTGAGAATGTGCCTCGTGTATACGCGACTCCCAAAATTCACAAACCACATGTACCCCTCCGCCCTATTGTGGATTACACGGGTTCGATCGGTTATGCGACCTCACGGGCTTTGTCGGACATTCTTGCCCCGCTTGTTGGTAACACGGCTCAACATGTCAAAAACTCTCAAGACCTAGCGGTTGAAGTCTCCGAGATTTTGAGAGAGGAAGATGAGAACCTATTATCGCATGATGTCATTTCTCTGTTTACTAATGTCCCCATCCCCAAAGCGCTGGACATTGTACGCAGCCGTCTTAATGCAGACCCCACTCTTAAAGACCGCACAAAACTTTCGGTTGACAACATTATGGACCTCACTGAATTTATTCTTACCACCACGTATATGCAATCCCGCGGCCAAATTTACAGCCAGAAATTCGGAACAGCGATGGGTAGCCCGGTGTCCCCAATTATTGCCAACATTGTGATGGAACATCTTGAACAGTTAGCGATTGCTACTGCACCACTGGAGTGCAAACCGCGCTTCTTCAAACGCTACGTCGACGATATCCTGGAAATTATCGCCCGCGGCAAAGAAGAGCAGCTCACAGAACACTTAAACAATGTCGACGACACTGGCAATCTCAAATTCACCTACGAATGCGAAAAGGATGGCCAAATTCCCTTTTTAGACACACTCATCGTTAGAAAGCCGGACGGCAGCGTGAAACTCCTCATATACCGGAAACCCACACACACTAATCAATACCTCAACTTTCAGTCAGCCCACCCGCTCCATCACAAACTCGGTGTGATAAGAACTCTCCTTGACAGAAAAGACAAGGTGGTAACTGAAGAGGCGGACAAAGTTCTGGAGGAAGAGATTATCAAATCTGCTCTCAAAACGTGTGGGTACCCGGATTGGTCCTTTAATAAAGTCAAGAAATCAATGTCGAAACCCAAAGCCAAAGTCAACAAAAAGACGAATGCCTCGGACAAAAAATCGGTAACTTCGGTCACTCTCCCATACATCCAAGGTGTCACTGAACCGGTTCAGAGGATACTGCGCAAACATAACATCAGCTCGGCAGTCAAACCACACACCAGTCTCAAAAAAATCCTCGTCCATCCCAAAGACAAACTTTCTAACGAGGACAAGGCTGGCGTCGTGTATGAGATTCCGTGTGCCAACTGCGATAAGACTTACATCGGTGAAACCGGCAGAAAATTCGGTACACGCAAGAAGGAGCACAAAACGGAAGCTGATAAAATGGGCGCTCAGAGATACACTCGGTCCACAAGAAAAGAATCCGAGAACACAGAACTCAAGTCCTCAATAGCTGAACACGTAGTGAAAGAAAACCACGTCATAAAATGGGATGACTCAAAGATTATTGCCAGAGATGAAACTAGAAATACTAGATGGATACGCGAATCAATTTGGATTCGTAGAAAAGGAGGCGTAGACCAACATAAGCACCTAATGAATGGCGACGAGGGGGCTTACCAACTCAGTCATCTTTACGACTCAGTGATCCAGAGGGCGTCATCATCCGATGACGTCATCAATAAACAGACTAGAAACACTAGCTCTGGATCAAACACAATCCACTGAGGAAGACAACCGATGTGTTGTCGAAACCCGTATGGAAAAAGTAAGTTTCCTAATTGGAATTTTCTAACGAAAATTATTATCATGTTCTTCTGAATTCCTGATGAAACTATTTCATGATACATAATGGGTTTCTACAGTTCAGCTAGCGTATGTACCGTACAGCTAACGAACATTATGGGGGAGTTGAGTATGTATATGGGTCCCTTGAGTAACTCATCCTCACTTCTTCATAGTCCGTCGTGCTAAACACATCAACCCATCATCATCATCATCAGATGATGATATGGATACACTATGGATACGTCCATTCGTTGGGAAGTTCTTGGACTCTGACAATTTTCGAGCTATTTTTTTGTATACGTCGGCATACGTTAAGGTCATACGCCATGGTGTGACAGGGCCATTAGCCTGTGTGACCACAAAAACGCGTAATAAGGGTGTTTTTTTAAACGCATTAAGGGGTCTAACATTAACCATTAAAGGGTACTTTTTTCAAAATACTGGCGATATTTTACTCGTTTAGGGGTCAAATTGGGGTCTTTATATGTCGAATTTCTACTTCAGAGGAAATACGCGCTAAGATGGTGTGCCTGGAATTTTGTTGGTTACACATGCTTATTGCATGATAATTGACTAATGACTGCCCCTACCCGGGGTCAAGGGTCAGGGTAAGACCCAAGAGAAGTGATTGTACTCTGCACTGTCAATCAAGTCATACAAATGATACTGATGAATGACTGATGTTACCGTGTGTTATTTTTCCTTTTTTTATGTTTGAATTCGCATATAATTTTCATGCTGGTATCAAAATATCATCTTCGCTTGGTTCAAATAAAGGTTCAGACACAATTGTTTCCTGCTGGTATTTTACGTTGCATAAACAAAAAAGTGACCAATTAGAAATTGCCTAAACAATATGTGACCAATTAAAAGTTGCCTAAACAATATGTGACCAATTAGAAGTTGCCTGATTTTTAGCCGCACGTTGATATCGTTCTCAAAATTAAGCAATTACATTTGAAACCCATTTAACGGAGATACAAGCACAATAGTTATTTGTTGTTCTCCTATACAGTAATGTCCACACTCCGGTTGATAACGGCAGTATATGCCATCGCTTTATGCCATTTGCTCGTGACCACAGTAAAAATAATAAAGCAAAAACAAGAGCGTCTCCTCGCCATCTTTCTATATATTTGCCAAGATGATTTGGGCATCTCTCACTCGGAAGCCAGATCAATTATTGGATTCCATGATGATACAAATGCCTTCCTATAGACCATTTCAAATCCGAAAATATACGATCGGTTCCGAATGCTTCCGATTAGCCGAGTGATTTGACGCTCGGTTACATGACCTGTCAGCTCCCAGGTCATGTCCATGTGCCGGAGAAAAACAAACGTGTTTTTCACCCGTCTGCCTGTGTGGTAGATTGCGCTGGTGTTGGTGATAGATTGTATCCCTCACAAAGTTGATGTTGCGGTATTTCAGTAACAAAAACGAGTAAGATGAAAGAGATTTGGGGTAATATTTTCACTTTTTACCGTCTGCTCGATACATTTGGAATTTGTCCGTCAGCGCCTTTGTTGATAAAAAACAAAATAGTCTCGTTCCACGTTTTACTTCTCATGTGTGCACGCGTGTATGTGAACATGAGGCGTACAACCAACTAGGACAATGCTGTGAATGCGATCAACTGTTGCGAAGAACGCGCAACGCACCTACTCCACGTTACCTGTTTTTCCGAAGATTTCCGATCTCAATTTGAAATGGTCTATAGGTGACTACTCTATTGAAGTCTCGCGGGATTGGAATTCTTTAGAAGAATGAGGTTTTCAGTAAATTTGATCATCGCTCTATGGATGAAGTAGAGCGCATATTTGATCGTCTTGTAGCTGCACCGAATAACGACAACTTTATTCAACGAGCGGGAGTTTTGAAGGCACACGTTAACCGGCGACTATTTCTATACGCTGTTGAGAAAGCGTTGTTGTACCGCAACGACACCTACTGTAAACGTCCGAGCACCGCCGCTATGGCAAGTGTCAGCTCGAAGTTTTTTCACAGATGACGCTATTACAGGAGATACGATAATTATTCTCTACACGTCCATCTGGAACAAATCCGGGTGAGGTCACCGGGAACGGTAACCGGTACATATTAACGGCATTGGGAATATGAAGATCAAAGTTGGCGATACATGAATCAGGTAGGCCTATGAAATATTGTTATCTTTTACGGGGTGCCTCAAAATGAGTTTTTTGTAACACGGTTAAATCCAAACAGAGATGCCGAGTTGTGCTTATTCAGTACCATGGTATAGCTAGAGGTGTGTTCGTCCCATATATACCAAAAATGTACAAAAATCCCACACATGACGTCATAAACATGGCCGACCTCAAAATTCCGTTGTACAGTGAAATATAGGCCAATCAAAGTTCCGAATTTTACCGGGTTTGTGGCTTTTCAGAGAGATTCAAGACTATACTATTAAGACATTTTTTAAAATGGCGATTTCAAATATTGAACGGTGGTAATCAACACCCTACCCTCAGTCTTTGATGGCTTACCCTACCCCCGGGTAAGGTGGTACCCACAATTTCGTTCGTCATAATGAGCGCAAGGGATTTAACAATTCGATTACCTAGATGTCTTAGGTCACTCTCTGTTGCATTTTGGTGCCACCGGAGAAAACCCATGGGGCGAGGTGGTTTGAAATGGAAAATCACAGCCTCATTTTGACCACGCTCTATTAAAATCTTTGTATTTCAAAAAGTTTATATTGGATTAATTACAGAGTTTAACCAATTAAGGTCATGTATATTTTGTTTAATATTTCTCAATATAAACTGTCTATGTTTCCTACTTTTTTAGTTGTAAGCTCGCAAACTTTTGAACCCAGTTTTATTGGGACACGCTGTATATCCATTTCTTGCTTACCTTTCCGTACCCCCCCCCCACCCATTTTTCCATTTTTTTAGAATGATGGTGTTAGCCAATATTAAAACAGTATTTAAACTCAAGAAAAACAACTGAAGCCAATAATTGATTGGTCTATGCTTCTTCAAATTTCAATTTCACATTGTGAAGTACCATATCAGTTTCATTTTCTTGCTCATGTTTTAAAAAACGCATAGCATAAAAAAGGCATTTCGCATTGCCTTTTTGGCCTTATATTTTTTATATATAGTATTTTCTTTGCTCAAATGTACTAGTTTTCAGTAAGGTTTGTTTAAGTAGGTGCAACAACGCCGCCAGGCATTTTCTTGTAGTTGTTCCTCCTCCATCAAATAAATTGTTAAATTGTCATTGTATTTTTTCTTTGTTGGTATGATGGAAATTACAAATTAAATTGAAGTGAATTGAAGTGAAAAATACCTCTTCTGTTAAAATGTTGCAAACGCACAGATTAATGCTGGAAACGATTGGACGTGAATTAAGAATTCCTGTAATTGTTCACATTAATATCGATGTCGATTATATAATTCAAAAACCATGACATGTTAAAACTATTAGTATTAAAAATTGTTTGTCTGAATTTTTTTATAACTAACCTTAATCGCACGCAAACACGTTAATCTTGAATATTCATGAACGAGGATATAGCCATCGATTCGTGTATAAACACTTACGACTGTGTAGCCCTCCATCGAGGATTTTTAGCCAGTGATTTTTCTATAATTTCAGGTTAACTTTGCTTAATTTTTTAAGGCAAAGGGCACGTTGAAAATAGTCGGGTTTTGCATTTTCAAACACTATACTATTCTTATTACAAAATGACAGTACGAGAACTGTTACAACACCACTTAAATTATTTCGAGCAATTATCGGTTTCTATGGCAACGAGAAATTAGATTTCATCCGCATGCATGAACATTTGATAGTATCCGTAACAGAGCCGGAGGAGGAAATGGACAACTGCTAGGTGTGACTGGTAGGTGTGATGGGAGTTGGAGAAACTTCCATGAGAGACCCGCTCTTTTATAAATACTTGCTTTCCGTCTATTAAGAGATATATTCAACCTTATAGGTATGGCTTTAAGATAAAGAATTGGTTAATTATACAATTAAATTCCAGTATTTTAATGGCATTCAATAAACAAAGTTGCAATCAAAATAGTAACACGCATATCAATACAGAAGGTTAGTCTATCTGGCGGAATGTATACCTACCCGTTTTGATAAACAAGCTCACTTGATTGCTGATTGAACTTAGTGGATCATTAAGTATATTCTTACGTTAGAGAGAGTTGAAAAGTGTTAATTTTTACACGACGAACATCTACAGCTATGTCCAAAGAGGCGCGTTCAATCTTTAAACTATACCTCGTTTTCAATTGTGCGTTCCATCCATGTATTATGGACGCTATGTAGGATCACAAATTACTTTTCATATCACTTTCAATCATAGCAAGGCAGAGTTTGAGTTCCAAAATGTTGAAATAAGCAATGTTGAACTTGTCTCGACAAAACCGAACGAGGGAGATGCAGCAGATGCTATATTACCAAATTTCCTGACGATTTATTTGGAAACGGTTGAAGTTGACATTCAACATGACCCGTCTGTTGCAGATACTCGAGCTCAAGCCGATGGCGCTCCTATTGTGGTAAGGACGAATAAAGGAGGTATCCTTGCCCATGTTGACAGGTATGCACCCGTCCCGGCGAATGACAGGGTCGGGACAAAGTCCTCCGAAATTTTGTTTGACCGCTCCCCCCCCCCCCCCCCCCCCACCCCCACCTAATGAACCTTCAAAACTTTCTCTATCCCCTCAAATTCGCAAGCCGCTCAGCAAAGTATTTATGAACACTCCCTTAGGTCTATGTATAATAAGAAGGGGCTTGATTTATGTACATCGGATGAAACCAGCGGTACTAGTAAGACATTATTGGTGGTGTTGACTCCGAGAACAAAAAATCCCTGGTCCTCCTAAAGGGGTGGTGATAACTACCCCCCCCCCCTAAGAAATTTCGCCGATTAAGCTATAACGCAAAGCACAGAGACCTAGGGCGTCTAGGTGATTGCTTTTACATCCCTGAGGGTACCACCTTACCCGGGGAGGGATTATTTTTAGGGATTATAACATTATTGTTCTTCATACTTTTGACTTCCTTGGATGTACAAAGTTAAATGTGTCAAATAAGAAACAAACAAAAAAACTTCGTCGGTTGTGTGTAGACTAAAGGTGCGTTCATACTCACGTCGCTGCGCATCGGCCGACGTCGACGGATATCGATGCGCGAGTTTAAGCAATGTCGACCGATACGCAACGACGCGAGTATTAACGCACCTTTATGCATTACTTCTGCTTTCACATGCCTTTACTTGCTTTGCCTGACACACGATATATTTTGCGAAGTCTATCTAACTTCCTCCAGATGGTGAAATTACCTCACAGACCATTAACGCACGCGTATAGACATTTGTATCTGTGTTCCATTTGACACGCGATTAAACATTGTCACCAAGTTATCGGACACCACCACAGGTAACGGACTATGCGCACATGTACTACTAGCCTATAGTCTCCACAATTCCTCATAATAATCACTTTTCAATATATTTTTCCGCAATATTTTTCAAAATACCGGGTGGTTCAAAAAAAAGTTGACCCAAGTTCAAGGTAATTTTTCAACCACATTTAAAGTTTCAGCGAATTTCTGTTTACTTAGTCTTGATAAACAGTAAGTTTTAAAATTATCCTGATAAAATGGTACATTTATCTTGGTTGGTTCTTCAGATATGGTTCAATACAGAAAGCATGCACAAAACTGCCTTGGCCACGGGAGCGTCCTTTAGTAGAGATTGAATGCACAAAGTGGACTTACACACGATTGGTCACAAATTGTAAAAATAGGAGAAAAAGAAAAAGGAGACATCTGAAACATCTGTCTGGTGCTTGACATTACCTACCTATACGTATCTACGTTTCTTTGTTGAATGTGAATGGCACATAAGCATAGAGATAGGGATACTTTGTCAGGGCGGGCTTTTCAATTCTGAAACTAGAGCATGCTGTTTTGCTTAAGACAAAACTAAATGACGCCCCCGTGGACAAGTCAGTTTTGTACATGTTTTCTGTAATGAACCATATCTGAAGAACCAAACAAGCTAAACGTGCCATCTTTACAGGATAATTGCAAAACTTACTGCTGATTAAGACAAAGTAAACACAAATTCTCTGAACCTTTAAATGTGGTTGAAAAATTACTTTGAACTTGGGTCAACTTTTTTTTGAACCACCCGGTATAGTAAATCCGAGTACGAGCGTTATCGAGCGTCACGATGAAGAATCCACAATCGCATCCCCCAAGCTTTCCGTGGAAGATCTGAACACGGCTGGGATTGTGGGACGTCGGAATGCTGCCTGGTTTTGGCCGCAGAATCTGCTCATTCCTCGTGACAATGCGCAAGGTGTCAATTTCGACGTTGTCGTCCTACTGACGGACCAGTCACGTGATCAGGAAGGGGTATCTGATACAGGATCTGAGCCCAAATCCAATCCATGTGGTATCATGTCCGATAATAATAAACATATCGAATGTTACCCGTTTGAAAGAAAATTGACCAAGGATGTCGCTGATTATTTGGTCGGTACGGCTGTAAATGCCTTTGTTGGTAAAGTGAATAATTCAGCACGATGGCAAACGATATCAGATGGGTCAGGTTGACCTTCGAGAATAAAACAAAAAGGTATCAATTAAAGAAGTACCTCATTAACGGAATAACTTATAGGCCAACATGTATGAGGTATTTGGTGGTGGTTCATAACATTTTTCTTCAATTTCCATGTTATAAGAGATATGGGTTTCCATTAAAGAATAATATATCGATGTTGAAAAGTAGTATAAAAATACTATTGCTTAATCTCTACAAGTTTACTCGGCTCTTGCAATCTTATAAAAAAATAAACAGAATATAGAGCTAGAATCGGACAAAACAAGATTGCCAAGCAGTATTATTCGACCTCATATGATATGGCATGCCAAACCATAGGTATTTTTCTTATATCGTGTGATTTGGCTCTATGTTTACATTTGAAATGTGTTAACCATTGAAATTGCAGAATTTACACCTACTAAACGATAATGCTCTGACTTTCACCCTATAAATTGTCGTTCTGCATAAGGTGAAGAGAGTTGTCTTCATTTTCAATGATTTAATACATAATATGCCTTGAATTTATTGAATTAAATCAATATATCGATACATATTAGTGTAATAAAAATACTGGCACTTCACTCGAAGCTATAGAAACGGATCCTACATTAAAAATAAACAATATGATGTACCACCATACACTAAAGGGCGTAATGGGAGAGGCACATAAGACGAACTGTGAGATGATTGATTGATTGATTGATTGATTGATTGATTGATTGATTGATTGATTGATTGATTGATTGATTGATTGATTGATTGATTGATTGATTGATTGATTGATTGATTGATTGATTGATTGATTGATTGATTGATTGATTGATTGATTGATTGATTGATTGATTGATTGATTGATTGATTGATTGATTGATTGATTGATCAATACTGCACTGCAGTAAATATCATATCATATTGCACATCATGTGTTCACAAAAGTCTTGGTAGTGCAAAAAACTCAGTTGGTATTAATTTTTATTTCTTATTATTATTAATTGTTTTAATATAGTGTTATTTTTGTTGTTATTACTTATAAAAACAGCCCGTATCCCATTAGCTAGTACGGTCCTTTGGTCTCGAGAAGGTCTTTTAAAAAAAATGATACGGTTAGACAGGATTAGTTAATAACAATATGGTCGGATCCAACAATCAAACGATGGACAAGATGCATTGGGGTTTGACAAACAAAACTTAACATTTTCGTTGTTTATTTTAAGCAAAGTATAACAACTTTAAAAAACTTACGAGTTATACATTTTTAAATAACCGACATTTGACAAAATGTGTTAGTTTGAACCATGCACCCGTCAATGGGCAGTCAAACATAAAGCCAAACATTGTACTACAGATTGAACCATGCACCCGTCAATGGGCAGTCAAACATAAAGCCAAACATTGTACTACAGATTGAACCATGCACCCGTCAATGGGCAGTCAAACATAAAGCCAAACATTGTACTACAGATTGAACCATGCACCCGTCAATGGGCAGTCAAACATAAAGCCAAACATTGTACTACAGATTGTGGAACTGTTGCCAAATACCTGTTCACATGTTGACTTCAATACAAAAACAAATGAGTCATTATATTGTCAATCCAACATGAAAATATTATATGGGGCAATATTACAAATAGGCCCATTTTCCTTCAACCTTTCGCAATAATTTGCACTGGGAACTACTGATATATTGAGCGTGTGCACCGTCAAGGGTAGCAACTGTTTGTTTTGGATGGTGATTCACGCAGCACGATTATATTTTGCATTTTGCAGTATTTCAAATAAAATTGCACAAATACTACTACTGCTGTACAACTACGCAATGAATCTCTGATTTCAGGAAAGCAAAGCAGTGTCCGTCTGCGATTTGCGCCACGGGCAATTTGTAATGACTTCGTTTAGCAAGTTTGTCACAGCTCAGTTTCTTTTGACAGCAACGTAACGTTTCCTTTTACAAATATTACATAAAATCATATCGAGTACAAAATGGAATATAAAATGATTGGCGTTAGGATCTTACATCTTCTTTGTTTTGGAAACGTTCTTGGGATTGCATCATTGCAAGGTAGGACTCTATGTTTAATCTGGACTAATGGGACGTGTCGACAACTTCATCTTAAAGCATTCATTTATTAGAAATGTGATGTATGTATGCGATTCATAATATAATGGCCAGCACTTTTTACCTCATAATATTAGTCACATGTTCAAATACTATAAAGATTGAAGTAGCATTAGTTACTACGATTTTAAAGCTTTATTTGCCAGCAACGGAGTCTTCAGAACATACTCCCTATATTGTACAATCCATTTAAAATGGTATAAGGTATGACACGAAACATCCCGGCGAAACATATTATTCGATGGTGGTACTTCACTTATAATTTAGACATACCTTCATGTATATATTTAGGTACTGGGCATTACAGTACCTATAAATGTACGTTCAGTGGAGTAACATTAAATGGAAGGGCATCAATATCATTCGTTTGAACAAACCAATTGTAGGCCTATCTATACCTTGAGAAAACTTAAGGGAGATTATTACTGAAAATCAATCAAAGGCTAATAAAAATACGAGCGTATAGTAGGCTTAATACAAGCCACACAGTTTACAATGAAAAAGAACACATCGATTGAATGTGTCATGTACTGATATTTTCGATGCATACATTGAATTCCTGCGTGATTACACGCATCGACCCGCTGTTGATAAGGCGGTTTTAGTAACGATGAATCACAAACAATATCGTGTATGGCTATCCCATCAGCACCTTCGAGGCGTCGGACACCAACCACCGAGCGCGAATTTCAAATAATCACAAGTTGGGGAGTCATTGTGAAGTTTAAATTTGTTGTACTGAATATTATAGTATTGTGTCCAATCAAAAATGGTCATATACATTAAATATATCCCTACTATTATGTCCCTACTATATAATGCTTAATTTCATGGACACTAGACTGTTCTCCTTTAAACCTGGGTCAGAGAGCATAGTCAGGGTGTAAATGCTGATCATTTAAATATACAGTGCATTATCTGTGGGTTTCTCAATATGTTTTAAATTATGTATTCACCGTGTATATTTTGTCTTATTCGTTTTAAAAATAACCAATTTGTTAAGACGCAATTTATTTAAGTAATGTTTAGATACATTTCTCGTGTCCGTAAAAATAAGATTATTATAATTATAGAACAACCAGTCTGTACAGTAGCATGAGGTTGTTGTTACATGAGGTAGATGTTCCGATTTTCAACTTGAAGTTTTCTATTCTACATGAAAGGTCATCCTTAAAAGAGTTGTATTCCAAAGTTTGAGTTGCATAACTCTTATTTTAGACGCGCAAGATGCCGTGAAATGTGCCCATTGAGTTGTACACAAACTATATTAGTGGTTAACCACATTTCGCGGTAATTCGATGTTATTTCACCGATTTCTTCGGTTTGGACCGTCAAATTTCAGTATGTTAATCAGAAAAATATGATCTTTCATATGATATGAAAATCTCCATATGTTTGAGAAAAATCTGTGTTATGAAAATGTGATCGGGTCATATACCTTTTAAACCAATTCTGAACACATTCGATTACTTTGAAAAGGGTAAAGAAGAAAATTAAAATCTATTAACATACCACGTTACAAAATAGGTCGCAATGAAATGTTGATTTGTCATCGAGTCTTTCAATACGGCGTTTATCTGACCAGATCAATGAGATCATAAGATGTTTGGCACATCGTGGGTTTATTGACAGGTTCGCTGACATAGCCAGTGCATGTGCAGTGTTGAAATCTTATAAGAAGATTGGGAAAGAGGGATGCATGAGATCACCTCTCAATTCCTATTTAATTAGTCTAAACCACCACACCACACCCTATCCGACGACCGTGTCCGTACACGCCCCCTCCTCGTCAACTTTTTTGTCACACGTTTTCGATTTCAACATCCCCAACATAACCCCCAGTCAATAGACATAGATCTTGAATAAATGTTTCGTGAGCGAGCCAAGCCGCACGTAATTTTTATTTCCGTTGGGATCATGCATCGTCATGCAGTTCCCTGATGCAAACAGTAATAGGTGAACTAACCATAAAATGTTCAGACAAATATAAAAATTAAAAGATGCGGATTTCACTTCTAAGAAACATACATTCTCAAAAGTCGAAACATACATTAGCTTCCTGGCGCGCACCTACATGTACATTTCGCCTAGACTTGGTTTATAGCCGCCATGTTTATGAATGGAGGAGCAAATGGAGCACCCTTATATAATTTACAGAAACCCTGTGTTAGTGAAGGAAAGGAAGGTTTACGTCTCGTATATAAAACCATATTTCGGACAACATAGGCACCTGTTGCGTCGTAGCATTTTGGTCGATATGGCTTAACACATTTTGATGGACAGTGTACATTTAAGAGATCTTGAATATTGCAACACATCATCTTGCAGTCCAGTACAGACCTATATGAGTCCAGACAGCGGAAACCCCCGAAGATATCATTATGAAATACACAAGCATAATGTAGATATAACGTCAAAAATAATCATAGCCTGAAAAGTAATTCACGTTAGAAATGAACGGACGGATGTAATAGTTCAACCTTATAACCCTGTTCCTCACAGCTTGGGTTATCTCTAATTACTTAATTAATATATAGCGTTTTATAACTGGCGATCTGCCTATTAATTCACAGCAAAGCGCGTTTTAAGTTTTTTAAACAACCTTGTTCAGGATTACGTTTTTGAGGCCTATGATTATGAGCTTTACCTAAAAATAAATTGCACAATTCCCATGACATCAGGGTGGCTTACATATCTTTTACTTACGAATGATGGCATGACAAATGATTGTTCATTTATTCAATATGTTTATTCAAAAGAAGTTGATATGCAAGTGCATGTACATGTAGTTGAAAGATACATGCAATCTTACACGATTAAACAATACATGCCTGCATTTAGAGGGTCTTTTACAAAAGGATCTTGTGTATTATTGCGACGGTAGATAAAAGTTCACTTCAAATGAGAAACAGATAAGTATTTTCATAACTTATTCCGAAATCTTCAAAATTAAGGACAATGTTTAAGATTGGATTTGGTGAATCTTGTAAACCTGCGCTAAGTATTGATCATTTGGGTCAAATCCTGAGAAGCTACCTCCCTAAATGGTACAGAAACGAGTTGGATAGCTTTAGATATTGCGCTGTTATAAGTCTGGCTATAGATTATTATCAACAAAGTTATATTTTGCCAAACAACTTATTGGGCTTTTCTACTAGCTATAGTAACTACCTAATAAATCTTTCAAAAAAGTATAAACTCAAGAGTCTTTTATAAAAAGGAAGGCGATTCTCTTCCACATGACTGAGTTTGCCAAGTTGAGGTAAAATTAGTTATCACTCCTCAACAATTGTTTCTTGTTTCGATACAACAATTAACCATATTTTAAATAAGCGTCTATGCAATACCGGTCAGAGCTGTTAGTTCAACCAGTGGCGTAGCTAGGCTTTTTATATTGAAAGGGTAAGAAATAAAAGGGAACCGACAAGACTTTACCGACTAACCGAATGTGCGCGTAGCACGCGAACATTTGGCTTTTACAATTATTTTGCCAAGATTGGGATACATTTTGGCTCCAAAACGATTAAACGAGCTTCAAAAATAGCTATTGCTATCTGTGTACTAATTTGACCGTCAATTACATGATTCCCCTTGTCAAATGAATCGACAGTGCCATTCTAACCCGACAGACTCAATCCTCTGCCTACGCCACTGAGTTCAACAATGTTTAAGTTTTCGAATTTCCCAAGAATAAATACTCACAGAAGCGGTCACATAAAGACAAAGAAATTAGACATTACTGATAAATGTACAAATACATTTCAGAGACTGATCTCAGACCTACTTTGTCACACGCTAAATGGGTCAATTAATACATGTGTAGCCTATACCATGAAAGTAATCATTGGTAATCCATCACTGTATGTAACATTGTCGTCTTTTTCTTTCTCTAAACAGATCCGAAATACAATGATATTTATGGATACGGACAGAATATGGGGAACATTATAGGTGCACAGAACATGGAAGAGAATAGATATGGAAGTAGACATATGGATCATCGGTCACATAACGCAAGGGGTTCCAATGGTAAACTATAATACTATATGATTGTATACACTCTACAATCTTCATCCAAAATTACTATTCTGAGGGACAATCAATTGAAATCTAGTCAAAAATGTCAAAGGTCAAAGGCCAATTCTCAAGCCCCCCTAAAATGTTAAGTTGTTATATCCATTTGTCAGCTACACGTGTTTTTAATACATTTCAGTTAGAATTCTAAATTCTATTAATTGTCCTTTGGCCTTAATATCTAGTCATTACAATAGGAAGGTTTTGTGAGTGTGTGTATAGATTTGCATTTGCATTAAAGGGAAGCGGTCATGGTGAGGATTCTAACGAAAATTGAACAGCGCGCGGCGACTATTTGAATCTAAACAAGTTGGACATTGGCGCAGTCTGTAATTGTTCTACGTATGTTTACATGCAAGCGGTATTGTGTGCGACTCTACAACAATCTCTTAACCCAATGTGGACGGCGCGCTCAATCAACCATCCTTCATTTGATTGAACGCATTTTCTATCGTACGATGTAAGTGATGTATTAGTTATGAGCTAAGGTTTAGCTGGTACAAAATCGTCGTCAGCGGTTTCTTTTCCTCACCATGCGCTATTCCCTTTAAGCTGGATAACACCTGAACATGTATGGTTAATAGCGTATCATTGTAGTTCCAGGTATTAAAGGGTGGGATTGGGTGGACCTGGGTTAAATTAAGTTATTTCTGACCAAATTTGATTGGGAGTGATTTTCGATATGTTTAGGCGGGTCTTTTGCAAATTTGATCACTTTTATCAATGTAAATGAGGTCGGTATCTTTATTAAATTCACCTAACATGTTTTGAATGTTGATGTTATGTTACTAACAATAATTGCAATTCAAGCTGTTATTCAGATTTCAAACATTTTTTTTAAAATCGAAATGAACAGGTGTCTATCAAGGTGCCAGGATAATGCACGCGAATGCCGAAATAAATGCAGTTGCCGCGTTTGATAAAAAATTAAAAATGTAGACATTTATATCATAGCGCATTTCCAAATGGACCAATGTGATGTACAATAATTATGCAACGTCCAGGCAGCAACTGATTCAGCGCCAAGTTGCGACATAATGTACAAACAATATAAACAAGCATTCCCAAGTCCCAACCCCTAGTAGGCAATAGACACAAACTCGTTGGTCCTAGCGGGGTTCGAACTCACGACCATGCCCTTAAACCGCTCGGCCACACGAGCTCCACAAATAAGACATTTACTATTATATTTTACTCTTTTATCGCTTACTATATATTTTTTTATTATTGCAATTTACAACAGTATTCAGCGATATTGGTGGCAACCAAGCGGCTCCTGACACCAGGGGTAGGGAATTCATCTTTGCATTTATCAGTAACTTCATGAAGCCTAATCACCTACGTCTTGCCATAGGTGCTTCCGAATCAGGAATAACCACGGTAACCGTAAAAGTGCCAAGATTTGACATAAACATCAATAGAAATATCCATTCTGGGCGAAGAGAAGAAATCTATATTCCCATCGGAGCTGCTGCAGTTGGTATTGGCCCACAGAATGGGACCATCTTGGTTACGTCTAATAAACCAGTCACCGTGCAAGGATTCAACGTCCTCATTGATACCAATGAAGGGTTCTTAGCGATTCCAACTCATGGTCTTGGCACTGAATACTATGTAGGCTCGTACGATCCGGTACCCATTGAGAAATCTGAATTCCTGGTGTCAGGTATACATCCACTTACACGATTGAGAATTCAAACAAGTGCTCGTTTGCAGTTCAATCAAAGATGGTACAATTCAGGAGATACCATTCTTCTCACCATAAACCGTATGCAATCAGTTCAATTCCAGTCTATAGATGATTTGACGGGTACAAGGATTCTATCTGACAAACCAGTATCTGTAATGAGTGGTGCGACTTGTACGTTGGTACCCACTCAGACGTATCGCTGCGACCATCTGGTAGAGAACATACCACCTGTACACACATGGGGGAAGACATTCACCCTTCTTCCGTTTCTAAATCGTACATCTGGATATATCTTCAGGATCATTGCTGCAAGGGCAGATACATCTCTGGACGTGTCTGGCACCAAAACTACGATTACAAAACAAGGGGGGTTCAAAGAGTATAACCAAATTGCCCCATTTCAAGTTACCATAACATCGAACAAACCCATTTTAGTTTTACAATACGCAAAGGGTTTAGAAACGGACAGCAGTGGAGATCCGTTTATGACCGTGGTTCCACCCCTTGAACAATACATACAAGGTAGCGTAACGTTTGGAACCTTTGACGTATCTGGCAATGATAGAATAAGAAGTTATGCCAGTATGTCCGTAACATCAGCAAGTCTTTTCAATCTGAATGTCAACAATAGACCCGCCTACGCAGCTGGTAGTGGTCAAGAAATAGGTCGATTGATGTCCTTTGGTGCTGATCGGTCTATGGCACTTCCAGAAGGATCCAACACCATCAGCAACCCTTCACCAGACAATAAGTTTTCAGCGATCATCTACGGGTTTGCTTCGGGAACAGGATATGCAATGCCAGCAGTATACGGGCTAAGGAGACTTCTCTGCACAGAAATAAATCCAAATACAGGTAAGTTATTTGTACTGCAAGCATTATCAAATCACTTTTTTGTTCATGTTAAAATAAAGTTCAATTCTGGGCTACGATTTTTACATCTGATTCAGGGATCCCTTAATTAAATTAACGTTTTTCAAATAAAATAATGACGGAATTGATGAGCTACAAAAAGAACAATATATACAATTCTTATATAATGGGTGTGGTTTTGGATGTCAACAGGCAATTTGATTGGTTTTTGGCTGATACGCACTGTATATTATGAGACAATTGTGTATAGGTTGGGGCGGGGCTTAATTCATTCGAATAATAATACCTCCAGTGCGTATGGTCTTCGCGTTTGCGTGCCTAACACAAAGTCGCCGGCGTATGCGTTGTGCGTATATAACGCAGCGTTGCCATGTGTAGGCCTATACGTGTGATAAAAGAAACAAATAACCAATAAACTAAATATGAATAAGAACAGAATATAGTTCTTAGCTGTTCTGCTATTTTGTTAGATTTATTTTAATCAAACAACAACATAGTATACGATGGTCTTATAATGTATAGGCTGTACGGTACAGCCTATACATTACAAGACCATCATATAGCAAAACTACTATATTTTATTATCTAATTCTTAGACTCGTTTTTCTTATTAAGGGGGAGTCGTGGGTCATTAAGCCTATATTGGGTATTAATTATTACAACTTCCCCATGGCTTGACCCAATACCATAATATACCAAATTGTTAACCATTCAAGGCATCTGATAACGCAAACATTTGTATAAGATCAATATTCGTGTTGGAGGTTGATAATATTCCATAACATACCATGAATATCGTTGGCAGGAACCAACCAATCAGAACATTTTGCAATATAATACAAATTTGGAAAATAATTTTAAAAAGGGCTTCATGATATGTGTTTAATATGTAGGCCTATACCAAATGTTGTACAAATCCAACATTTCATTTTTAGTTACGGTTGCAACCGTATAGCAAGTTTCGAGATATCAACTTTACATTAACTTCATATCCAAAAATATTTATCATATTTTATAATCAAAGTTTTAATAAGATTATTGCAGCAAAAGGCATGATTTATTTTAAATATCGTTAAATAACAGAGCAGGGTGAAAAAAACCAATAAAATACATAAGAAATACACCGAAAATGTGCGACATTTTCGGTGTATTTTTTATTTTACCCGAGACCGCCCCCCCCCCCCCCCCCCCATTAATTCACACATATGAAAGTTCACAGATCCACTTAAGGCAATGTAAGAGGAAAAGAATTATACGTCTATGCCAGAGCCCAATTTTACGATACATTTCTCTTATCTAACGCAAACCGATATGATCATTACATGGGTGGTTGTTAGGAACATTTGGAATTGCGAAAAACGAGTTCCAAGCCTCGTTTCGCTTATAATAAATTTCTTAGGGGTAAATTACTTAGAGTGATAAAACTTCAGATAAGGTATCGAAGGGATTGCCGTGGGAGTGGGGGAAGCATAGGGAGAAGCCTTGAAATTTCTGGGAATTACCCAAATTGATATGTGCAATAACCTCAATCATCATTTGAATGTTAAGCATCATAAATTAATTACTTCCTTCCAAATTAAGCAGGGTATACACAATTCAAAAGTTATTACTTTGATTTTCTTGAATATAGGCTCACAGTAGTATTGAATTGAATTGATTTGATTTGATTTTATTAACATTTCACAGTCGTGGCCCTAAGGCCAAATTGCATGAAATTTACATGATAAAAACATTGAAAAACAAGACAAGGAACTTATTAATTAATATAAAAGAGAATATTGCACATTATAGATAAAAACATCAACAATATGATATGGTATAAAACATTGAAAAACGCCGAAGAACAAGGCATGGTAATTATGTGATTAATTAATATAGAAGAGAATATTGCACATTATAGATATTTTTTTAAATTGCATTATGTACATAGCAAATACCATTATAAAAATAGAAGTGGGTGCAGAAAAATCCTGGGCCTATTTATTTAAAAGCTGCACAAAATACGGCACAGGACTGTTTTTGAACCTATTAGTCCTGGCTGGCAGCTGAGAAATCTCACTATTATTGCGTAAAATACGACCATGGCACTCCCCTCTGGTAGGCGGTATTAGGGAACTGGTGCGATTTGATTTGGAAAGCCCTTCGGCAAACCTAAGACAGTGCCCTTCACGTCTACCAGAGAGGGTGTCAAATTTGCAAATGTTTAAAGCATCCTCGTAAGAAGTATAATTACGGCCAAGGATTATTCTGCATGCCCTTTTTTGAGTTGATTCTATTTGTTGAGACTGAGTAGCTGAAACACTCGAGTGCCATACCACATCGGCGTACTCAAGAATTGGTCTGACATATCCACTATATACAACACTGAGCTCATCTTTGGTGAAACCGAAACGTTTTAAAGTCCGAAGCATAAACAAACGGGAATTAGCTTTTTTCAACGTACTGTCCACCTGGACATCCCATTTAAGGTTGTTTTGGATGCGCACACCAAGAACTTTAGCTTCAGTGACATATGCAAGTGGTTCAGTACCAATTCTTAAGTCGCGTAGTGGTGGTGGTTGTTTTGAAAAGGCAATTTGGAGTCCTTGGCACTTAGTGGGATTTAATTTCAGGTTGTTGTCCGAAGCCCATTTTGTAAAATTGTCAAGATCATCTTGGATTGTACTTGTATGACATTACATTAGTGGACATTGCTTAAACAAGATATAGATCCACTTTAGCTAGTTCACCCAGGGTAACAGATTGAATAGAGTTAAGATAGAGAAATCTCAACCAAAGGATATGGCTGGTATAAGCGTGGACCTATAGGGTGTTTAAGCGTGTTTACGTAAGGCGAATCCAACTTTGATGCTGTGCATGATATTCTATTAGCAAACGGTAATACTACATGTACGTGTATGCTTCAACCTCATGTCATGCTATAGAACTTTGTTATGAACAGGAAGGACGTGATGTCATCGATAACTCAACGCCAAATATAAACAAGAATAATATGCTTGCCAAGTACATTCGTCAACTTCTTGTAAACAGAATTGAATAGGGAATAATCCAAATAGTCAAATAGTCAAATTTGTGATATAATTATGGTATGTTTTATTTTGATCAGATACATACGGACACAGTATAACAAATCATACCTTTATGTATGATTCACTTTCTGTTGATTTCTGTTCGGTTACACATTTGAAACCACGAAAATAGGACAACGCTGTATTTTTAAAACACACGCCGTAATACCTCGAAAGAGTCTTAGTTCCATGTACTGCAAAATTGCAAATATTACGAGATAGTTCCGCACAATTTCACAATTTACAAGTTGCAAACATACGCTTGGAACTTCCCAACTGATCGGAAATCTCATCGGCGACTACCTACAGGGTGTATCAGAATGAACTGTACCGAGGCAATATAATTTGTTACGGTATGACTTCGATTGATATTGTTCAAACCGTTTCCACATATATCTTGCGCAAACGCCCAGCTTTCATAAGAATTTAAAATTTTGAAAATCGGACATTTCTGAAAAAAATACAGTCTTTCTGGTAAAGATGGAAGATTTCAATATTGGTCGAAATGATCAATTTAAAAAACCTGTGAAATTACTAAACCTACCTGAGATATCCATCCGTCCATGGGACAGGGTTGATTTTGGTCGCCATATCTCAATTTTTCACATCACTTGTAAACAAATTTGTATTTGCATACTTTTGTGAGTGAAATTTGGAGATAAATTTTGATTTTTAATCCGCAAATAAACCGGGATTTGTTCTGCTTGAGTGGTTTTAACTTTCCTTTCTTTGGCGGGAGTTTTAAAAATGGCTTATGTGGTGTGGCTACATTGTTTGTAATTGGGGGTAGTGGTAGAGAGGATTAATTGAAATTGAAAACATGTTTTTCATCGATTTTAGATTATGTCTTGCCACACGAGAACAAAAAGAGATGTCTCAATGAAATTAACATATAATATAGGAAACATGTTCACCTTTACATTGCAGATGTTTAAATTTAAAACAATAATCATTTTGTATTTTTTATGCATTATAGAAACACGGTACAGTCCATTCTGATACACCCTGTACAGGGCGTGTCAAAAAGTGTCCCGTGTGAAACATGATATTTGTTTACCATGAAAAATATAAAAATTGGACGTGAAGTACTAATAATCATGTTTAGCAATCTTTAATGTGTCATAAGAGTGGTTTTTCTATCCAGTTTGGAGCTTACGTTATCAAATTATGGCAAATCTACTCAGCCATGTTAAATTCAGCTTTGGCCACTTTTCATGTGCAGAGATTAGAATCGTCAAAAAATCAATAACAATATATCTACTAAATGTTGATAGCTATTAAATTTAAGCAGAAAACACATTTTCAACCTTATTATCCCTGACATACCAACGAATATTTGAATTTTAGACGTATTCTAAACAATACATTGACATATCCTATAGGCCTACTCATCACTGGACTCACAAATGCAGTTTCTTTCAGTTGAAAGTCCAATTATTGTTCAAAAGTAGCCAAAGTGGGATTCGCACTTTTGTTACTGAATTGATCATATTATCTACGCAGTTAAGTGGTAAAATGTAATGGAATGAAATATATTTGATTCGCAAATATTGGCCGATTTTAGCGATTTACCATTTCAGTAAAGAGGTAACAGAAGCAAAAGAGGGGGGAGGCACTCGAATTTAATCGTAATATGCAAGGTTAATACCGTGTCTTCGTGTGCATGTACTACTGTGATGTAGTCACCACTATGTACCTAGTGACAGGGAACTTGCGGTTGGATTATCGGCATAACGATAAAGAAATGTATTGTTATTCAGATAAATTGATAAAGGTATTCAGGTGGTCTCATAGCCAGAAATACTTTTAAAGTAACGTTTACAATCCGTATCTTGGTTGATATAACTGTTTTTCCATTTAATTAGGACGAATGGTTCTGTACTGTAAAAAATGATTATTGAATTATTTTCCGGTTTTTTCTCGCAGATAAATACGTAGAACTGTTATTTTCATTTTAATGTTTCCTTTATTCCACGTGCATAATAAAAACGGAAAATAATAAAAAAGTATCCACTAAATTATGAATAGGTAAAATGACATACATAATATTTTTCTTTCGAAACCTGTATACGGTCGATGATGGTCGATTTGTTTTTATTGTGGTAACCGCTTCCAAAGGGATAACACATTTGAAGCTGCTGGATTAAGTTTTTGGTTGTCGTGATTGTAAAGCTATATGATCAGCCCTATTCATAAAGCCACACTATCATGAATAGCATTTGATTATGGAGCGCAAATAATCATGATAATAACATCTATAAAAGTACCGCTGTTTCATCATTGGTCAAAATGGGTTCCTCTAACGCCCAATGGACGAGGTCCAAAATCGATACCGATGCGCCAGAGTTTATGGCCATGTGTTTTGAACTCACCACCCAAAATGGGTGGTGGCGTTGCATTTTGGTGACGAATCATCCATCGCTCTCTATTAACTCAACAACTAAATGTGGTAGAGCTATAATGGTTCAGGTGTCATGTGAAAGCCTATTTATTTAGCTACATTGTGTGAATAAATCAGGTATTTCTATAAATGTTTGGCTGAGATATGATTGATTATGTTGTGAAAGTCAGGGGTGGTGGCGGTGGCGGTGGCGGTGGCGTTGTGTACAATCTCTATGGGGAATATAGAAAATGTTCCCAATTCTACGTTCAAAGTACAAGAACTTCTCATCTCTGGATAGTACAAACATGATTTTGCTCTAATTTTATAGATTGTTTTATATTCTATAAGTTTCTGTTTCAACAAACGTGTCAACTATTACGTAACAATTGTAATCACGAATCGATTGCATTGTCCTTGGCTTTTCCCCTATTCACTACACAGTGAACTTGCCCTAATTCAGCGGTTTTACATACATGACTATAACAAAGAAATATTTAACCGATGATAGCAAAATTATACATTTTTGGAAAGCTCTCAAATAGGGGAATTCAAAAATGCCGTTTAAATCAGGAAAGGGTGTATACCCAAAGAAATATACTTGTAATCTCTAATAAATATGAAATGTAAACGTTTGTGCTCATTTACTTCTCGATATAGTGTATTTCAACATGTTTACCATTGACAACTATTATTTTATGATGGGTAATTGCATGAGGAACTTAAATATGCACAGTAAAATTATGATTGGGATTGGTATACAAATATTATTGAGCTTAAATCAAAATATGAAGAAAAAAATCTATATTATTTGAACATTCCTAATCACAACATGTTACCATTAGGTCTTATCTAAATTCCAATAGCATATTTGGATTCCTTGTGAGATTACCGTTCAGAAAATATATACTTTTTATGGGTAGAACAAATAGTTATTGCGATATGCTAATTCGAATCTCAGATGGTGTAAAATGTTAAAATCTGGACATGCAACGGTCGGTAAGGGTGGCGAGTTCAAAACACACGGCCTTATGAATCTACTATAATAGGGCTTACCAGTGGTCTATTCTTTGAAGAAGAAAAAAAATTGTTGTTCTTCATGTGACACTTTTCTGTCACGCCCTGTAGTCATGGTAGTGGCTAGTTTGAACCGTGATTCCGTACGAAACCTTATATCCAAAAATGAAACAAACAAAACGAAAGACAAACGAGAACGCAGAAAGAAAAAAAACAGACAAAGCAACATATACCAAAACACCCTCTCTCCCTCCCTACACACACCCGACATACAGACAGACACTCCGACAAACGGACATCTCTGTAACATGGTTAGCTTTTAAAGGGTATTTCCCTGTATATCCGAAAACATCTATTTTTAAATTTCTTCTTCACAGTACCAGGTTTATTTTAGATAGATTGGCAAGCAATATTGAATATGCCAATTTTCATTATAATATCAACAAAATAATAACATCATTTATGAATAACTTATGGGCCGTTAGCCATACTACTTTGTCATACGTAAATGGAGATCAAATCCTAGTCTTTGTCCTAGTGCATACGATTAAAAATCTATACCTGATATCAAAAAACTAAATCGAACACTTAATGAAAAAATATAGTATAAAAGCTGAATACAAACTGCTTCACCTTCGATAAAGATTCTGTTAGAATCGAAACGTCAGGTCCTCTTATACGGTTTACTTTATGAAAAATTTGACACAAAAATGAGCAGTACCAAATAGTTTTCAATGATAATATACACGTGCTGTTATTTACATTGACTTTTGGAACTACAACGATGACAAAACCCTTTTTCTACAGCCCGACCAACCCATTTTGTTTTAAAGAAATGTTATTTACGGTCATTTTGAAGGGGGAAAGGCCCGACCAATCTGAGAGGTCCGTTTGCCCATACGTGGAACAGGGGAAAGGCCCGACCAATCTGAGAGGTACGTTTGCCCATACGTGGAACAGGGGAAAGGCCCGACCAATCTGAGAGGTCCGTTTGCCCATACGTGGAACAGGGGAAAGGCCCGACCAATCTGAGAGGTACGTTTGCCCATACGTGGAACAGGGGAAAGGCCCGACCAATCTGAGAGGTCCGTTTGCCCATACGTGGAACAGGGGAAAGGCCCGACCAATCTGAGAGGTCCGTTTGCCCATACGTGGAACAGGGGAAAGGCCCGACCAATCTGAGAGGTCCGTTTGCCCATACGTGGAACAGGGGAAAGGCCCGACCTATCTGAGAGGTCCGTTTGCCCATACGTGGAACAGGGGAAAGGCCCGACCAATCTGTGAGGTCCGTTTGCCCATACGTGGAACAGGGGAAAGGCCCGACCTATCTGAGAGGTCCGTTTGCCCATACGTGGAACAGGGGAAAGGCCCGACCTATCTGAGAGGTCCGTTTGCCCATAGCCTACGTGGAACAGGGGAATTCTTTTGAAATCATTTATGTTTTTTTTTATTATTTGACATGATTAGGGGAATATGGGGCAACTGGACCGTGGGGCAAGTGGACCGAAATGAAGGATTTTGTAATTGTATGGACATACTGCTTTCTTTTGAACAATACGACTTTTGTTGATACTTGACATATATCTTTACCTTCTACAATCCAAAACATTTGGAACTTTAGGGTATTTACACATGTGATTTTTCTCCATATCTTTGAAGCTAACTCCTTGAGTGACTAATTGAAAATTCACAGATAGTATGGGCGATATATGAAGATGGGTTTAGATCATGTTTAATGTACTTTATATGATTGACAGATATGCAACAGTAAATATATACATGCAGTACAGTCGTCTTAAGATACTAGGTGCATATTGCATTTGATGGGTGCTATATTGTAGTGTGCTTAGGGATTTTCCGAAATATGATTAAAACCATAGGTTGTGGTTGAAATGACCGTAAAATGGCGCATATTGCTAATTTGGACATTGGTGGTTTGGATTTCCGATCAATATTATCATTTAAAGAATGCTTCAACTTAAATCAGTATCACGGGTATTCATTTGGTAGAGTTATTAGTTCATGAATTTGCAAATAACAAAGTACACCATTTCTTACTTATCTAAAGACACTCGTCTACTTGTAGGACCCGAATGTCGTAATATTTGCGAATTCAAAGATACTCACTGGCTACAGAAATCTGTGTAATGCCTAAAAACAAAAATGCAGTTTTGCCTTTTTTCTGAAATGTATTGGAGTTATTGATTATTATGACAAATGGTGGTATGTTTTAAAACATTTTGGCGTAAAATGTATTACGTCACAGGCGTGTTTTAATAACGTTTCATCTCGACAAAGTGCTACGTCATTTGTTGGGGTAAGTGGTCCGAAGGGGTGTGGGGCAACTGGACCGCCTGCAAAAACTTAATCAAAATTGTAAAATTCATTTTGAAAATGAGTTGTTAGTGTCAATAAAACATGACTCGGTATTGAAATGTGAATAGAATATGAAATAATTCACATTCTTTCAAGTTCTTAGACATTTTGGGGCATTTCGGGTCTAATACCACTATTTCTGATATTGAAGGATTACAATATGACATGATATTGCTTTAGAATGGTTTAAAACCTCGGTATTATGAATTACATCTTTATTATATTTTGAATGGTGTCTGTAAAGGTATTTGCTATGACGAAATATCATGATTTATGTATTTTATCCACTGCTTTTTGTGTATATCAACCGTTGGGTCATCATTGTCATATTGACTAACTTCCCCTGTAACATGAAAAGCTGGCTAAATATCAAGATGGTTTATTATAAGTACTAAATGATGATTATATGAAGTAAATAAAATCATTAAAGAAAGGGGTATATATAGACAAATGTATGGGGCGTCTGAATATCACAACCATGTAACCATTTAACTAGGTTCATACCATTTTATCTAATAAACGTGCAGTCGAAAATTGTTTTTGCTTTGTACACCATTAGTATTACTGCTTTTTACACGTTAACCACGAAAACTGTATAAAACATGAGTTTCATGAGACCTGTATCATTTTTACACGTTAAATAATATGGAAATGAGTTTGTAAAGAAAATACTGCTTAGTTACCGTGTTGTCAATCAATGATTTCTGTGTATTCTAACCGTTGGAACATATAGGACCAGTTGCCCCAAACGATGGGGTAACTGGACCGTGCCAAGTAAAGTTTTTAGTTAGTGGTAATTGGCCTTTTGTTTGGATATTTTTTAACATTGATTATATGTTATAATGTAAACAGTTACATGGGTGATATTTTCATAGCAATTCCATAAATATTTACACGAGCTTTAAGCTTTTATATCATGAAATATGCTTAACCGGTCCAGTTGCCCCATCCTCCCCTAATATTTTGTATGCTTATGCTGATGGATTGTGTGAAATTAATTTAATTAGCGAATATTAAATTAAGGTAGCAGTAGTTTACAGGGGTTTTATTTCATTGTAGAATATTAAGTTCGCGTCTATTGGCATACTCTTCAACTGCAAGAAATCTTGATTTGTTTTGTTTATCAACTTACGTATTTGAAGGAGTATTTGCCCTGACTAGTACAGGGTGTCTAAAAAAACCGTGCACGTGTTTACCCAACTTATTGACTATATATGAACTTCTAAAATTTGGTGTAACAATTGTATACATATTGATAGACTAAAGGCTACCACGCCCCCTACTATCGGACGTTGACGGCTTACCCTACCCCATATATGCCGTTTATTTCATCTGATGTGGTTTTGTCAATCTTGAGATATGACCAATTAACTAAAGCTACCTAAAATCGACGTTGTGCCACATTACAGTTTGCAATAAATAGAAAGGGTTACTGAGAGGGGCGGGGGGTTACCACTCCTAAAGAAAATCCAATCCGAAATGCAGAGTATGCTTATTTGGGTACCATGGTATAGCTAGAGGATCACTCTATCCATACATACCAAAACAAGTACAAACATCCCACGCATGACGTCACAATGACGTCACCAAACATGGCCGACAGTGAAGGCCAAAATAGAAATCTTCGTCAAATAAGTTCCAAACATCGGAATTTCACCCGGTTTTTGCTTATAAGTGAGGGAAATGGTGTTTTCTAACATAGGCCTATGCTATAATATTCAGGACCATACAATTAAAATAATTTTCAAAATGGCGATTAAAAAAATTGTAAAGTGGCAACCACGCCCCCTACTATCGGACGTTGACGGCTTGACGGCTTACCCTACCCCCCCCCCCCCCCCGAGTAAGGTAGCATCCTAAATTGGTTTTCGTCAAAATGAGCGCAGTACAGGATATGTAAAAGCGATCACTTAGACGCCCTAGGTCACTGATATTTACGTTTTAGCGCAATCGACGACCACCCTTCCTTAGGAGGACGAGGGCTTTAATGCTTATCTTAAGTATTCTTTTTGTAAAAGTGGCACAACGTCGATTTTAGGTACTTTAGTTAATTGATCATATCTCAGGAATGACAAAACTAAATTACATGAAATAAACAGCATATGAAAGCTAAGTGTTTAGTCTATTAATATGTATACAATTGTTACACCAAATTCTAGAAGTTCATGGTCAATAAGTTGGGTAAACACGTGCACGGGTTTTTTTAGACACCCTGTATAACATGTACAGGGTGTCCCAAAAGTCTATGCACGTTTTTGAAGAGTCATATCTCATAAAATATAAATCATATGGTATAAATGTAACCATATTTTGATAAACGAGATTTGGGAAATTATTTTGATACCAAAAACAACCCTATTGGTGAACCCACAACATTATAAAACTGGTTGAAAGTTTTTAGCCACGTGAGACTACCCATACCAAATACCACACATTGTTGCTAAAAACAGGTGCGCATAAATTAACGGTATGAAAGCAACGTTGCGCATTAGTCACAGTTCACTGCTTACCTTGCAACATCTATATACTAATTTTCGGTCCCTCGCCTGATTAGATAGTTCAATAATAATTTTACACTCGCGTCCCTCTTCAACTGAAAAAGCGTGGTAATTGCGCCTCTAATACACGAGCTAATTAGATAGTTCAATGCCAGTATTTTCACGTTTTCAGACATGCGCAGAAAGGATCACAGATGATAATCCGAAATGTTGAATTTCTTTTACTCGGGTAGCTACTGTTCGGGCAAAAATTGTGGTTTCCGGAGTGAGTGATGACATGGTCTTCACCCAAAATATTTTCATCAGGGATATAGCTACATTTCTGTATGTGCGGCCGTTTGTTTTTCTTAAAGATCGCACGAGTAACAAGCATTTATACGGGACTATCGTCCGACAAATACAAATATTTTACGACATTTTTTAAATGTAAACAAAAACTCTTACACAGATCTTAAAGTGACACTTTCACATTAGTAACATATATGAACGCGGAGTTTGCTAACGTAGAAGAAACTGGCGGTACCATACCAACCGTTTCTGCGCGACTGCGTTTAACATGGCGCACGCGATTCGGCGCACACGTAATGACGCAGACAAAGTGTGTACGCGTTTGTGGTGCAAACTGTACATTGTAAACGGGGCATGCCGCGAGTGAAAGCAGGCAGTCCGTACGGTTGCTCCGCGGTGCATACCGTACAGTACAATAAAATGTAACGAGAGCAAGACACAAACAAAACATTAATCATAAAGCCAAGACATTTATTTTAATAAATAAACTGGGAGCAAGGCGCAAACCGTATCCAGGATAACATGTATTAAAGTGACTGAAGTGGCTGAAGGAAAATACATTTGATGGAGTCACTCATGCAGTTGTATGGCTGGTCATAAAGCTATGGGCTGGTGGATCAGGGTCGACCCCCCCCCCCCCCAACACACACACACACCCCTTTTATTTTCTTTGTGCGACTTAATATACAGCGGTGCGGCTTACTGTATTATATATACGATGAGGTCTGAATCTTAATTTGAGGTGCTGCTTAATCGCCGTGCGGCCTATAGCACGTAAATTACGGGATTGTCACATGATACCCTAAGGTCTAAGCCCCTTCCCCGCACCGCACTTCCCTTACTTGATAATATGGATATAGTAAGGCGGCCTTACACATAAGGCCACATGGGTATCTGGATACACGGAACGTGCGGTATTGCCGCCCCATCATACCCTATAAAGCCACCCCTCCTCCCCGCACTTCCCTTACTTGATAATCTGGATTAAGGGCACATGGGCATCTGGATAAACGGAACGTGTAGTATATTATCATGATTATTATAGAGTGTCTGGATTAGTAAGGGCACCAGTGGTATCAGGATTACGGGGTTCACTATAAAACGCAGATAGTCTCAAATTACCTGGATATACTATGCGCAGGTGTGCCACCTGTGATAACTGGATTTTAAGGGTGTATTAGGTAGTATCTCGGGAGGCCTTATTTAGAACACAACAAACATGACAAAGGGACTACTATACGTTTAGGCCCTATATGCCTATTGGAGGAATAATGTATTTAAGTAAATAGGCCAAACAAAACCCGGATGGCACACATAGTGTGGAATGGTACAAGTGATCTTGATGATAGACTCCACCGACCATAAAACTAACCAACTATTATAGAACCCATATATAACGCTCAGAACGTAGGCCTATTACTTGAATACCTGAATGGCGGCACCAGCATCAACATTTTAAAGGAGGAAAACGGGGTGGCGGGGCAATAAAAGAATCGGGGGAGACATTTTAAAGCTAATTTCAAGTTACTTTCAGTTAAGTTTTGACATTAAAATACAACTTTTGTATTATTTGGGGGTACAAAATGGATATGGATAGGGACATGAGTTGACAGGGGGTAACGGGGGAGGGGATATTAAGGCAATCCAGATACTCTGAATATTTTAAGTATTCCTACACATGAATAACCATTCAGGTGTCCTCATTAATCCACGTAGGCCCTAATAGCCGCATACACAGTTATCACGGGTGCACTTAATATTCGATTCAAGATAAACCACATAGTCCATCATGGAGGTCCTATATTGGATCACTAATACACAATCTTTATTAAAGTACATGGGGTGGTACCTGAATAATCAAGGGCACCATGTGTTATACATGCATGGCATACATGGATTTATTAAGGGCACATGGTATATATGGATTATTAAGGGCACTGTGATGTGGTACCAATGTCAGTATTAAGGGCACCTAGGATACATACTCTTGCTGTTTTACAATACCCTCATCTTTATACGTTTTGATGTGACTAACCACCCGCTATTATTATAGCTTCGGCACCTATACCTGCGCTTTCCATTATAAACTGGATATAATACGGGCACATTGGTATGGATATAATGCCGGCAAATGCGGTACCTGGGTTATTAAGGGCATCTGAGGGCCTAGGCCTATCATGGGCAACCGGTGTATTAAGAACACGTGGAGTACTTGGATTAGGAACATGGGTATCTGTATTATTTAAGAGCACATTGGACCTAGGCACATGATGTATTAAGGGTACCACGTCACATTATATCAAGGGCACTTTAGGTACCTGAATAAGGACATACTCTTGATATATATATAAACATTTATAACGCTTTGATATTACCCACCTCTGCCTATTGTGATATGACTATTACTGCCCGCTATCTTCGGCACCCGCGATTAATGGGTATCTCGATATAACGGCATACTGCAGTACCTGGATTATGTGGTATACAGTGCCATTAAGGGCACCTGTGGTAACTGGATTAGGGGTAGGGCTTAGGCCTATGGGGTCCCTGGATATAATGGGACAACGGGTACCTGCATTTCAGGTCACATGGGAGGCCTACATAGGTATCTGGAAAGACAAGGTAGGCCTACCTACTTTAAGGCATATGTATACCTGGATTATCAAAAGCACCTGCGATATTCGGATTATTTAGGGCCCGTCTGGATTATGTATACATGTAGGACATGTTCTTGATATTGTATCAAATTTTCTTACGCTTTGTTTACTTACCTCCCCGTGAAATCTTCTAGCGGGTCCGCGCGAAGCGCGGATGCCCGCTAGTTAATGTTATTACCAAACTCGGTCAAATAGGCGTAGTAGACAACATTGCACAGCAAAATTCTTCATTCAAGGTGGTTTACAGCATAGATAAGCGAATACAAATTTTATGATTCTACGCTGAAACAAATTCAGTTCAACTTACTGAACAAAAGTTCATAAAACATTTTAAAGTGAAACGCGCACCAGGAAGAATATCCATTCTTAAGTTGGTGGAATACATTTTTGAACACAGGAACTGTGCATGATTTGTATCGATGTTGTAGAAAAAAAGACTGGTAGATCAACAAGTCACATTGATATCATAAGACATGCAGTAGCCAAAAGTCCAAAGAGATCTATTCGCTGTGCGATGTGTGTTCACTTTTCTGTTACGTTATTCATTTTTTTAGGTCTGTGTTTTTGCATTAGCACACGTCTCTATATAAATGGAAAACATTTAAACTAGATTTCACTATAGAAACGAAAACTATGCGTAATATAGTTTGTTATTATGATGGGATCACTGTAATGTAAAATTTTAAATATTACAATTGACGGATCACTTTCCGTGTAACCAACTCTACCCGTCTTTTTGTTAATCTCAATAGGTATTGATTTATGAACTTTATTCCTCCGAAGTATAAAATTACATTTTTGCAGTAATACATATTTTACATCTAGGGTGGCATTACAAGCAGATGTTACTCCAATGTTTGGTATCAAAATTATTTCCCACATCTCCTCTTTCTAAATATGTATTCATATATTCAATACGACTTATAATTTATGACATACAAAGCTTCAAAGTCGTGCATAGACTTTTGGGACACCCTGTATAAGAAAGAAGGTTTCGAGGCCTGCGTTTTGCCAAAGAAAGTGACTCCTCAATATAAAACACTAATATAACATTTGTATTTATTTTCCATACCTTGAAAAAATATTCTCGGGCATAAAAAGAAAATTATCGGGTCACCTCATTATTGTATCGCCCACGATGAAGTGCGGTGCCTCTTTGAATTGCTTCTGAAAAAAGAAGAAATTGTGACATTTCTGTGCTGAAACGGAATAGCCTGGACATAAATAGAGACAGAAATACCCCGTGTTATCAAAATATCTGTAATATCACCAGGGGAGAAGCAATGCACGCAAATAACAGCCATGAGATTTGACATAGAAAGGATGACAGATATTCGTCGCTGTTCTGACATACCGGCACATCTCTTTACTTATTTCTGTTGTGATGTGCCGGTATGTCAGAACAGCGACGTATTGATTAGGAGAAGTATTGCACAGTTTTAAGTACACATGCATGAGTTGCCGTATTTGGTACAATATCTTTTCATTTTGAGGTTAATTGTTGTTTCGTTTAATTATTTACCTATCAACAAGTATTCTCCATAAAGGACCCAACACGAGTTTAAAATTTGATTAGGCCTATGGTTATTTTGTTAAAGTACCACTCATGCAGTATTCGATATTCGTATAGTCGGTGTGGTTTGGGATGTCAGCAGGTAATTTGATTGGTTTTGACTGATTTTCAGCCGATACGCCCATACATTATGAGACATTCATTACTTCATGAATAATCGCGATAGTTGCGTACCAAGTGCGTTCCAATTAAATTAATCGTTAGATGAGAACGCGCACGCCGAGCGCAGGTTACTAATAATTGCCCGAAAGTACTGCGCCAAAGTGTTCGATTGTTTTGACCAATCAAATTTAGGCCTGACGCCCTATACTGAATATTCAATGAGTTATGAGGAAACACGATTAAAGGTTATTTCTGATTGGTTGAATAATCAAAAAAATAATGAAGGGATGACCCGACTTGGACTGTTTCAATAACTAAGAAGGGGTGAACAAAATAAACAGAAAACTAATTAATTATTAGCGTGATTATGTCGGTATAAATCAACGATTTGGATAAATATGCATCTTTTTCAGTAATGAATGAGAATAATGACTGCTTTAACAACTGTTTTCGTGAATTTGTTTTGAAATCCTCGGTTATTGTACATTATTCTCTAAATGGTAGTTTGGGGCGGGGTTTAATTCATTTGAATAATAATACCTTCAGTGCGTATGATCATCGCGTTAGCGTGCCCTACACAAAGTCGCCGGCATATGCGTTGTGCGTAAAACGCAGCGTTGCCATGTGCGTGTGTGCTAAAGAATGTGATTAATTCGAAGCAGGGGGATGGTAAACAGCTCGCTGGATTCACCGATTTTATTACGGGTAACATTTGTTGTTGTTTGATTAAAATATATCTAACAAACTGCGTTATTTTATGACAAAAGATCAAAATAACCAATAAATTAAATAAGAATGAGAATAAAATATAGTTCTTAGCTGTTTTGCTATATACGATGGTCTTATAATGTATAGGCTGTGCCATATATGTGTCGTCGTGCGGCGGCCATACACGACTCCAAATATGGTACAGCCTATACATTATAAGACCATCGTTTAACAAAACAGCTAAGAACTATATTTCATTCTCTAAGTTTGCGTAGTGACCAAAGCGTTAGGAGTTGAACATGTGCCCTGACAAATGTTTTTGTTAAATGTTGTTTTATGTATCGTATACAGTTATACGATTATTCATAAGACGATGTTATATCAAGGAACGTCGTTTAACGCAAATGTACATCAAGACGGACACATTATGCCACGAACTCATTGAATCAGCTATTAAAATATGGTGTATTAATTGAAAGATTCATTTATCTATCTTACAGGAGATGTTCGGGAATTTGAGTGTGGTAACACTAACAATCCGTCGGTGCCGGGACCTGATCAACCTCAAACGGGTTCACAAGGGGGAACGAATGGCGGTGCGGCGGGAAATACAAACGTCCCTGGTGGAGCCGGGTTTCCGTGGTTTACGACGCCAGATCCGTACCCGGATCCTCCACCTGCTCAGAGTGGAGAAGAAAGTAAGGCAGGATTTTAAAAACAAAAAACCCCATTTTGTTACAATCTTTGTAAATATATGAACGAATAAAATTGTGAATCATAATAATATCAAGTTACTTAAAATCACTACCAGGTTTGTCATATGGGTGCAATGGGTATAACGTGGATTTTTCGTTATTTTATTTTTGGAGCTCGAGAAATTCTGCAAGTAAACAGATTAAATTACTGATCAATTATTTTCCTTTCCCCAGATTCAGTGCACTCGTACACGCTGAAAAAACAAATGCATTTCTGACCGCATTCGAACCGGCAACCTTCGCATCAGATCCGCAACGCTCTTACCAATTGAGCTACAGCTAGAGCGTTGCGGTTCTGATGCGACGGTTGCTGGTTCGAATCCGGTCAGAGGCACATGGAGTTTTCTTTCAGCGTACGCGTATATGTGCACTGACCTAATCATAATTGATCATTCTAGTATCCCCGAGAACTAAGTATAAATTTTTCAGATTAAGTACTTTATTAACAATGGCTTGTTTTTTTAAAACATTAATAAAATATAGAACGCAACACTATAGCTACAAAGCACCTTTATTAAACTTTGGAGATCATTATGTTATTTTTTATTAGATGTTAGTTATAATATTAGATAGCACTAACTGCTGTTTTATTGGGTCAACATTTTTATTGGGTCAACATGAACGATCTCAAAGTTTACTGAAAATGTTCATTTTAAAATTCAATGTTATTGATTTTTTCCTCAACAGAATGCTACTCACTTGCTATACTTCTGCTTTCCATCATAGCGCCATCAACAATAATCTTTCTCATCATGCTGATAATTATGTGTGGTCTCATATACCGGTAGGTAGAGCTTTGATGTGATCAAATAATATGTCCAAAATTTACGAATTATTATTATTTTCATCAAGACGGAACAAATTTGGCTGGTCTTGGTCCATTTCAAAACGGGGCGTCATCGTTATCCAAAAACTCTATACCGGTTGTGTTCTGATTGCCTGACTGACGACATTTTGTTACAAAGACTCAAATGTAGATTTGCATAGAGGGTACTGTCAATCGTTGGTTTGCATCTTACTTATGTGATCGTACCACAAAGGTTACCATCAAAAATGAAGTTTCCAGAGATCACATGTTAAAATATTCACTTCCCCCTGGTTCTATTATCGGCCCACTGGGTTTTACTCTGTATACAACCCCTATCATACGTGATCAAGGTATTATGTTTCATGTGTATGCTGACGACATACAGCTTTACCTTGATTTCGATTTCGATCCTTAGATCCAGGGTGACTGTCAGCGAGCCCTAACTAGCTTTACTTGTTGTAGCCTATATCAAAGATTACTGATTGGATGGTTGCTAATACACTCCAACTCAATCAAGCCAGGATCGTCTTTGCAAGTAACCGTGTGTTACCATCTCTTATCAACTTAGAGCTCAGACTTGCGATGTCTGCATTTATCCCTCTAAAACAGCTAAGAACCTGGGCCTGGGCGTTATTCTTGATCCTCCGCTCAACATGTCTGACCAAATCAGCTCCCTCTGTAGATCTATAAATTTTCATATAAGGAACCCTTGGAGGATTACCCGGCGTGAAGCTTGCCACAATGCTGTCAGGGGCTGATCCTCTCGCGCCTTGATACGCAAATTCTCTGTTGCTGGGCGCACGTGCAGTAGATCTTAAGCGTTTACAGCGTCTTCAAAACAAGGCCTCATAGTTAGTTTTAGTTGTGGCCGAGACCAGCCCTCTGCCGGCTTGTTGCAGGAATTACATTGGCTCCCTGTTAACCTTAACACTCTTGACATGCTTGAGTACTACGAATTACTACGATGCGGTATGCTACAAGTGTCACCCGGCTCGGCAGTTTTTCGATGAAATAATGGCCCCAGGGTATATACATGGCGAAGTATACTGAGCCATGTTATAGAGCGATTTTTTTAAACTATATTTTCATTTTTCATTTTTTTCTAATTTTGGTCTCATCAACCCGAACACTACGAATTACTACGATGCGGTGTGCTTGTGTCCCCCGGCTCGGCAGTTTTTCGATAAATAATGGCCCCAGGGTGTATATACATGGCGAAGTATACTTCGCCATGTATGGTTGACCCCCATGACCCGGTAGGAACGATAGTTGCTACTCTGAGTTTCATGCTTGTGCGATAATCACAAGCTTATTATTCATAAAGTATTATATGAAATAATAGCCAACAGTGTTTATTCCTCAAAGTTGTGTATATTTAATTGAATGGGTTAGATGATGAATACAACCTTTTAGACGCAATTTACTTTTATTATTTTGAAGCTTTGATAATATTAGTGGTTTATGAGATTAGCTGTTTGAAAGTGACAATTTAAAATGACCACAAAATGTTGGCCTCTATTTGTAAATAATGTGTGAAATTTCTCCATTTTTTCTCTTTTAAACAGGCGAACCAAGTTTTAAAATCCATCCAACTCTTCTTAACCGCCGCCGCAGCAACGTTTGACAAAGAGGACAACTATAGCGTGACCATGTAAACTATATCAGTAGCCATGACGGTAACATAACCAATTGTTGCGACAATTCCTGATGGACAGTGACGTTTGATATTTTCTCCGGATGCAATTCCGAGGCTTGAACGTCTCCTCTGAAAGAACTCAATCCACATGACTCACTTGAACTTGAAAACAAAAGAAATCCCATAACTATCTCTGCTATTAAATGTTAGGCCTGAAATAGGTTTCCATTAATAGATAATATAGCAAAATGTGCACACCGAAGTAAACCGTTCCATATGGATATTTAAAGTAATTGTTTGCTTCATTAGAACAACTGGAGTGATTCAACTTGGATTTTGGTATAAGACCGTTTTTAAGAGAGCCTTTATGTAGAATAGAATAGAATAGAAAACATCAGGCAAAACAAATCACTACTGACGTTAACGTGTGTCATATGCTCCCGGCCCAATCTAAGTGTACCAGCTTGGATTTTCACAGGTTTGGACAGGTTTGCCACTGGCAAACGTAAATAAAGAAGATATTTTGTTGTTGTTATAAAACTGTCAGCTCCAAACATTTCCTCAGGCGCGGCTTCGTTTCATCCACTATTTACATTTTCCTAGAATCAAAAAATCTTGTTATCGTGTTTTACCCAGATAAAAGCGTATGTATATAATTGTGAAGCAGGGATACAGAGAAGGTGTTTTATATGACTATTCTTTTGTATGTAAATATTTGGAGCCAAAAATATGAATGCTTTTGAATGTTATCGGTATTCCAGAAAATGTGATGAAATAAATTTGTGTCCATATCTCATCGACTTGACTTTAATGTTTAGTTGGATTATTATAAGATGCATCAGGGAAACTGATGCTAGAAACAAACCAAAACTTTTCATTATAAAATACAAAGGATATGAGAGCACCGGTTTTTAACCATTTTTATAATCCCGTAATGGGAAACTTGTTTTAAGTTACTACACAGAAAGAAAAAAGTGAGTCATCATCGTAAAATGAGTCACTACACGGACAAAATGACTCATTTTGAGCCATAGTGTGTCACTACATGGACAAAATGACTCATTTTTCGATGATGACTCACTTTTTTTCTTTCTGTGTATGTATAGCCTAATTACAAACGGAATAATACTGGCCACGAAGTTTAGAATTCGTATCGGCTCAAATGTTTGATTAAATTAAATTTTTAAAAATGTGTTCGAATCTTAGTTATTTCATTAACCGTTAAAGTTGGAATACTTGAAATATGACAAAATGGACGCTGGGTACAACTGTACATCGATGAAATGGAATATCTAAGAGATAAATATCTCAATTCTCAACTCTAAAGTCGAGTCCTCCATCAGGGATTTGAGTGAATTCTCATTTTTGGAGTTTTGATGCTGATTTAAAATGTTTATACCGGTGTGAGAAAGTTGACGGTCCCCCATAAATGAGAGTATAACTCCCATAGAGCGTGTTCTACTGGGGAAGGAAACCGCTAATAAACGCTATGTTTTCCAAAACCGCTAATAAACGCTATGTTTTCCAAGTAGAAACAGGCAGAACCCGCTAAGAATCGGTATTTTTGGTAATCCCAAAAACCTTCAAGAACCAGGTTTGGAACCGGCAATAATCGGTAATAAACCCAATAGAAACATTTGTCTATGTCTAACGTATGTCTAACGTATGTCAGCGTATGTAAACGTATGTCTAACGTACCACGACTGAACTTATCGGAAACTTATGCAGAACGTATTAAGCACACGTTGAGTACGTCGAGAAATGTTGAACATGCTCAATAATTTTTCGCGGGCTCGACGTGTTCCAAATTTTCACAGCGTATCATAGCGTGCTCTTAACGTAAACGACGTATCCCCAACTAATACCTCTAACTTATATCAGCGTACACCAACGTACACCAACGTATTTTTCGTTGTTTCGCATACGTTCAGGCGATACGCCATGGTGTGACAGGGCCTTTGCTCTCTCATGCACCTTTTAGAGGGAGACGTTGCAAATCACATACTACTTTTTCAACTCTAGATGGAGAAATTTCGCTCCGTTTGGAAAATAATAAAAAATATAATTTCTATTATTCTACTACACTAGAGGGAGCACTATACTTTTTTCAAAAAATGTTTTGTTTTCATAAAACAGCAAATAACTATGTTTCAACGCTTAAAGCTGGCCTACCACTTCGGTAGTTTCACCACAGAAGAACTGGTCATACAACTGTTCACTTGATGCATGAAGCTAAGCTAGAAGACCTTCTAGCTTCATGCTTGCAGAGTTAACATGGAGAAATGGCCGTAAACGCAGCAAATAACCTAATGGATGATTCTCAACAACAAAAATTTAAATTAGAAAATGCTATGTTCTTTGCTTAGTTTTGAAAACACTGCAACTTTCTTGCTCTAAACGATGAAGTGTCGCCATCTATAGAATGTTGATTTTGGAATAAATGTTACCGTGTGAGGGCAAATGGCATAGTATCTCGATAAAACAACTCTAGAGGGCGACATAGTATTTTACGAAAAGAATCGTGACTTGTCTTTTCATCGTTCACATTGCACTGTCATTTTCAGAAATAATTCAGACATGTTTTGGTGGATAGGAATTGTCAATATGGTGAAGTGTCGCCATCTGTAGAATGTTGATTTGGGAATAAATTTTACCGTGTGAGGGCAAATGACATAGTATTTCCATAAAACAACTCGATCTAGAGGGCGACATAGTATTTTACAAAAAGAATCTTGAATGTCTTTTTATCGTTCACGTATATTGCACTGTCATTTCCAGAAATATTTCAGACATGTTTTGGTGGATAGGAATTGTCAATATGGCCACAATGTGAACAAGCGTAATATTTGTACAATTTCGAATAGACGTATTGACGGTAACCAACCCGAAAAATATTCAACCAAAGCCAACGGTTTTGGGTTGGATTAAAGGTATATTATGTGATCTTTTCCAGGAGACGCCCTCAATCCTCAAAAAAAAATTGGAAGCAGACTTTCTGAGTCATAAATCATGAATATATTCCAAGTTACAGAGCGATACGATTCCTAATTACCTCAAAATCATGGTTTTAGAGTGAATTTAGAGTAAAAAAATTAACTGTCCGTTAACCTGACAGTTTATTTTCACTCTAAAACCATGATATTCAAGTAATTAAGAATCGTATCACCCTGTAATTTGGAATGTATGTACGATTTATTATCAGAAATGTAAATCTGCAAGAAAATCTGCTTCCAATTTTTTTTCCAGGATTGAGGGCGTCCCCTGGAAAAGATCAAATAATATACCTTTAATTTAGAAGTTTTAAAAGGCACACTCTACTCCCTTAAAATACCAGACAATGCTTGCAGCCGATGCTGGTCAATATTTCTCAATTTAGTAACATCTTGATATCGTTTGTTGTTTTTGTTGCAGAACACACTGGCAAAACTGGCTCGAAATATGTTGTTTCAATTTCATCTATTACGTTTTCAAAGCAAAAATGGTAGCATTTCTATGTAATTTAACTTCAGATTATCTTTTCTGGACACGATTGGTTTGTTCTTTGATTGGTTTAGAGCGGATTTGATTAAATAATTCCAAAAATTGATTAGGCCTCCATAATGTCATTAAATCATATCATCCTAAAACTGTAGGTTGGAAAATTAACATCTTTGTATCCCCTCCTTGATCATTAAAACGTGTTCTCATCCTGTTGATAACGTAGTCTTGTGTGCACCATTTAGCATTATTGAAGTCATGCAAGTGACTATACATGTATCCATCGTAGTCTAGAAAATACAACACACGTCTTCCTCCTGAAAAACAGAGCAAGACCTAATCTGATCGGACTTCAAATTTCATGTTGATGAAAAAGTTAAGAAAACCCATGAAGGAAATATGGTGATTTTCACTGACCTATGATATTCTCTCATGCGAAACTAAAACATGAGTGATATCATTCCCTTGTTCTGGATATTTGTACACCAAATATGTCTTCAGTTTAGATAGCTTCCAAGTCCCCAAATATGTCTCCAAGATAAAGAACTACAGATGTGAGGAGTATAAAATACACAGTTCCGATAGCTTAAAGTTGCCAGAGGATTTAAATATCTCACCAATTCTGTTACTTGATATAATCATAGAAAACAACACAGTAAGTCAACATAATGATTTCTGTATTTTATTGTTTTTCCTGGTTAGACATCGACCTACACATTGGTGTAGTCTAACCTATACATGCTACATTATTTACATAAATATAATATGACGGATGTATACAGGAATGGTTGATGTGAAAATAAAAAAGAGCTGATGCTACAATGCCCCAGAACAAGGCATAGCCCACCTGAAAAAGTATGCATAATCTTGTCAAATGTCTCGTTTCCCGCACCCCAATTGTACTAAAAGTAGTTGAAATTTTAATACCAATCAAAAGTTTGTCATGTTAGCATTTATTCGCAAGTCACGGAGGAATTGGAACTTTTTAATTTAATTTCTTGAGTATACAAATACAAATTATTTGTATAATTATTATACGTATCAAAATCATTTCAAAGTATAATGGTAAAAATGATAAAACACAAGAAAAAGATGGCCTTGTTAAATAAATTGTACATTAACATACGCAACAAGTGTCACTACTATTGTGTTTGACATATTTAGGTTTTTACAACTATACATAGAATATTGACAGGAAGACAAAAAAACCTGTTCTACAGGTAGTAGACTTATCAGATTGCGTCGGTTGCTAGGGATATTTTTAAACTTTAAAATGACATTAAAATCACAAAAATCTGCAAAATATTTGCAAATTTTGCACAAACAAACTAAATAATTCCAAAAATTCCAATATTTGGGTCTTTATTGATTTGTACAGGTAAATTTTCCCCACAATTCTTAATTTAAATATCTGGATCAGTCGGGCTTGTAGAACAGGTGTTTGTTTGTAGCCTTACAGATCAACCAGCGATGTCAAGCAAAGGTTGTGTATCAATTGTCTACACTCACCCATCCACCTATGATGAAATAGGCTGCATAGATTTTCTAAGGCCAAAAATGGCTTGAAAATTTCTTAGAAATATGATCCAAAACTTCATCCAAATGTTTCTCTAAATTCAATCAATCACTTTCTGGGCCTAACTCAAAATGGATGCTAATGGTAAAATTCAGATGTTCTTGAAAAGAATTTAGAGGAAGCATGCTGAACAGGCCAGGCAAAATAGGCTTAGAAAGAGGGGTACCTACCCAGGCTTAAGCATTTTTATTCATCTTCTTATTTTTGTGGTGGAGGGGGTCAGTAATATGAATACAAGGTGAAAGGGTTTTTTAGAAATTGGTATTACTCATACTGGATGATTCTGTTGGATATTTTTTTAACTAAAAATTAAAAATATGAAGGAAAAGGTTTTTCTACAAAATGGGCTAAGAAAGTTGAGACAAACCTAAAACTATTGTAACCAGCCCCAATGCACTTACTTATTCATATATTTTACAATTTACATGGATTTAATAATGTCTTCCTTATCACAAATCAATCTGATGACTACAGCTCCAAGGATGAGCACATTATATTTGGAGATTTCCAACACTACTTAATAATCTGATGCTAACACTTCAATCCAATATCCATAAGACATAGTATGACCCGTGCCTGCAGCGCAACATAACAGCGCATTCAAGGCTGAAGATAACAGGTTTGTTTACCGGGAGCTACTTTTTTCAAAAGTTGCGCCCGGATTATGGGATTTATTGTGAACTGGAAGCTACTTTCAGTCTACCAGGAGCTCACTTTTTATTTAATCCAGCGTGGCAGCATTGTCAACTCTAAATTTGATGTCTTGGGCGAGCTCCCCGATCGTCAACGGGCGCTGGTTTGGACAAAATATCAGCGCTCATTCTCTTTCTTCAGCATTACTGGGCGCTATGGCAGAAGGAAAATCGCCCAGCGCCCGCTTATCTTGAGCCTTGAGCGCATTGGTATATCTGTGTGATTGATCTGGATAATATTTTGGAGAACCTGTAAACGTTCAAACTATATGGTCATTGGGTCAAACAGACTACACTTCTTTTGATTAGTATGGATGTATAACAAATAACAGTACACAACATGTTCAATAAATATTACTTTGACCCTCATATTATACAGATTCAGAACAAATTCAGTAGCCACAGCAGCTATTTTTTTCTGTCGTAAACTTTTGCATCCTTAACTCACATTTGACTTCATTCTTAAACAGATTTTTTTTCTATTTAAATGGTGCAAATTTTAACTATGGAAAAATGTCACATCCCCTGCTATAATAAACATTTAACATGGCGTCATACATATATCCCATTCCCCCTGCTTTGGAATTAACTCCCCATCATTGGTCCTTTATAAATGGCAGCTATACATGTATTTTAACATGGCACCTACTTCGAATCAACCTAAATAATATCTAAAATATACTTTTGCTGATATTTATATATATGTACATTGAAAGCCAGATCAGGCAAAATAATAAAAGGCGTAAAACAATCAAAACTGCCTTCGTAGCTGCGGGTAATTTACAAACTTTAAACAAAAGCTACAATAAAAGCATAATTGGTAAAAATGAAATAATAATCATAAATTGCACTTATATATTGATACTGTACATCGAGTAAAATAATATTCCTATTATACTATTTTATTCCTCAGAGAATGGTCATTTTACAGTGAGCAAACATAATTCCATATCTTAGCATTGCATATCTTTATTTTTAACTAAAATATTATACCCACATTTTTGCCAATTCAAACAATTCTAAAGAGGAAGCCACACAATCATTGTGCATTCTTAACAATTTCCACGCAGCAGGAGCCTGCAGATGACATTCCAAAAAATGTCACTAAATGTTTCAAAAATGTCAAAATTATTAAATTTAAATACCATATTTGATATCACAATGAAAAATGCATTAAAATAAGTACAAACATGCCTAGTATTGGTTCAGACAGACTTTGAAAGTTGGAAAAGGTTTCTGAAAAATTTGTTTTGTATTTGGAAAAAAATCAATAGCCGCGTGGAATGTATTAAATCCACAAGACATAGTATGACCAACGCCCAGTGCATTGGTCTATCTGTGTGATTCAACTGCATTCTATTTTTGGCGAGCATACATGTGTACATTCTGCAATTTTCAATGCATTGTGATTTCTAACTTTAATTGGTCAAACAGACTACACATAAAGGTGGGTGTTCCGATCAACTCAGCTTTTTGTTTTCTTCCCATCAACATATTTTGATATCAGAAGAAACCCCATATTTTTCTCATTATTTCTGTAAAATGTTTTGCGCAAGATTTGTTCCATTAAGACGTTAAAAGCCAAAATACAGTGAATTACTGTCAAAGGTGGTTAACCACCCAGCCAGTGCATGTACTACTCAAATTTCATGTCACCGTGTGCTTCTAAAAATAAGAACCATTGGTGCAACGCAACTCAAACTTTGGAATACAACTATTTTAAGGATGACCCTTAATGTAGAATAGTAAACATCAAGTTGAAAATCGAGGCAACAATCGGAAAACCTACCTTTAATCTAATCAATTCTTTTGATTAGGATGCATGAACAATTTCACTATCACTATTTTATACTTTTCATATTATATCAATTCACCAAACTCTCCCTAAAAAAACCCATTAGCACAATCACTTCAAAGATATTTACAATGTTGTTTATAAGACAAGCTTCGTGTGTATGAGTCGTTAACAGTAGGACTCCCTTTAATTAGGGACAATTTTATAAAGGGATGTATAGAAAGACATGTTATACATTAGTATTAAAATGAACTATTAACATGATTATAAATACATTGTTGATAGAACTGGCTCTTATAAGCTCATCCTTAAAATACAAAAACCACAGATTCCCAATGCATTATAGTAGACAACCCTATAAATTGTGATAAATCTCGATTACTTTGAAACATTTGAGACACTTGTTTTGAGAGATTACGAGTTCATAATTATTTGAAAATTTCAATGGAGAGAAAAGTTCAATATGTATAAATAAAGTTCAAATTGTATTTAAAGTACAAAGCACAATGTGTCAATATTGTTCTTCCTTGCGGTCATGATTTTTGAACACAAATCAATAAAACCTGTGATTTAATATTGTGATTCCCTTTTTTCTTATAAATTAACCATTGACTTATTACAAAATGTGTGTTATTGCTCAAGAAACGGTTTCTGAAATAATTGTATTTATAATAATAAAATTGACAACTACCTGATTTATCATGTCTTGTGGAAGATATTTTGTAAGACGGTGGGGTATCGTATCAGCTCTTCAAACAAATTGTTTGTGTCATGTAAACAGACTTAAACAAATTGAGCTGGTTTCTTGTAAATACAAGTGGATAGCTGAAAACTATTGTCATTCTAGTTTCTTAAACCAATGATGTAAATGAGAAAAAAAAACTTTCATATTTGTGTATGTGCAAGAACAATTGTACTCTTTTTATAAAGATATTCAGGAATGTATATTTATTTGCTAGAAAAATAATAATTAATTAAAGAACACTTTTTTGACAGTGAGAGTACTGCTCTTGACCAACTGTTGGATCAAAGCATGTGATAACCATGGGAAAGAGAGAATTGTTTTGTGTGTCTGTTTTCTCACAATGGCTAAAAATAACAGACGAAAATATTCGAAAGTATCCTGTTTTACTGATCTATATTTTTAAAAACATACAGCAAAAAGCTTATGAAATAATAAAATAGTGTTCAACCCTTTAAATTTGAAACTTTTCAAATGTATTAGTCAAATCCTATCTGGTAACAAAATGGACACATTATAGAAACCATACCTGTCATGTTTACATGTTTTACGGTTCCAGTATACTAGGTTTATCTGTATGTAATATTACAATTGTACCCAGATGAAATTTATTCACAGATTTAATTTTGTATCAAAATGAGCAATTTATACCACATAATAATTATAACTTAATAATTGTTTTTAAAACCCCATCAGTTTGTGCCATACTGGTAGCTGGTTGTTTACATCAGGGTTGTAGCTACGGCAGACAGTGCCGGGTGAGCCTGCCTGGGACTAGTAATTTGTGTCGTACTCAGTCAATAAAAGGCCTCACGCCCGCCACTAATTCACCACAAAATTGTAGTAAATATGCTTTAAAAATATAGTTTTAACTATAGTGTGGAAGGAACTTGGAAGTAAAATGAGTATTTTATGGCATTTCCCCCGTTTTGTTCACATAATACATCAACATTTGGTCAATAAAGTCAGTAAGCTTACGTCCTAATACCCATAGTCAGAAAATGAGAGCCTGGCACTAAAATTGATGACAAGTTAAAAGAGTTCTCAAAGATTTCGTATCCAATCGTATGCCATATGACTTCCAGGACCGCATTTAAATGCAATAAAATAAGATTATGAATATTTCATATTATCAGTCAAATCTGAAATTACATTTGTGTTAGCTCGAAACTCATAATTTTGTTCATATTCTCAATATGCGCTAGATAGAAGTGAATAAAAAATGCAAATTAACGTAGATCAAAAATTACCATATCAATTTTACAAGTTAAAAAGCTAGCACCAAGCGGATATACATACTATGTACAAATTAGCACATAACCTTAATACATGATATATGCATCATTTTTTCCTATGATAATTAGGAGACAAGGCGCAATAATTTCTATAGTATAAGAGTACCTAAAATAGTTTCCATAGTATATGTAAGCTATACGGACTCCAATATATGTACATATTAAAATTAACCCAACAGGCACAGTAGTATTGAGTGTAGTGGAAACTGTCATAAAATGGTAAAAATAGTATAGTATATTGGTCGTATAACACCATGATCAATCCTACATATTGGATTGCGTACATAATGTGATGGCAATGCATTTAAATAAGATATATTTGTATTGCCATGGAAGCAGCATACTAGCATTAATACTATACCTGTCTATATTAAAAACTTAAAACAGTGTTAAATTACATCCCTGATTGAAGGGCACATTACAAAGTTTATAAAATCTCTACATTGATTCATGTAGGCGCAAATAAGTAAAAAAGTTGCCAATCTTGATATAAAAACTGAAATATAATTCCGAGTGTGCTTTGAAAAAGCTGCATATCTGTTAAGTTCCTTACTCTTTGCAGCTATGTGGACTGTACATGATTGTTTAACATGCTTATAATACACCCTAATAAATGAGAGTAATACATTCCTCATTCCGATGTGAAGTATTATATGAAGTCATTAAAGGACTTGATTTGACCGCCATCATTATTCCCTCCTTATATTTTCAGGAGTCGTCCAGCCTGTACATCAGTATTTCTGAATTCACGGCATGTCTATCAAAGTCTTAAGGCGATGACATGATTGTATGGATAAATAGAGATGCTGGGTTAAGATCCACCCCACTTGCTGACAATAGTGGAATATGATGATAACCTGTTAAAATAAATATAAAAATAATGCAAAATAAAAGTAAGATTAACATATAATAGCATTCGGGCATGACATTCATATCAGGTGAAAAAATCTGAAATTCCCTGAAATATTAGAAAACAGCAGACTTTTGTGCCTAATTGCCTAACATTTGGCTAAATAAATAAATGCAAATTTATGAAAAAATATCTACATTTGAGAGTGAAAATACGCACTTTCCGATTTTTATCTACAAAGTATCATGCCTGAATATTATAGGACATACATACATGGCATGAAAAAGTGCCAATGTGTCTTTGGCTCTTGACAAATATTGAAAGCAAAACTTCCTGTGTAACCTCGTGGCAGGTTTCTTTTAAAGATGTTCAAGGACCATAGGAGGCTTGTGCAGCCCAATGACAACGTGTAATATTTTTTCATGAAATTAGACTTAATTTGGACATGGGTTTGATTTGAAATTTTGAATGAACACTTGAAAAAGAATTATATTATTTATATAATTGTATTTTCTTTAAAAAAAACCCAGTCATTCCTTTCAAGATTTCTGACAATTGTCTATAATCTGTTATCTTTTGTTCATAATCCTGCTTGATGTTTAGCCATCTTTGAACACAGTCAAAGTCTAATGCCTGCAATATAATGGGGAACATGTATCCTACTTACTTTGTTAATTTCATCCAAATACCTTTATCCGTTCTGATATGGCATGATATTATTGAAAATTGGTAAAAACCTGTATTTCACTTTCAGTGTATTTCAATTGATAAAACTTACACCGAGCTTCAAAACTACCGCTTAAGAAAGTATGATATAAATCGCTCAAGCAGAACAATTCCTTAACACCATTCATATATGGCTTCAGAAGACAACAGTTGATATCTACTAATTTTGTAATGGAAATCAAAAGAGGACACATCTTATTACCTGAATACCATTTAGATTAAGCTTTGTGCCGAACATGGTCAATGATTCTTATGAGTTTCGAAAGAGGTAATTTTTGTCAAACTTGGAATCTACCATGTTAACAAAAGAGTCCATAATTTCTGTCAGAAACATCCGACTTTTTAGATTCAAAATTCCTAAAAAAGCTAAATATATGAAAATATTAGATTCATAAGCCCATTAACCAATAAGAATGGCATTCATAGCTAAATAAATGCACCTTCCCAGTGTAAATCATTCTAGGACACCCTGTATTATAAAGTAAAAACTAGTTATCATCACAGGTGATACTTAGGGTGCGTTCCCACTGTGGTTGTTTGATACCAGGAAGTGGACTCGATGCTACATCGAGTCTACTTCCAAGCCTAGTGGGAACGCGCAATAAGGGGTTTCGACCCTACATCCACGATGTAGGGTCGAATCCTACTCGAAGAGGTAGTTTCGCACCTAGGACGTGGTATCAAAATTGCTAGTGAGAACGCGTTTTACTTATCGTATGTGGACTCGTACCACTTGTTCCACAATAACAAGCATGTTGCGCTGCGTTAGACTGCGCCGCCGTCCGTCGCGCGCTTCAAAATGCAATTTCACGCGGCCAAATGCCATGCACGCGTGGTATTTACGCAGTAAGTATGCACGGCGCACTCGCTTAAACTTGTAAACAAGTAACATCCGGGTAAGTGGACTCTATACCACATCTGTATTTTGATGTATTTTATCCTACAATGAGAACGCAACATCACTGATATGCATGTATATCGCTTAAATTTGTAAACAAGTAACATCCGGGTAAGTGGACTCGATACCACATCGGTATTTTGATGTATTTTATCCTACAATGAGAACGCAACATCACTGATGCATGTAGACTCGCACCAAGGTATGAGTCCACATTCGCACAGTGAGAACACGCCCTAACACAGGTCTAATACTAGCACTGTGTCTAAATATAGAGCTGAGTACAGGTATAGTGTAGACCCTTTTGAGTGACTCACCTAGTTGAATGCTGGCTACTGGTACACTATATTGGCCTATAAAATCATCTTTGCCTACATCTTGATCATACACAGCAAATCTCAGCATAGCTAACTCTGGACATTTGACATCAAAGATCATTTCATGATTCCATTCAGGATTGAACCCTATTAGAGATAAGACAAAGAAAAAACAACAACATTTAGACACTCAAAGCAGATTTGATCTTGATTTTGATACACAGGTGTCATACCTTAAAGCAGGCCTTCTCAAATGGTGGCGCGCGCCCCACTTGTGGCGCATTGCATCAGTCCGAGTGGCGCGCGGAAGGACGGAAACAATAAATAAAAAATAATAAATAAAATAATAAAATAATAAAATAATAAAATAATAAAATAATAAAATAATAAAATAATAAAATAATAAAATAATAAAATAATAAAATAATAAAATAATAAAATAATAAAATAAAATAAGAAGAAATATATCCCAACTTAAACCAGATCGCAAGAACATTGAAGAGCCACTTCAGCCACTAACTGCAGTGGGGTAAGTCATGATTATTAGTAGTAGGCCTATTGATTTATCACTACATTTGCTATTATATCATGATAGGCCTGATTTCAACCATGTGATAGTTTTTATTATATAATGATAGGCCTGATTTCAGCCATGTGATAGTTTTTACTATCATTATGGCTAGGTATTAAATTTGGGATATCATTATATAAAACAAATATTGAATGCCTTTTGCTCGTGCAATAGTAAAACTATATCACTCTGTCCAATTTTGATTGTTCCATCACACTCGGCTGCGCCTCGTGTAATGGAAAAATCCAAATTTGACCTCGTGATATAGTTTTTACTATCACACTCTCCGGCATTCAATATTTGTATACTATCATTATGGCTGGAAAAGAATCATGTGATATCATGATATAAACAAATATTGAATGCCTTTTGTTTGTGCAATAGTAAAACTATATCACTCGGTCCAATTTGGATTATTCCATTACACTCGGCTTCGCCTCGTGCAATGGAAAAATCAAAATTTAACCTTGTGATATAGTTTTTACTATCACACGCTCAGGCATTCAATATTTGTATACCATTTTGTGTACATTTTACCATAAACATCTCTTTATTTTTTGTACCATATTGCATGCAAATATAGTTCTCCTTAGCCTCTTAAAAGAGGGTAAACCCATGAGGTTCCAGGGGGCTTCGCCCCTGGACCCCACCCATTATTCGCTCCGCTCGCAGGGATAGTGGCGCTTCTAGATCACTAAAATCTCAAAAGTGGTGCTTCACACAATCTAATTGAGAAGGCCTGCCTTAAAGGTTTTCAGATGGTGTTATTACAACCAGCAAATGTCTGTTCAACTTTATATGGTTGAGGATCACAGCTGTTTGGTAATTGGACTCAAAATAAATAAAAAGTTGTGGTCTTTGGATAGTCAATAGCCTCCAATCTTCATTCCATTTACCTTCACTCTATAATGATTTCAGTGCATATTCTAATATACAAATGATTTGTTCATGCAAATGCTGATACTTTGTCGTTGAATGAGCGGGTATGTAAGATATTACGATGAAGTCAGGCTTGTGACATACGCTGTGATCACATGAATACACACTGATGTCATTACAGAGAGCAAGGCAAATACAACTGGAAGGTTATGTGGCCTCAAAAAGGTTAACAAACCAGTAATCTGCTGATGACAGAAGATCTGAGTAATACTAACTGAAAATGCAAGTACGGAGTTCAAAAACCATGGGTCGAAAAGGTATCTAAATTAATCTTTAAATTAAAACATGATCGAACCCAATATCAGTCTACATGCTGCATGTCCAATTAGTTGGCATTGCAATATGGACTCCAAGTTTAGCAAGATTAAAGGCAGTTAGCTTTAATTAACATACTGCTATAAATGACAGTTCATGTTCCAAACAGTTTTGATATTCTTATCAACAAGCTTTTGTTATGGATAAATAGTTTCCAACAGCTTGCTTTTCATTGAGTACAAACTAAATGTTTTAATAACCTTATTAACTGCATTTCTGTTGTGATGATGGTCATGCATAAACTTTTTTTTAATATGCTTGATATTGCATATAAACAACAAAGAAGTCTCTTTCTAAAGACGCATAAGATGATATATGAGGAAACGCTTGCTTAACAGAGCAGTTGGGAAAAACAAAAAGACAAATCATCAGAAATTCATACATGGCCGGTTTTGTTCTTTGACTACTAACCATTATCTTTAACAACCTCAGTCTTGAAATCCTCGTCAGATTTGAATCCATATAAGGTCACCTTGACATAGGGGTCAATGACTTCTTTGTCGGGTTTTGGTAATTGTTGACCAGTCAGAATCTGAAGAAAAAAAATGCAACAAAATAATAGTCAACTGTATACTAATTTTAGTTATATATGTATAAATACATTCCCCTCTATCTGACCTAGACTGGACCCTAGACCCAGTATGATACATTGTACGCAAAACAAAATGTTTTCACGTTCAAATAGCAACAAACATAACTATACTCTATTTGTCTTCCTCTGGACAGTGACGTAACTTAACAGGCGCAGCTTTTATGCATGCGTATGTATCTTCCGCCTTTAAATGCTAGTGTGTATACGCCAGTGCCGCGAGAAGGCGCACGCATTATGTGCTGCAATAAGTCAAATATGCAGGTACGTCACTGTCTCGTGATGGCCAAATAAACTCTCGTAAGCAACACATATCACTTATTTGATATATCTCTCAAAGAATAGATACACCTTCGTTCAAATCAACATTTTTCAAACATCTCCGTTTGAATAGGTGATGCATAATGTGAAGGTATTTTCTTTTTTAGTAAGGATGTGCAGATTTGGCTAAAATGAGGATTTAATTACAAAGTTTTACAAATATCTTAGGATGACCTCAACTTTTTGTTTTCCTTTGTGATGCCTTAATAGTTTTGTGAGCTCCTCCATGAAAGTAATAGCATTGTATATATCAAATCATACTTACTGTGAGTGTAAGCTTCTGTGTGTACTGATCATCAGGCTTATTTGGGTTGAATTGCATGTTGGCTGTAAAAGAACACACAGTATTGTTGTTACTTTTGTATCATCAAATGTTTAGAATTACAATTACGCTGTCAATGAAATGAATGTATATTATACGTTCCGTACTTAATTCCGATATGTTGGCCAAGTGCATAGTTTGAAAAGAATACACAAAAAGTGTGTTTCCTGCATGTGTAGCTTTTAAAATTGTCATCTTATCATATAGCTTCATTTTTAATAAACTTAACTGTCAGATTGATTTCAACTAGTGGTAGTTTCAATGAAATAAAACATGAGAATAGCAGTGATTTGTGTGGCACACCGTTACCCTAAACCGTTGTAAAAACTTCTCCAAAATGAGCACAAAAAAGTGATGATTTTGGTACATTCAGATTGTGTTCTCAAGCAAATTGCTTGGTACTGAAACAAGTGATTGCTACAAATGAGGTATCGTTGGAAAGAGGAACACATCAGCTTTTCATAGAGATGAAACACAATACATTACGAAATATCCGGAAAATTGGTGATTGAAACAAGTTTCTGAACTTTTTTGAGGAGTTTAGTATGACTGAATTTTAACCAGCGTTTGAAATAACGGTAATCCGTGCACCCGAAATGAACAAAATTTCCTGCCAGAAAACTATTTTTCTTGCTAATTATCCAACCAATAACCAAAATGTTGACACCAAAACAACTAAAAATAATTGCGGATAACAACAAATAGTGGCAGAGAACCACATTCTTCTGCTGGGTTATCCGCTGGATAACCAGGTTTTTTTTATTTCTCACACTGATTTTAACTATATCTATAGACTTACGTTTTCTAAGAAATACTGGCTTGAGGATGTAGCCGGCTTTGCCGTTTTGTTGAAACTTGCCCTGATTGATATCCATCTCTGTACATGGTGTCTGGTAATTCAAGGCAACTAGGGTATAAAAGATAAAAGACAATAACACTAATTGATATAGAAGTATATTCTTAGAGGGTTCACAATTTGCACACACAGATTTACCTTTTGTCATATGAGTTTCAAAGTCTAGTGCTAAATTCCGATATGAGTTGATGTAGTTCACGTTATTGCAAAATACAAATCAAACCCCATGAAAAATGAACGCACTCCAAATTAACAAGTGAGGTGCAAGGGAAAAAAGCAACATCTAGGGTTGGTCTAAGGTATGTTTGTGGTTCACTTTGTGCCTGTTGCATGTTTGTGGTCCACATAAACATTTGCTTCTTTTATAAGCATAAAGTCAAGTCTTACATTTGTTCTTGCTCCAAATTTATATTTGACACAAAAAAAATGATTAGGATTTCAAAACCGTATCTTTTTAGCAAAGTTATTTCTCTTTCATGTTATATTAGGTTTCGAGTAGTTCTTGATTGACAGAATAGAAAAGCTACAAATGAATTGAGAAGTTATTTGCCAATATTGTGCTCTTTTTAATTATTAGTTTTGAAAATATTTTAGTGTAGGACTATTAGTGAGAGAGTCATTTTAAGTTCCATTGTTTTAATCGAGTCACAATATTTGAGAATGTATTTATAATTTTATTTTTCAGGACACCTCTGTTTGCATTTCTAGTATGGTGGTTATGCAGGGGTAGGTCCAGGCATTTTAGGGAGGGGGGCAATCATTTGGATATTTTCAAAAGTCTCACCAAAGCGGTGCACAGCTAGCGCAAACAAGGGGACATTTTTTCAATTTTCCAACTCATTTGGTGCAATCTGGTGTATACTTTTGACCAAAATTTTATTGAAAAGCCACCTCTTCATTTCCAATCAATATTTTGTTTTTAATCAATGTAAGAAAGAAGTTGAGCATATACTTATATTTTCTTGATTTAAGTATAGATGGTTTAAAAGCGTGGACAGGGGGAGTCTGAGGGGGGATGTGCCCCTCTCAGAATTGGATTTTGTTTCAATTTTCAAACCCATTTGGTGTGATTTGGTGTTCTTTTATTGGAAAGCAATCACTTTATTTCCAATCAATATTGGCTTTTTGTATAAGTCAATGCCAGAAAGAAGTTGTGCATATATATATATTCTTGATTTAAAATTGTTATGTTGAAAAAACTTGCGGTTTAAAAAAGCATATTGATAGTTATACTAGTTACCTCCAAAATATCAGATTTCTCGTCAATGTACATTTATATATCCAGACCGACGTCCAATAACTCCCAAACGTTCTAATGTTCCTCGCATGCCTCCCCGCCCACATTTTTCGTACCCCCCTCCCCCACCCTTTTCTTTTCATTTGTCTCCTTTTCTTCCTTACTATTTCCTTTTTTTTATTTCCTTTTTTTTATTTTCCTTTTTTATTTTTTTAATTTTTTAGGGGGAGGGGCTCTTGATCTGCCACTGTGGTTATGTCAATCTGTATTTTTATGGAAAAACGTCATTGAATGAGCTAGGTATACCTTATCACTGGTAGCATACTTAGATGTCCTAATTATGATGATACATTCCCCAATAGCAGCATATTCACAGCACTTCAAGTCTTTGTGAAAAGTTGCTAGACAAATTCAAAATATAGCATTTATATTATTGATTTCTTTTTTGTTTGCTTGTTTTGGTACAACTTAACACTTTCCACACGGCTATTGGTTTTACCATTATACAAAACAGATTTTTCAGAAACCTTTCCCAATTTTCAAAGTCTATCTCAAGGATTACTGGACCAATACGAGGCATGTTTGTACATATAACAATGCATTTCTCATGGTGATTCCAAATATGGTCATGAAATTCAATACTTGGGAAATTTTTGAAACATTTTGTGACATTTTGGAATGTCGTCTGCAGCCGCCTGCCGCGTGGAAAGTGTTAACAAATGATTCCCATATAGCAATCAACAGAACCCACCAATTTGGCATCCAGTATTCCACATCTTAATAGGGTTGTAATTAGATGAGGAGGTCCTCGTTCCTCCTGGGTAGATTCGTGATAGGAAGTGTTTGTTATGCTCCACTAATTCTGCACCAGACTTGGTGGCGAGATCAAAAGCCTTGCTTTCACCTAAAGATGACATCTCATAGAATTTATCTGCAAAACAAGAAATAAATGAACATGCGATAAAAATGCAAAAGGGTAATAACATGTAAAACAATTGAAAATGAAACCAAAGACGTATTTTTCTACTTATGATAAATCAAGCATCATGTCACATGGAGATACCAAATATACCACACCAAACAAACCTTACCCTCCCAACCTACTACCACCAATAATATATGAGGGAGGCACTGTTCAATTTAAAAGGATAATCATACACAGTTTTGTACACTTCAGCCTATGTGACCCAACCTAGTATCAAACAGAAACAAAGTGTACTGTATGTAAATGATTCTGTAAGCTATTTTAGGAAATTCAAAACATCTTCTTACTCCAGGAAAAATATGTGACTCAATCAAGGTTGTCAAGTTTGTTAGCGGGTGGAAAACAGTAATCAAAATTGTTTTAGGGCATAAAATTAAAACAGTACAGGAGTACACAAATGCAGATAAAACATAAAAACATAAAAAGCCTATTTGTGATAAATGATTACATACATCATATGTGTCAGGTGTCATTTATATGGCTTGGATCCAATTCTAACCATTTAAAGTGCTGATCAAACCAAAAAAAGGAGGTCAGATGTTATGTCATCATGGAATCAGCTATACTCTATTCCACCAGAGAAGCTTACATCAATGAGCATTTCAAAAGATAGATGTAGCATTTATGAGCTGATGCTGGCGTTTGTCTTTGGTTATGCAAGTACATACGCCGGTGCATTAGAATCATGTACCAGCGATAATAAGCTGTTTTAATCATTTATTTATCGATTAATTTGATTTTAGTATCAAAGCGCTCCTGACATAACATTGTGATAGTGCTCTTCCTTAATCCTGCTCAAATCAAAGGCTTTTTTGAAAATTTGCCAGTGCTCTTCATCAGTAATCAAATTTAAGCGAAAATCTTCTGAAATATCTTGGGCGCGATTGGTTACTGTGTGATATGATAATTTATAGGTGACTTCAATGATATGTTTAGCCGAACATTGTTATCAATACAAATGGGCTGTGCTACTGTTGCCTTTCCATGCCACTGAGATGCTAATTGATATACCAGGCTTACTCAAGGAAATATTGGATAGCGTAAAGATCCTCGCGCCTAGGTCTCGGCTGCCACAGTTATTTAAGAAGATGGGGAGTTTCTAACACCCACTAGAATATGCTATGGCTATGACATATTCATACCCAGGGTTGTAGCTAGGCCGACTTTTGTGCCAGGTGGCAAAATGGCGAACGGAGGGAGCGAAACGACCGGACGGGCTCAATATTTTGCTATTTGGTTACATAACTCTCGCGGCTCAGGGGCCGGGATGTTTTTAGGCTTTTTTAATGCACTTTGAGGGTTCCTGCCACATCATTTCTTGTTTTATGAGGCAGTTTAATGATTTTATCCACAAATAGTAAAAAAATAAAATTAAAAATATTTTTTTATTTTTTTAAATTTTTTATTTTATTTTTTAGAGTGCCAGGCGGGTCCGCCCGGCGCCGCCTGGCGTAGCTACAACCCTGTTCATACCACAATAAGAATAGAGTATAGAAACCATGTGATGCAGCACATTGAAAGGAGGGGCTTTGCAGGTGAAGTCAGTAAGTTTATTATTTGTGCTCTAACAGGGGTTTTTTCAAGCTTTAAAATGGTACCACATTTATCCAAATTGATATAGGCATTCAGATTTTACAAGTGAAAGAGACTCCTAAATTCTTATTATTTTCTTTGTTTTGAGTGTGTCTGTTTTCATCTATATCTTGAAAAGCACACAGTCCCCCTTTTGGTGACCCAACGGTCATATGGTTATATAACCACAATGGTATCAAAATGTTGCTTGTGTACCAGACAAAACCAACTAGAAAAGGGAACCTTAGGTCCCAGCCATGCATCAAGTATTTGATGCATGATTCCACAGTTCAACCTTAGATACAGTATGATAAGGGGAAAAACAATATTCTAATTAATATGTATAGAAATTAGTGGCACACTCACATCAATCTCAGCTAATTATCTGACAAGCTCTTTAAGGAGCTTGTCAGTTATGCCTCAACTTACAATTCTCTTTAGCATATGGGAAGCCTTTGAAGCCGACACTCTTGCAAAGCACCACTAAATCAGACAGTTCTTTTGATAACTTCACCTTTTTCTGCAAATTAGATTGCACACAAAAAATAGAAGTGAAATGATTGATTAATATACTGTGTTATAACACTACACGTAAGAGAAAAGACATGGCGAGATGAATAGAGAGAGAAATTAAGAATAGAAATGTGTGAAACTTAACAGATGAAAACTTGTTTTTAGACATAATTCTGAGAAGTAGCAATAATAACTCATATATCATGTGCCATATCATGTACACATCTTTATGTCTGTTATTGGACTTCAAAATGTGTTCACATGCCATCCAATATAGTGTCATGATTGAAACTTGTGAAAATTTGGTATATTAAAAATGTTATGATGTATGAAATAACTTGCACAAAAGAAATCAGTTTGAAAAATACTATCGATAAAACACAGCCACAATCCCAATCTAACCTAACTCTAAAAACTATTCATCCGTTTTCATGAAATACAAATATATGAAGTTGGCCTAAATATTCCTCAAATTAGTATCTTCAATTTTGAAAGATGTCCCTGACAAATTTTGAAAGATGTCCCTGACAAATAAAATAGTCTTTATTTTGATACACCCTCTACTTTGTTTACCTACATCTGTGCAGTGATGGTGGTGCATATCTTAATGATACATATATCATTTACAGTACTGGGATTTTATTCACATTTCATGACATAGGTAAATACAACAGTGCATTGACACTTGCCCTTTATAAACCTCAACTTTCCTCATCACTTCCAATCACTACACTACAAGGCGCTGGTAGTGCACGCTCCCCCATTCTTGTGACGCGATCAGGCGGGCTGTCGTACGGCAAAAGAAAATGTTACGATTTTCGAGCTGACCCTTGGCAGGATCAGGCAGGAGCCAGACTTTCACACAGGTGACCCGGGTTCATCCCCGATGTCGGCATGACCCAATTCCCCACCCCACCCCAATTTGACGCGTTTTTTTCCCTGACAGTTTTATTCCCAAAAACATGCCCGGGGAGTTGGGGTAAATGTTCCAATGAATACATACCAATGTCACTGCACAGAGAAAAGTTATCAAGTATAGGGTGAGTAAAACAACTAAAATATTAGAAGTCATCTTGTTTTCAAAACCATGATGAATTTCTGTTTTTCATACCTTGTAAGAACAGATCTTGTTAGAAACTTTGTGTGAAAAATTAAAGTCAATCACATTTACTGTTTGTTCTTGGCAACCTTTGTACTATCATGGTACCCAATTTATGTGTTTGTCCATGACCATGAGGTACAGTGAATTGCAATTGACACCGCATGCATTCCATTTCAATATCCTGCCAACAAATGTTGCCATAACTTCATATTATTATTGAAATTTGGAACAAAATACACATTCATAAAATGGGTAAATGAACATTTAGAATGTTACTCCCATCTAAATAGATATAGATAGAAAATAGATAATAGATTGTGCATAATGTAAATTGGTAAAAAGGTTCATCCAGGAATGGTAAATGCGATTGAATTTTTCACAAAGTTACTAATAAGTATGTTTTTTACCATGTTTTAAAAGTTCCAAATTTCAACTTGGGTTTTGAAAACAAGATGGCTTTTTTTTAACTAATGCACTTTTTTTACTCACCCAGTATGATATATGTAATGATCTGCATACTATAATTTAACTACAATTTATCATTTGGGAAGGTTACCTTCTTAGTTTGGTATGAAAATTAATTTTGTTATCGTATGAAATAGATGTGTCTTTAGCATGATCGTGTGAATGCTGAATTAAATCGAGCCAGGCATTATTAGAATGTGCAATGAAATGTTTTGACTTTAGTAATAAATAGTACACAGTGGCGTAGCTCGGGGGGGGCAGTTGCCCCCCCCCCCCACCCCTGACTGACAGAATATTTTGTGCCCCTGCCCCACTCTTCGAAAATATGGCTTATTTGCGTTTTAACAATTTAAAAATGACCATTTTCGCCTGGTTTTTTAAAATAAATGACTTTTTTGTGTTGAAAAACAGCTTAAAACACTGATGATTTACCATTATTTGTTGACTGTTGTGCTTTTTGAACTGCGAAATTTTGTGACCGTGCGAAATTTTGTGACCGTGCAAACATTTTTGACCTCAACACCCCCCCCCCCCCTTACGTGAAATTCAGGAGGTGGCTGACTGGGAAAAAAATTGGGGCAACCTTTTACCACATTTTTTTCTCGAAATCTTGCCCCCCCTGAAAAAAATCCTAGCTACGCCACTGATAGTACAGTATTTTATTTGAATATTGGAAACAAAGGAAACAAAGTATGATTCTATACCAATAACAAAGTACCTTTATTCCATATGAGTGCCCTAATTTGGATACTACTTTGACTATTAAATATTTACAATATAATAAGTTTTCCTTTACCCATCTATGCTAAAAGACTATTCTAAGCCAACCGATGTTGATTAATTTGCAGACTACGACAAAATGTTTGCTTAGAAATTTAGGAATCTATTCTGAAGACCCAGTGAATTCTGATTCAGTATGGGTTATAATAAAAATAAATAGTTCATTAAAATTAGCTTCTTCAAAAAATGATGAAAATTGCTCTTTTTATAAGTCAAAAGTCTGTCTATCTATTTGATAGAGTGCTGTCTGAAATTTATGCTTGTGATGTCATTTGCTCTAATATCGTCTTTCCATTGAGATGAGTTTCCCTTCATTAAATTCGAAATGAAAGTTTGTTTAGTGATATAACAATAAAGAGAAGAGGAATTGACTTTAGTTGTAATGCATTTTCAATAGGAGGGAATGACAAAATGGACTTAATTTGAACCAGACCTGGTGAACTTTCATGTAACAAATCTCTGAAGGACAGTATTATTATTATTTCATAGGCTGTTCATGTTTTTACAGACTTGTAGAGCCTAAAATATCATTGCATAAAGAACATCTTATACATTTTTGTTAAAGTGAATTGAATCAATAACCTCTCGTCTTGAAGACACGAAAGCTAATGACTCAAATTCCCTGGCGTGGAACCCGCGAAAACAACGGACGGAGGGTCGTTACACAAAGACACTGCCAATCTGGCGTGGGATTGGCTATTCAGAACCAAAACGGAAGTGACAACATTGGTATTTTTTCGACGGCTCAATAATTTCTGAATATAGGCAAATATGTTAAAAGGTCAATATGGAAAGAGATGTCAAATCTTGAATTCATTTAGCGAATCAAATAGAAATTTAAAATTAGTAAAATAGACGATATAATGTACAACTATGTAATTTTATAAACATCTACACAAAGCCATGTTGGTAAGAGACAACAATAACTTCCCCAATTAAAAATGATAACATACACTAATAACAATGCTAGTACAGAGGGTAGGGGAAGGCATGGATCAAATCAAGCATGGCTATTTGGAGAGAGAGATATAACAAAACTGGTACCTTCATTCAATCCTTATGGCATACACACATTTATAACTATTAGAATGTTGATTTTGAGCTTTAATATGTATTGAGAGAACAATGGTTCAGACAATGATCATGGTTACTTAATCATACATAATATGATATCACTGTAAAGCACAATTAATTAATCAAAATCTTGTATTGTTCAGCTGAAATTTGATAGACATATAGGGTGTGCTTATCAACCATTTTATGCTATAAAAAAAAAAAAATCAAAACTACTTTCAGTCAGGTATTTATGATTGGGACAAACTACCTGCAGTTAGAAATACTTCAGTCATTAAACCAATATGGTTACTTAAGTGCATCAATCATGGGGGAATCATTTGGACTAAATTGTCAAAAAAGGGGTTTAAAAGAGAGAAACTAAGACAATTTCATTAAATTAAGGGGAGGGTAATGGCATAGCAGGAAATAGGTCTCCCATCATTTTCTGTGATTGACTCCAATGATGTTGAGTGGTACAAGATCAAAATCAACTTTCAACATTTATTTTCATATTCATATATCATATAGACAAGTTGAACTTAGTAATCAAAATTACCAACGAAAAGAGGTTTTTTTCTTCTTCAAACAACAATAATAATCCACTGACAGGACAGGATTGGCATTAACTCAAGATTAGTAACATGAAACACTATAGCATTATGCAACATCATCGTTGAAGGCTTCGTTCAATCTTGCAGACACACCCATTGGTGTTCACAAGAACTTTGACTGGAGTACCTGGGTTACACGGTATGGTTAATTACGACAAGCAGCGTTAAGGCTAATGCAAACATTTATATCCATGCAAATGAGGAAATGAAACCTTAGGGGTTGGGTTACAGTTATATGGGCTTAGATGAAAGCATTTAACATATAAAAACAGGCAACATAAAGTCAAATGTTTCCAACCCAGATAGAGGATATTACACTGAAGTACTAGTTCAGTACTCCATACACTGGAGTACTTGTTAATAACTCCACACACTGAAGTACTTGTTAAGTACTCCACACACTGGAGTACTTATTAAAAGTGCTCCAGTGGTCCTCCAAGGGGTTTTTAACAACAAAAACAGAAATTAAAAAGAGCATAAACAAGCCAACATAATAAAGCTCATGCAGCATAAGAGCCATACAATGAATATCACTACTACTATAATAGCTAACTATTCTCTTATCCCGGCAATACAATGACCCATGTGCAACAGAATAGCATAAGTCCTAACTGGTTAGCTCTGTGGCAGAGTTGTGACTTACCTCACGTCACAAGTCAAGTAAAACACACTGAGTCAAGTCAAGTCAATGTATTTCTTTATGGAACCAAGTCAATTTTAGGTGAAGTCAGTGAGTAATATGCCAAATCAAGTCACAAGTTGAAGACATCATAACTCTGCTTTATGAGCTTCCACCAGTTCATCATATCATATCAATCCAAATCTTTGATGGTAATGATTGATATGAAATCGGATTACACTAACTGTTGGATGCACAATGGCACAAACCAAAACCAACCTGTTTCAGGCAATGGGTTAATAAGCAACTGTAATACATTACAAAGATAGATTAGGTTATTCTGTGGTCTTCCACCAGGTGTGCATCTGTATGTACAGTATAAAAAGGCTTATTAACACTTTCCACGCGGCTACTGGTTTTACCATACACAAAACAGATATTTCAGAAACCTTTCACAATTTTCAAGGTCTATCTCAAGGATTACTAAACCAATATTAGTCATGTTTGTACTTATTTTAATGCATTTCTCATGACGATTCCAAATATGGCAATGACATTTTATAAATTTGACATATTTGAACATTTTTGTGCAATTTTAGAATGTCGTCTGCAGATGCCTGCTGAGTGGAAAGTGTTAATATTTCCATAACCGGAAAGGTCAGTTCTGTTTAGCATATTGGTATACCAGGGTCATTGAATTGCTCCAAGAGAATTGAGACTGACTGGTTGGCTATAATGTAGTAGTACAAAGCGCACTCTTACCTTTTTGGATGATTTTTTATCTGTAACAGCAACCTTCTGCAGCACATGCATGTGTATATCACACACAAAGCAACAAAAAAGTATAGGGCATTGTGACGAGGGCAATGCAATGTAGTAAAACGAGGAAGAAAAGTAGCATACAAAAAATATGTGATGAGTTTAAAGAAAAAGAAGCTCTTATTCTACCATGCAAATTTGCTATGGTGCAACTGCTGCTGGTAGTGTTTTACAGTATATGGATTGAAATAAGTGGTTCACTGGATAATCCAGAATGAATTACTTAATCTTTCCCTAGAGTGCTGAAGCCCACAAACAGTGAAAAAAAACACCATGTGATTTCTGCTGCACTTGAACCAGTAACATCAGGAATATACAACTCACTCTTGCGCCACTGAGGTATGAAAGCTAGTTCTAGTCGTTATTCCTCCGGACAGTGATGGACCTTTACAAGCGCAAAATTTGAGCACGCACACATACCTTCCGTGTTTGTGCACATGTGTGTAAATACGCCAGCACTTCCAATAGGTATGTGCAATTTAGTACTGAAATCTGTCAATAATGCAGTGACATCACTGTCCAGAGAAAGTGAAATCAACTACTGTAAAAGTGGACATTTTTGCGCTTTGCACATTTTGAACTATTGTTCTTGCTTTTTTTTCTCGCAATTTTGAGCTTCCTTACACCAGGGCTGTCAACTCTCCCGCCTAGACAATCTTTCTCCTGCACTCCCGCCTAGCATATAAAATCTCCCGCCTCAAAAATGTATCAATTAAAATGTTTATCAATGCGTTTATTTTCTTTGCGAGATGCTATAAATCAGTGCTTTACAATATCCAATCACCAACATACTACTACGAATCACACAGAATTGACTATTTATAGCCCGTCGCCTACGTTCATTTGCTGGGTAATTTGGTGTACCTTTTGGACTGTGCGATTTTTTTTTTTGACCTTGCAAATTTGTTTGACCTCAACCCAACCCTCCCCCTTGAAATTCATGAGGTGGCTGCAAAAAATTGGGGCTACCTTTTACTATTTTTTTGTTGGTACATTTTGGCCATCATATTTGTAATATTGTATCTTTCCCTCCCAGCAAATCCCAAAAGTTGACAGCCCTGCCTTACACAGATCTATATACAAAATTAATACATTCACCAGTTTATATTTTCGCGCCGGCTCACTTTAGCACAAAAATAAATGTAGCGTGAAAATTACCACTTGTACAGTATAGCATTTTGGAGTGATGTTATATCACATTTTTATGTCCTAGGTTTGAGGGGTCATTTGCCTCGAACCTAATGGTTGGTTTAGTTTATTTATATACAAAACACATTGATATTAAATAAAGACACATGATACTAAAGACAAATTATTACAACAATTGCACAAAGACTAGTGAAACTTATATGACAATATAAATCAATTATTGGAGTTTTAGAAAACAAAATTACAACAATTAAAACAGATCATATCAAATTATTTGATTTGGTTACTTTGCTAAATTGACATTGCTTCTTTCTTATCACTTCTTTCTTAGTATAAGGTGCTGTCACTCAATTCCCATAACTTCCTACAATTGATGCTGCTCTCACTTTCGTACGGTGAAAGACTAAGTGAGAATCCCTTGGACCATCTTGGACAAAACAAAATGATACTGCGTGCCTGATAACCATTGCGTACTGCGGCTGTGTGATTCATATATTTTGGCGGGCATGCATGCATACATAATTAAAAACGGTCTCTGGGATTGTAATTAAAATTGTATCAAGTATACAATGATGTGTATTGTGTTACCAATTTGAAGCTCACTTTAGTTTATTTAGATAGTTGTTACGGGTGAGCATTTCATTGATATGACATGTAATCATTTCCATTTGTATGACAGCCTACTCAAAATTGCATAATGGCCTTTGACAGTTGTGATTGATAAATTATCAAATCCTTTAAACAGACCAAACCCTTAGTAGTTGGATCAAACTATCAATAGGTCTAATCCGTCAACAATAATAAACTTTGATTTTGTACTAATGAGTGGGTGGGTGATAACTGGTTAGCCACAATAACACCTACCTTCACAAAATACACAACCTGTTTGGTTCATATATTACATATGCAGTTAAAGGTGTAGTGTAGAGATGGCCTAAGAAGGTGTAACCACGCAATCACGTCAGTTTTAACATTCACTTACGTATTTTACTTTGTTTTGTTGGGCGATTTGTAAACATACATGTTAAACATTTAAGGCTCATCGAACCATCGACTTGAACTAGTCATGGGTGATATACAACCCTACACAAGGTTCTACCAAATTTATGGTCATGTCTCTCCCACACATTTAGGGAGTTGTCAGAATCAGTAACAAGGCCAAGGCCAAACAATCGAAACTAATCACGGAAATCCTAATCACAAAAATCCGGGATCATTATGTCAATAACAAGCCTGTATGTTTTTACTGCTGAATCTCTATCAGTTCATTTAGTTATGTTGAAATAACATTTTATAGTAAAAGTTTACATTTGGTGCCACTCATGTGTGTAGCTTTGATGCATAAAGTGTGCCATATGGTGACAGGCCTAGGGGCCACTTTATTCTACCATGTACTGTAAAAGCTGAAATATTCGCGGTGGTTTTATTTTCGCGCAAAATCTTTTTCCGCGAAAATTATAACACGCGAAAATATTGCTTTACCCATTCATGCAATGCTTTCAGACGGTCGCCCGCGAAAAAAACAATTCGCGAAATGTCTTTGATATCAAAATCCGTGAAAATATCTGTACGCAAAAATATTGGCTTTTACAGTAACTGATACACACCTGGGCCCTAAAGCATACTTTATTCTATTTTATTTGTTTCAAAACCATTGAGCTAGAACTGTGCTTAGGATCCATATAATGTATGTGTGATGGGATTTTTTTCTGTGCCATAACCTCACTGGTTTATACAACTGTCTCCAATTTAAACTTGACAAAATTAGTATGCTTGGCTTTACAATTGTTTGCAAGTAACTCCCGTCACACTGATTTTGATATTTGGATGATATTGAGGAAAGATCAAAATAGATAAAACTTTTTCCTATATAATTTACAAGAGCATTAAATTCACACAAAAAGATGTCAAAGACAACAGAAGAGCATTCCTAGACTGTCTATAAACCAAAGAGAAAATGTCCTGAATTTTTCCACATTTCTCACAGCACTTTTATTTAACAATTGCTGGTTTCTAATACTGTTTCATATTAATTTCTAGCCTACGCTCACAATTTATTCTCAAATTGAGGTATTCTCAATAAATAAGAAAACAAATAAGATTTCAAAATGTCCAGACTTCTTAGCCTTTTATGTTTGTGTTTCTGTCTCTCTTTTCAATGACCTCTTCCCTTTAACCATATGAGTGTGCATTAATCATGCACAGTATGGAGTGTTTGTTGGAGCATTGCTGGCCATGCATGACACATTGGGGGGAACGGTTTATGGGGTAAAAGGTAGGTCATCGCTGGTCACAAATGAGACATGGGGAAACAGTTCATGAGGCCGCCCTTTAGATACAGAATTGGATACCTGGAGAACATACATAAAAGGTCGGGCAACACTACTGTTATGCATGAGACATGGGGGAAGAGTTCACACAGGTAATCTCCTAAAGAAATAAAATCAGACACCTGGGGAACAGAAATGGAAAAAGTCTGAGCATTGCTGGTCATGCGTGAACCATAAGGGGAAACAGTGTAACGAGGGTGATAGCCTAAAGAAGCAAGGATCAGATACCAAGGTAACAGACATCAAAGGTTTGAGAATGCTAAGCATACATGAGGCATAAGGGAACAGTTTATGGGGATAATAGCCCAAGAAATAGGATGTGTACATAGGGAACATGACATGATCAGGCGCCTTATGAGAAATTGTGAATATTCACTGTTCTACTGACAATGCTATTGCTATTTGAAGTAGCATTTTCACTAGTAGCCCTATTAGGCTACATTTAAAAATAAATGTTGGGCAAATATTGAGATATTTCAAAACATATTGTCCATTCCAAAGACGCATCATGAACTGATGAACGTGAACTATTTTTGAAGATGGCCTTGAAATTTTCATTGAACCATGATAACAGGAAACTCGTCTGATGCTTACCCTATGGGTAAAAATATATGATGTGTCAGACATTAATGTGATTACAATTTCCATATATATCTATACACAGCTGAAAGTTTAAAATATAAATTAAACCCTTCTTTAGCCTATTTTCTTTTACAGATGCAGCGCCATAATTAATGAAGGTTTGTGAGAGGGAATGGAAATGAGAATTTAACTTAAAGTCATTGGGTATTTCTATTTGAAAAGAGACTGTTACGAAACTGTTATTTTCTAATCGGTCTCACCACCAGCACGGAACTTTGTAATTATTAAATATGACATGATGATGAAAACCAACACCATGAATTGACAATGTTAGACAACATTATGACTGTAGAATCCATCAAGTGCTAACATTAATCATTAATGGTTAATCACTTGTGCACTTGTTAACCCAACACAATGAGGAAAAGTGATCAATTAATTAACACCAGTGGTTTATTCACACGACAACTATCAAAGCTCACAGCCAAATATGTCATTTCCCCTCGCGTAACATTTATATGGAAACTGCCGGCGAAGGACGAGTGATAAGTCGCTTGGTAGGTTCTGTTTATTCTCTGTTGGAAACCATAAATCAGGGAGGGATGTTGTTATGAAATAATCATACACTGTGCCACTTTCGAGAGTTACCAGTTTGATTTGTAATCACTCTGGTCATTAACCTTGTTAATGTATGTTGGGCTATTGTTCACATTTGCGCTTTATATACAAAAAAACCCCATCCAGCCACCGGAGTCATGAAGATGGGCACTATAGTTAGCATTTCATTTTCTCCAACATACAGTGTGAGTCAAAAAGAAGTTGATCTTGAATAAATGTTTTTTCACCAACAGACAACAACAAAATTGACAAACCAATGAAGCTTGTATGTAAAAAAGAATCAAGTCAATTGATCCTTGCTATCAAGACAGTGCCTTTTGATTGAAGTATGTGTGCACATGACACAAAAGAATACTTCTTAATACCCATACATTTTCCGGGTAACATTTCTTTAAATCGTCATAGCAAATGGTTTAAATCAATATATTTAGGGGAAGATTGAAAGAATATGTTACAAAACAAACAATGTTACTGTGACTTGCATACCAAGTCATTTTATGTCTTCTTCTATTTGACCTTTTTTTAAATAGATCCTATTTTTTCCAACATAATCATAAAAAATGTGTTGTGTATACAAAAAAATAATGCTGAACTGTATACTATTCCACAATTCTCTAAATTTAAGGTCAAGGGTCATCATTACCTGTTTTTTGTCCTTGGACTTATTGCTTTCCAACTTTTTGATCTCTTCATCCTCCACCTCAATCTCGGCTGCCTCATCTTCCTCACTCACATCACCGAGGTCAATCTCAACTACGGCTGTGGTAGTGTTTTTCTGATCGTCTGGTAATTTCTGGGTCTGAAAGGAAAATAAATGCAGATTTGTTTCAAAAATTAGTACGAGAGTTTGATGAATTGTAAATAATAATTTCATCCCATTTGTCGGTATAGTTACTGAGAAATGTGATAAAATGGATAAAAATGCTTTCAAACAATGACTTAAAATGCATATTTGTATACAAACATTGTACAGCATTGCAGATAAGTCAATTGCTTCATCTCTCTACCAAAATGAAAAGAGGGAAAAGAGTTTACGCACATGCTACTTCATAAGTTTCATGCATAAGAAAGCAAACATGCTGCATTCTACTTATGATAAAGTTTTTATATATCAGGGGGTTACTGCTGGTCAAACAATTTTGAATTAAAACAAACTGGGAATTTATATCGTGAAGGTCTTTTTGCTTCACTTCTTATTTTCCACAGAAATTGCAAGTGTTTAGCCTATAGTTTAGTCTGTTCCAAATAAGCGAAACTCCTTACAGCAGTGAATTAATACATAAGGGCATGGGCACCCATGAATGCAACTAATCCTCAACAGATGCACAGTGCATCATAAACGTGTCAAGTGCTTGGATTATTCCGACGCCGAGAGATAAAAACTTCATATTTCTCGCCAATTTGGAACTGACTAAACGATAGTGGTTCTAATCGGCTGTTAAAAGTGTACTACCCATGATGGTGCATTGCCTAATATTTATTTGGAAAAGTAAAGAAATAGCAGCTTGTTGTTTGAATGTTATCTACAATTGGGATTGATTTTTAGAATAGACTCCAGTTGTCTTCACTGTAACAGTAAACAAATATAAAACATTTCCAAGGGTTTTCCAAAACTATCCAAAATTGGGATACCAGAATACCACACCAAAATGTCTGAATTGGCTCTAGAATTCCATTTGTAAGTTATTTACATCAAATTTGAAAAACACACACTGTGTATTGTTTTATGTCTTACATAAGGGATGAACAGATTGATTAGATATTCCACAGGCATAATAGCAATTTTTTCTGTGACACTTTGTACTTATATCACAGAATACCCCATTTCCAATTCAAGTTGGAAGGTGACTTAAGTAAAGTGTGATAACCCATACAGCCCTTAAACCCATGAAATCCCATTTGAAAACTATGCTGGCAGCATGTGTTGCCTCAGTCTATCTCGCCAGGAAATGAACGTGCATAGAATTGTTAATTGCGAGCGTGTGACCCCCTGGCCGAGTGGACTAAGAGGAGGACCCGGGGTCGAATCCTGTCGCCGGCAATTCCATTTTTTCTTGCTAAATTTCGACCATTTCAACCACTGGATAGTTTCTATCTAGACAATTCCATCCAAAAGTGTTAGGGTTAATATAGCTCTATATTGAGTACATACACCTGCTTGATCAAATATATGTGATGGCACTAGTGCAAAAATGTTGTGCATTCGACAAGAACATTATACAAATGGACAGCACCCCAAGATTATATTAGTATACTTATCAATGTATCTGAAAATGAATTTTATTGTATGATTAGTATGATATATGGCTCTACAGTCAACGAGGGTCAATATACCTCCCCCATTACACTTGCCCACTGAACAGCAGAACCATTGTTACACTTGTCATAAATGGAACCAACTTTTCACACTCACCTGTGATCAAAACTGTACCTAGCATTCAGGTCGGCTTACCTACTTTAATTTAAGCTCATATGTGTAGGTTTTTCAGAGCAGATGACAAGGACAGTGGCAACGTTGAGAGCATAGCATTCAAGTGTTCAGGGGGTACAATTAACCCATAACCTATTAAACTTATGGCAAAATTCTACAAATATTATGTGTTTTTGTAAATGAATAGATCCACTTTGCCTTATTAACGGTTAAATAGGACATTGTTTATGTTTGATTAAAGTGGGTTATAAAGCAATAAGTAGCTAAGTAATACTAACAGTGACACTAACTTGTTAGATTGATAATCTATTTAGCCTTTCTTCAGTAGACTATTTTCTATTTGTTCACTGAAAAATCATACAAATTTTGCCTGTCAGCTATTCCATTTAAATCCCATTACAGAAGGTACACCCACGCATAATTGGTGCTGACTTCTAGAAGGGTTACGCATTTATAATGGATAATTAATATATAAATGTTTGGTCACACACAAAGGTGTTGCTAAATGCCTGAACATTGTTGAAATCTTTTTTACAAGATGTCTGAACAAGGCGTCTCAATTAAACTTGACAAATGATGAATACTTGAAATTTAAAATGAATAATACAATTATCAATAAAAGATTTTTTTAAAAAAACAATTATTTTTTCTCGAGCTGCAAGAAACGCACGCCTCTCCTACAACACTAAATCGTGTAGCAATATGAGGACGAGGGAGGACTAGAGTCACACTAACAGAATAACAGAGGGGTTAGTTAGTGTGCAAGATACAATAGCTAACATGCACAGCCATTGAATAAATAAAGATGGACGTAATGACCAAACAATAATGGGACCTGGGAATTCTAAGTAAGGCAAAATGTAGAAATTTGTGAACATGGTGCTTTAATATGTTTGTGATTTATCCTCAAATAGGTCTCCCATAGCGATGAAGCACAAGGGAGCTATCAATTTCATAATCGCAACCACAAGTAAAACAAATGCTGCCTTATGATTTATTCCATATAAAAGACCTATTTGAGGATAATGACAATTCTGATAAGTGAAACCCTTTTCCCAAATGTTAATGTGTACGGTTAGCTGACAATAACAGGTAATATTGTGTGTTTCATTAGTCTCGACATATTTCAATGATGAAATGCTTGACGATAAAACTCTGACAAATGAAACTCAACTTTTTACCAACCTTGTGGCGTATATACACTATACTATTTGAATGTCTAATACAAATCTACTTAGCTAAGACTTCTTGATGAGAATTAGTCACACAAATTAGTGAAACCATGTTACATTTTCAGACTCGAAATATATGTCATGGAATAGAGCAAAATGATTCAACTGTCATACTAAATTTTTAATTTGAGACATAACCAAATGAAAAAATTACTTGGATTTTAATTGTTTTGAAACCCCTCAGTTGATTAAAATCACCAACTTTATTTTTATTTTTAAAAGGTAGTATTGTAAATAACCAAAACAATCAAGTGGAATAATAAAAATGAAATATATGGACAAATGAAATCATTTTGCTTGATCACATCACATATGAATACGGTATCCTCGATGCTGCAATGCTTCATGCAAACTTTTGCGGGTGCATATAAATGGTTCCCATGACTACTCACTTCTGCTGCCTCTGCCAGATTGACACGGAACTTCTTGCCCTAGAAATCCAACCATTGGTTGTCAAGGTAACATGAATGATTAACCAAATACACCACATTTGACTATGTGTCCAGGCTTAAGTATACAGTGGCTGATTTATATTTAAAAATCATCCTTATTTCAAATGCAATAATTTGTGTATCATAAAGATTTGTTTTGATCTATTATAATTACAAATCTCATCCTTAATGTGAACAAACCCCCCTCACTGTCTGAAGTTGGGATGTGTACAAATCAATACAGTTTAGTGTAACAGACAGATTAAGTTCACATAACTGTTTAGGATATTATTTAGGTCAAGTAATGAAAAATGTATAAACAATTCTCAAGTGTTATGATCCATTTTAGTATTGCACCATGAATAACTTAAAGATATTGAAACAGATATTTTGATAGATAATGGCTATGGCAGCTTTCTCAATTTCATTTTCTAAGTGTTTTTTCCCCGTAAAGATTAAACTTATAAAAATTGTTTATTTATTTCAGCAGTCTAGCAAGTAAACGTACAGCTGAATCAAGAGTTATTATGTATACAAATTGGAGGCAGCAACCATGTCAAATTGTATACCATCTTCATACTTCAACTTAGAGTAAACTCAATATATTCACAATAATAATTATTATAACAAGAACTGAAACAAATGCATGCAGTTATACCAATAGTGCAATGAACATAATCCGTAAGATACTTGGATTTCAGTGCTAATTGCAATATATGTGCTCCACAAATGTGTTATAAATGAAAGATGCTTTGTACACAAGACAAATCAAAGTGTATTATTGAAAGGTGGCAAAATGAGGAAAAGATATAGCCAGAAATATCTATACACTCAGTTAAATATCTACACTGTAGCTAATTCCGTTAAAATGATACAACTTGTGAAGCCCCTGAATTTTTGTAAAAAGTAAAGAAGTGATTTTATAATAGAAAGTGAACACACTCAACACAATTCAATTTGTTGAATTTCATTGTAACTTTCTATACTTGTTTCAATTAATATTTCACCTGCAACAACAAGCAGACATCACCGAAATGATGGCCATGATCCATTATTGCAGGAAAATAGTACATTGCTGTCTCCAGAGTTCCTGCATTTACGTAATTCCCCTAGCTTTTGATCTATAATTGTCATTGCACCTGAAGTTGATATATCCCCCAAAGATTGTCTCCAGAGATCTTGGAAACATAAGTAGGTGGATCATTTATGCTCTATAATTGAGTAAAAATCCCCCCACGCCTCAATATCTATTCCCATGGCTTTTGATCTAATTGCCATTGCACCTGAACTCTTTAGTTTATATCGCAAAAGTGGATTATTGCCATTCTGATAAAGTCCGACAATGACGAGGATAAAATATCAATGATTCAAACAAGGTGTCCAAAAAGTGTTCTTCAAGGGGTTTTTTACAAAGCTAAGCATGAGAATCCTCATTTTTGGGACACTCTGTAGTTGATTTTGAGAGGCTCATGTTTCCTGCTAAGATAAATACCTCATAGATGAGGCATTAGATTCCAATACTTATGCATAGTGTTTTGTACAAGGGAACATTGCGCATTGATGCATTGGAAACATCTGCTGAATAAGGCTAAGAAGAAAAAAGATCTGTCTCACATACCCGTGCGCAGAAGTATGTGATGTCACTTTTAGTTGTCAAAAATAAATTGAACATAAATTGGCTCTGACATGGGAGGAAAAAGTGGGCCAAAACACAATAAAAAAAAGAATTTCTGCATTTAGCATTTGATATTTATTCAAAACAAAAAAATGCATATTGCATAGCTATTTTTCCAAGTGCATGCGAGACGGACCTTTTTTGTGTGCCTAATAATGTTCTAAAGGATGATCACACTTGATTATCAATTATTAGTGACAATGTGATAGTTTTGACACATAACAATCCACTTAAATACACCCCCCCCCCCCCCCCCCCCCCACTTCCCATCTGAACTCAAATATTGTGAATACAGGGTTTAATAATAAGTTGATGATCGGTTTATTAAAGCCTACCTTGACTAAAATTTTACCCTTCAAAAATTCTGGTGAAGGCAAGACTTCATCCTGAGCTGTGGCTGGTTCTATATATAATTTGTCTGTTAAAAAAAGGGTTAAAAGTGAGTGAGAAAAACAGTTAATACATCCTCGTTTTATAATGTGTATGGTTTGCATGCACATAATGAATGTTTAAAAATAGCTAGGTATAAATTACCTCTCATGCAACTCTTTAAATGTGATACAATGGTTATTGATTAGGATGAATGTTTCATATATATTTTGACAACTTTAAAAAGATGAAAGAAAAATCCACAACAGTTTTACTAATTAAAATTTATGTAGAGATTTAAAGGGTTTAGGAATAGACAATAGATAAAGACATATAAAGGATATAAGAATTTCATTATTTCATTTAATTTAATATTTTGATTTACAAATCTGCAAGCAAATGTGAATAAATATGAATCAAAATTGTACATAGCTGTTGGGTTACTGTAAAAGTGATAATTTATCAGGCGATAAATTTGTTCGCGCTCTGCCGACTTTCAGCCATTTGGCTTGTTTTTAAATTTGTGATATGAAAGTTCATTACATAGATTAATACACAAAATAAATATGTTTGCATGTTTTTATTTTCGCGGTAGCTGCTTGGAGCGCTAAAATGTCCATATTTACAGTAACTTGCTATAACCAAACTGGGTCTATTCAGAATTAAATCTCTAGAAATAACATTTAAGTGAAATAGATTACTTAAAGTCATACTATTTGCTATATAATCTCATCTCTTTTACCAAATAATAAATGGTGAAATAAGACTACTTAAAGCCAAATTAGTTGCTATGTTCTCATCTCTTTAGTAATAAGTCATCATACCTCCCATAACTTCTTTAAGGTGCCTGGCCATTACTGTCTGTTGTTCTTCTCCGCAGTGATTCTCTAATGACAAGATGAGTGGATAACTGTGCATGGAGGAGTCAAATAAACATAGAAACAAGTTAGATATATACAGGAAGATTTAACAATAAAAAATAAACCTTGAGCTCAAATATTTTCAATCTCATCTGCAGGGTAAGAAGATGCAATGTGTCTAAATAATCAGATATTGATATGTATGGTGAGATTAATTGGTCTATTATATCAATGTAGGACATATTGTCACTGTTACTTTAATATTATATTAAAGTAACATATATTATATATTATTTAATATTATATTGTTTTATCATTCACTTGTGGTAAGCTTATAATATTACATTATTCAACCTCTTACATTTTATAAGTGAAAAATCACAAAAAAAGTTGAGGATTGAAAATAGTAAAGATTGAAAATACTATTGAGGAAAAATGACCTTAATACAAAACCTCAAAAATCAGTGACATAACCAAAAAGACTTCCAATCAGAAAGAAAAGTGGGCCTGCGGCCAAACAAGGCCACCAGCTGAAAAATAGAGGTCTAACCCACCATATCAGCCCTTCCCTTCCCCCTGCTTGTCACATTTTTGAATGATTTAGGAACCCCAGGAAATTAAATTTAAATGATGTAGTTTAGATTGGTTTACACACCGATAAATATATATTTGTAAATGTATACAAGTCTTGCCCATATATGGTGCTACATACGGCCTACCACAATAATTCATACAGCTGTGAATGTGTCTGTGAATGTGTCTGTGCACCCATGCATAAATAACACAAATAATGAGCGAGACAGAACTAAAATTATTACTTAACATTTTCTATGCTATGGGTAAATCAAGTAACCAAAATATACCATTTGTCATAACATACAGCCATGTTCTTATGCTTGGCATAATGGTTACTCAGCTGCCAATGAGGGGAGCACAGTGCTTTAACCCTAACCCACCCGGTGGATTTTCCAACGAATTTTTTTTCAAGCGAAAAAAGCACACACAACAAGAGGTGCCACGCCCCGGGGTTTGAACCCACGACCTCTCGGTTGGCGGGCGGACACTCTACCAACTGCGCCACGGGGGAAGCTGTGCTGGGCGAGTGTATTCGCCCAGCTATATAGCCCGGGGCCATTATTTCACACAAAAACCTCAGCGCCAGGTGGAACCAGGATGCTGGGAAATGGGATTTCATGGGATCTGGGGCTGTAAGGGTTAATAGTACCTGTATGGGAACTGTACAGTAGACCTGTATGGTACAACCATATTAGCCATATTGTATCACATTTATTGGTATTGTGCATCTATGTTGGTGGGTACTTTTTAACAGTTCAGGTAAAGATACCGGTACTGGGAATATTGTATTAAGGCCATGTGTTTAAGTAGGGCCCGTTTCACTTCTTTTTTCTCATTTATAGTTTTTTATTATCATTTCTCTCGCTGAAAAGATCACATACATCATAAAAACAATTCAAATATACATGTGGTGATACAAATTATATTTACCAATGGGTACATTCGTTTATGAACAAAATGTTATTTAGATTGAACGTATTTTGTATTTTAGTGAGCCCGACTCACTTCAATTATGCAAAAAAAACCTGAATGTATTTACATATAAGTGGCTGCAACCTCTTTTAATATAGTTAATACAGTACCTATACAGGTACAGGTACATGGCATAAGAGTAACCATGATGCCATGCCGGGCATGGGAAATGGCCGTGTACTTACTCTGATACTTGGAATGCATATTTGTTGACAGCTTCTACTACATCTCTAAACTTAATCTTGGATGTCAGAGTGTGACCATGAAATATGATAGGGTCGCCATTTGGACCATCCCAAACATCCACTGTTGATTAAAAAAGAGAAAAATACAACAACATTTGAATATTGAAGTCAATTGCATAAACATATTAACATACCAACACGGGATATGGGATATACATGTATATTCTTATTTAATAAGATGGGACGTCACAGATTGAAACTGAAAAAGGCAAAATAATGAACAAAATAATTAGGAAATTAATAGAGAATTCCACTATTATGACATCAGAAATTGACACATTATGCTAAATAGAATAAACACTTTTCAAAAATCTCTCAACGGTAGCAACATGAGGGTATGTAAGCACCCAGGCAAGGTTTACAATGGTACCCCTGTTTAAAGAAAAATGTGTGCCCCTGATCTTAAAATGAACTTTTCCCATAGCTGTAAAGGGACTACAAAGAGACATCTTGGTGGCTAAAGTGACCAAAACATTATTTCTGTAGCAGATATTTTTAGATTTTTTTTAATTTTAATTTTTAATTCTATTTATTTTTTTACTTTATTTATTATTATTATTATTATTATTTTTTTTTTTTTTGGGGGGGGGGGGGCACATTTGAGAACAAACCATGTCAAAATGTCCACTACACCAATTTAAACTGCCCTGGTTATACAACTGACCCTCAGTTACAAACGACATGGTCAATACTTGTAATGGAAAATACTGATACAGTATACCTTTAAGCATACAAGACTCAGCACAGATAGCGATGAGTGATCTTCTATCTAGACACAGGTGCTTAGTTACTTAAAGCCCACCGGTATAACATTGACATAAGACACTTATTGCAATGTTATTAGCTTTCTCTCAAGTGATTCACCACAGCCGCTGTCCCGGGATCGTCGTCGTTAATCTATAGCGCAATGGATATCTGTCCGGGCACGGCGCTCATTATTAACGCATACTGAATGACGGGCTCGTATATCTTGAATCTAAATGGCGACATTGAAATACAAGGAATGTTATACTTTGTGCACACATTTGCAAATGGTTAGTTTGCCATTAATTGCTTCGCTCACTATATTGAACATTTCATATTGATTTATTTTAACCTTCCAAATACTGATTAGATCCCATTAACTCCTAGGCATGTTGGGACTTATTTATATGCATTTGCCATTCAGATGTCCTCAAAAATCATATTTCTCATATTTGTGACCATTTTAATGCAAACAAAATTGCAAATCAGTGAACAAACGTATGCATAAGGTTAACAATATTTCAACTTGGTAAATATATACTATCGTTAGCATAGTCATGCATGGTTGGCTGTTTGATGTCATATTATCGCAATAACATCTGCCTACACTGGATAAAAGTAAATGGTTGGTAAACCATGTGTGTGCACATATTTATTGAACGGTCCTGATAACTATTAAGTTGGATCAAAATAGATTTAGTAACCCGGGGAGGGGGTGCACATATGTGACGTGTTCTACCGAAACCAGACGGAATTGGGCAGAGCTCCAAACTGAGAAATAGCCCAAAACATAATTGGGGGTGATTTTTGGGGGTATTTGAGTTTCTGGTAAATAATTAATTTTCAGAGTGTTTATAACAATATTGTGAAAGATTCTGATTAAAAAATCATCCTAAATGTATGTTTCAGTGATTTAAAAAAGCCTAGTTCTAGTAAAAAGCCTAGTTCTAGTAACTTTAAAGGGCGATATCTCAGTTTGGAGTTTTCATAAAGACCGTAAAAGACGAACTTGAAAATAATGTAACTCCGCTTTGGGAAGTCCGATTAAAAAAAGAGAGGTACCACTGTAAAGCTGAAGATCTCTACTTTAATAATCCATTACTAACTCAATTTTGATATCTTGCCCAATTGTGTCTGGTTTCGGTAGAACACGTCACATATGTATGCATGCACTCTCTCTCAGAAAACTGGGCGTTGAGAGATTGTCGAGAAAAATAAATTTTATAATAAATTAATTGTTTCAATAGATAAAGTACCTAGCTGTGAAGTGTAATAATTTATGGGAAAAGGGTTGAAAGATGGCGCTAGATAGACATTTTGGTTGAAGCAATTTATGTTGCGAATGATGCTGATAATTTCGATGTGATCTACATCGAAATGACCTAAATCATGAAATTTTACATGATACACAACGAATTAAGGTAAACGGTTTCAGATGGTAGTTAGTATATGCCCAAGTATTATGTATATAGGTGCAAAAAATCCTGATTTCCAGGAAAATTGAGGGCGCACTCTCCCATACATATCTCTCAGTGCCCCTTTAACATAGATCCTTAAAGAAGAATAAAGTGACCCATAAAGGAGGAGTTTGCTCGGTGAATCACACCTTTAACATGGAAATGCCCTAAAATGGAGTTGATCTTCTATCAGACTGAAATGGACACATGCACCTGTGACTCAACGCCCACATTTTGCTGGTGGTTTTTCTTATTACCACAAGTTATCACGATAAACATGCATCGCTGCCATGATTAATAATCTCAATCTACCTTCAGGTTGATACACCCTTACTTTAAAATCACAATGTTTTTTTTGTCAGATTTTTCTCTGAAATTAGCCATTTTTATACCCTTCGAACAAGCCCCCATTATGGTGAAAAAAGCACACTCCTTCTTTGCTTTCATTCACACCAATGCTTACATTATTACATATGAGTGTTTCCCTAGAAATAGAATCAATACTAGTTTCTGTCAAGAATCAGTTATTAAATGCTTGAGAAATACATAACCGGTTCCACACAGGAATTGTGCATCAATACATTAGGTTAGAATTTAAAACAAAGATAGCACTAATCTTTCTGTGAAATATATCACAATTTTAGACATTTGAAATTGAAAATACCAGAATTATGCATCAGTATAATTTACATCTTAATTAGCTGTCACTTGCGATCTATAATATAATCAAAACAATCAAGCATCCTTTAATATCACACTATAGCCAGGGACTGTAGTGAACTTTTTGATATGGCTAAACGTCTGTTTGTACAGTGTCATATTTCATGGCAATATCAATACAACAGGGTATCTATATTCTACACAAATTCAACTTTATTCAAAGTATCGAATAACAATTGATATAGGATCCTCGTTTTCAGGAAGACAGTGACGTGGCTAAAGACGGGTGTTAATTAAAAGAAAGAATAAACTGAATTAAGGTTATTTTTCATTATTAAAACTATCAAATTTGGCGAAACTACGGGATACCCTTCATTTTTATCATTTAGTATGTGTAATTATATTATATGTGTGTAAATTTCATGCAACGAAAATGTCTGCAAAAATGAACATTTCAAGAAATGTTAAATTCCACATTGTCTATGGGAAAGAAACAGCAAAAGCGACAAGCATGAATTTAACAAATCGTTTACCATCCTTTTTGCTCAAGGGTATCAAATGTCACTAAACTGTTTGAAGTTTTCATATTTTATATCAACTTTTTTAAGGAAGGCTCTGAACTGTGCCACTGATTTAGTTACCGCATGTGCACCAAAACAGGGGATGGAAAAGTTATAACAATATTGTGCATTACATGACAGAAGGGGCGTTATTTGACAATTCCTTCCTAACATGTGACAGAAAACTTAAGTAATAAACGACACCAAGTGCCACAATTAAAGGCATATTATGCAATCTTTTCCAGGGGATGCCCTCTATCCTTGATTGTTTTTTTGAGAGCAGATTTTCTTGCAGATTTACATTTCTGATCATAAATCATAAATATATTCTGAGTTACAGAGCGATATGATTCCTAATTACTTCCAAAACATGGTTTTAGAGCAGAATTTAGAGTGAAAATAAACTGTTTATTTTCACTCTTTTAACCATGATTTTGAAGTAATTAAGTTTGATGATACCATTCTCTAAAACACTTGTTTTATACCACGCCTCTGGACAGAAAGACACCATTGAAACTAGTTAAAGAAGATCTTTCTTACAACCCCTTCCTTTAAATTCAAGAGAACATTAATTGTATGTGAAAATACATGTATCAACTTGATGAACAGTATTTCATTTCCATTCTTGCCTACTAATTGAATTCAGCTCATATTCAATTCAATCTGTGTCTGCATTGTAATGGCGCTCAAATTACTTTTGCTCTATTTTAGAACATAAGGGTGAAATCTGGTACTGTTATTACATTTGGTATGTGGCATATGTGTTTGCTAGCAAAGTCGACTATGGTATCCTGCAATGGATCCTTTCAATGTTTCAGTACAAAAATAATTTTAAAATACTGTAAAAGCCAATATTTTTGCATAAAGATATTTTCGCGCATTTTGATATCATAGACATTTCGCGAATTGTTTTTTTCGCGGGCGACTTTCCATATGCACTGCATGAATGTTGAAAACAATGTTTTCGTGTGTTATAATTTCCGCTGGAAAATATTTTGCGCGAAAAACATGAAAATAAAACCACCGCGAAAATGTCAGCGTTTACAGTAGATCTTAGTGTTATTTGATATTAAAGGTGTATGTTCTGATCACTTTTTTGGCAATGATTTTTTATTCACATCAAGTTATTTTGATATTAGAAGAATCTCCATATTTTTCTCATTTTGTCTGTAAAATCTTGTAGAATGATCCCAAAAGAAAATATGTGTTTTACAGCCTAATCACCTTATTTTCACACTCTGAAGCATTTGAAGGACATCTTTTGATGTTGGTAGTGCTGTTTAGTCCTTAAATAATACATTTTACTGTAATTGCCCGTCATTCAGTACACTTCAATTGTCCTATTTTTATTTTTAAATACTGGATGCTTAGAATTTTTAGATAAAGGTATGTCCTGCTATATCTAATGCATACATTGAAATGCTTTGTTTTATATTGATGGTTAAAATATAGCAAGTTGAGGCAGAAAGTATATTAGCTGCCCTTAAGTAACAGTTTCCACTAGATTCACAAGCGTTCATCAGCTGGGTACCAGCATCCCGACTTTGCAAAGAGCCATTATACGGCGGATTGTTATGATAGGGCTCTTTCAAGTATTTACACTTGAATAATAGTAGAACCTTAATGCAGGTACTTTATATTCAAGATCTATGTTGTAGAATTAACTCCACACAGACAATACTGGTCAAGCCAGTGGCCGCACTACAGGGGGGGGGCAATGGGGCATTCCCCTCCCCCTTCCCCAACAAAAGTTAAAAATTAGAACAAAATAGACAATTTTAGCCTAAAAAGGCAATTTTTTCCACGCTGTGCGCACATTTTCTTACTAAATTAGATTTTGATGATTACAAAGGCGGCTTGAAAATTTATTGGGCCAAACAGAGACCAACAAGAATTGGTGAAAGCGGTTAGTATAAGTAAGCTAAACAAATGATTCAATTAAAATGTCTTGGTCCTCTATTTGTCAGGATTTTAACATGTAACCATGAGAGATACTATATGAATGGCTGTAGTGTCTAATGGGTTAATTTTGTAGAGATGTTGTTGAATCGCCAGAGAAAGGTTGTTATGTTATGTTGTATAACCCTAACGCTACTACGTCTCACAGTCACCTCACAGCCAGCACCATGTGGCTTGCGCGCGCACAAGTTCTATCTCCTGTAGCACTAAACTACGGGTATATATGGTCTCCGATTTTGTAGCCTGTGAAGCCCTCCCCCCGTGGCTGAGTGTCAGTATATCTCGCCTGTCACGCGGCCGACCCGGGTTCAACTCCCGGCGCCGGCGGACATAATTTTTCCCATTTTTTATTTAACCCCCTCCCCCTGTTCTTCGTTCCATCCCCACTGCCACGTTCTAGGGTTAGGGTTAATACGACACCACACAGTGCATTTATATAACCCTAACGCTACTACGTCTCACAGTCACCTCACAGCCAGCACCACGTGGCTTGCGCGCGCACAAGTTCTATCTCCTGTAGCACTAAACTACGGGTATATATGGTCTCCGATTTTGTAGCCTGTGAAGCCCTCCCCCCGTGGCTGAGTGTCAGTATATCTCGCCTGTCACGCGGCCGACCCGGGTTCAACTCCCGGCGCCGGCGGACATAATTTTTCCCATTTTTTATTTAACCCCCTCCCCCTGTTCTTCGTTCCATCCCCACTGCCACGTTCTAGGGTTAGGGTTAAGGTGCTGAATTAATAATATACACTGGCTTAGCATCCAGGCCATTACTAGTTCATTAGACAGCGTACTAAGTATAATATAGGGGTTGAAGAGATCCCAGAGTGCAGCTAGCTTGATATCCAACACTAGACTTGCAGACATTTCAATAATAGTTAATTCATCTTTTCAGGTTTTTTTTACCCTAAGTGCGGCATGTGACCTGAATACTCAGTTCCACGCTTGGAATCATGTATGTTATTAATGTTCCTATGCTAAACAATGTGATTTACAGAAGCTTAATTGCCTTTATGTTCCTATGGCATGCAATCAATAATATTGCAAATGTGCTATCTTATAAAAGCAATTTGATCTGCAATTGACCATCCTCCGCTAAGCAATAACATTTCTAATCGATTTTATTGTTCCGTTCATATGCTAGTTATAATTCCTTATTTGTCAAATTAAAATGATGATCACGTAGTAAACTGGCTTCTTCTGCTGTCTTGTCAAAATCAACATGTTACCTAATATTGTTGCATTTCGTTTATTCTGATACCATTATTGGCCCATCTCTATAATAATACTTCAGCTGGGTTTTAAAGCAGCAGGTCACATGTGCTTAAGTGAATTTCATACTAGTGTCAGAAGTTCGTCAAAGAATGTTGCGAGAATCCATTTAGATTCTGGCAAAATGATTTTGCGAGAATCTACAGATTCTTCTCCATTCAAATAATGTGTTTAGACAGATTATCTACAAGAATTAACTTGGATTCTCGCCAATTTACCGGCGGGAATCTTTGCTAGAATGGATTCTTGGATTCTCCTTGAATTTCTGACCCGTCATACAGAGTTCAATGCTCACGAATGTAGACGGTCTGTAGTGGTGTTATGTGATAGGGGACTATAGCATACTTTTAAATTGACTCGCCGGAAAGTGAAGTTTAATATCCATAAGTACATCATGCCTCAGGGAACATCTTCTGTCTCCAGTATTCCAGTATTACACATAGTCTATCACATATCACTTAAAGTGCACTCATGTACAAAAAAAATCAAAAAAATCACTGACATATCTGAATGAATCATTATGTATTTTGTATGAGGAAAGAGCTCCTCAACTGGGTCATTTAAATACCTGGGCAAATTACCTGAAATATCAATTTGTTCAGTTTCAAACAAACAATGGCTGCAAAACAGTACTAATCAGCTGTTTTTCCTGAGGGAAAGCCGATTAGACACAGGGCAATTTGTTTTTTAAATATGTGAAAAAAGAAACACTTTTAAGCTCCATCAGAATTTGAAGCCTAAGCTGAACAATCAAAACTTCATGAGTCATTTGGCTCCCAAGATTGGGTGATATATCAAAAGATGTCTTGTGATGGCGACTGTAAAATTGGTAATTTTTCGCGCTATTAATGTTTTGCGCAACAACCATTGTAAACATACTCACCTTGTAAACATACGCAAACATAGATCAACACACAAAATAAAAAAACAAATTTGCATCCTGGATTTTGTGCTAGCTCAGACACAAAAAATGCAAAAATGTAGCGCAAAAATGTCAACTCTTACACTAAATCAATGATGGAGATGAAGATGTGAATTTTATATTGCACTAAATGTTTGTTGAATAACTCCCAACGGTCAGATCAAAATTGGTAAATGTTCAGAAAATTGAAAGCTCCTCGTTGCTTTATAAAGAGTACCAGTTCTACTAACCATTGAAAAGAGCAGGCCATTTTTTTTGGTTGTGAGTACACATCATATAAATCACACTTGCCAAGATGACTCAAGCCTATTAATTATTCACAGGTCATCTTTTGTTTCACGGCTCGCTTACAAGTCTGAAAAAATGTTCAATGAACTGGATTCATATACACATTTGTGCATGGTCCATTTCCTATGCTAACTAATAATTAAAGGCCTTGATGGATTCATTCATTTAAACTTTATTGTGATGTCTTCGCGTGATTTGATTTTGCAACTATGCACAAGATTCATCCAATTTAAATTAAATCTCGTAATTATAAGATCTATACTGATGAATTAGTTATTAGTTTTAAATTATTAACCAAAGTACATTGTCAATATAGTTAGCTGAGCGGATTGCGATGAGATCCTGTTCTTCAGGTGTTACTGACCTCTTTTTTCAAAAGTGAATTTGAAATATTTGGATTTAATTTTTTTTAATTTAGATAATTTTATATTTTGTCTTTTTTTCTTGAAAAAGAAATGCTCGCAGACCTATCCCATTTCTAAAGGTCTGTCCACCCAGAACACGTAGTACAAGGTGTTTCTTCATATTATGGGGGTTTTTTTGTTTTGTTTTTTCATTGCCTTATTGGAGAGTTGCGTGTCTTGGCCCAGTATTCATTTTCATAAAATGTCATAACTCCGGAATCGAATGGCCGATTCAAATAAGAATTTCAATTTTGTAATCAAGACAGCCAGGGCTAAAAATATAAGCACAATTGATTTAAATGATTTAGCTAATAGTGCCACCTGATTGAAATAAAAGTTTCATGTTTCATCCTACTTAAGACTTACTTTCTACGCATTTACATCCTTTCTGCAGAGCCTGTATGTACGCTTCTACACTACTTGGTCCTCGTAATTGGTCCTTCATTAGATATCTGTGAAACAGGGAAAAGAAGAAGAAAAAAAGATATACTCATCAAGATGTGGCAATATTTTTAAGTATGTCAGTCACCTAACATACTTGCGCTTTTGGCATCTCATAAGGAATGCAATTTCAGGCATATAAGGCTAAATTTAAAAAATCATTTGTCTCAAAGCTCCCGCGCGCGTTAGTTTATTGATGCGCATTAGAAAAATAAAAATCTTAAAAAATCTTTTCTTTTTTTTTCAAAAAAAAATAATCCCAAAATGTCACCGATTTTTCAGATTTTTATTGATCACATCATTTTAAATACAAAAGGTCTCTTTTACAAGGATTTCAATATTTTTTATTTTTTTAAATTTTTTTAAAAACCTTAAAAAAACACCGCATTTCGCATTAGGTTTTAAAAACTGAAGAGCTTTGAGACAAAAGATTTTTTTAATTTAGCCTAAGTGATATAAGCAATCTTGATTATAGATAAAGCAAAACTCTTCAATGTGTTTTCAATCTATACAACAGACAGATTGTTTTTTATGACCAGTCGGCACAATTCATAAAGGAGCTTAGTGAGAATATGTTACTGCACTTTACACTATAAGTCGACAAAAAACCCACAAAAACCTGTACTATGGGCAAAGGGACCTCTCTCAGGTAGGTTTGTTCAGTCTGTCATTTTGTTGTTGGTGTTTTTTTTTGGGGGGGGGAGGGGGCGGTTCAGAATTTGCGGTACATTTTTTTAGTACATTTTCAACAACAAAATTTAAATTTAAATTTAAAAAAAAAATCTAAAATGTTCAAAAAAATTGACAAAAAAAAGAAATTCTCAAAAAAAAAAAAAAAATGGATCGTCAGGCCTGAAGAACAGCGGGGTTTTTTTCTTCTTCTTTATTAATTGCTAATATCATATTACCACAAATTTCAAATGATACACAAGTGCAATTTTTGTAAATAATTCTTCTCTTTAAATCCTATCAAAAATTTGAATATTTTGTTTATTAGGGCCTTTAATTATATAATGCATTTCTACCTGATGGGTTGATGAAATCCAATATACAATCACTTATCTAAATAAACAAAAACTAACATTTAGGACATGTTGCTCTGTCCAGGCACTTAGTGGAAAAGTATCGCAGCTACCATATATAAACTATTAACTAACCATAACCTTATTTATTTTAGTTCTATTAAAAAGAATGGATATATAAACTATTAACTAACCATAACCTTATTTATTTTAGTTCTATTAAAAAGAATGGATAAATCCCTGACTGTTTTATCCATTTGAACTTTGGGAGTGCAGTAAATGCTTTTGAAATGTATAGAAAAGAGAGTTGAAAAAGGCCCATGAAAACAAAAACAAAATATAAAAAACCCACTGACTACCTAAATATCTGTATTTAACACTGAAACAAAACACACACACAAATATGCTTTTATGTGACTCGCACTATGTTGATGTACCTCTATAATGTGGTAATTTATAAATGGTAGTGCAGGGGTTAAACTGTCTCAAGGGTTGGTAAATATAGCTAATTAATGAACCGAACCATACAAATTATGACCTAGTTCTTAAAATTATATCATTTTAGGCTCCACAAGCTGCCTGGTGAAAGGTTGCAAATGAGCATTTTAAAGGTCGATAATCTTATCTGAAAAACAGTAGCTATTCTAAAGTAAGATTATTTCGATGTGAATGTAGCTTTGCTGGGGCATACACACATGTATCCTCGAGAGAAAAAAATGGAAGCAGATTTTCTTGCAGATTTACATTTCTGATCATAAATCATACATACATTCCAAGTTACAGAGCGATACGATTCCTAATTACCTAAAAATCCCGGTTTTAAAGTGAATTTAGAGTAAAAATAAGTTGTCGGCGCAGACTCCAACAGTTTATTTTCATACTAAAACCATGATTTTGAAGTAATTAAGAATCGTATCGCCCTGTAAATTGGAAAGTATGTACGATTTATGATCAGAAATGTAAATCTGCAAGAAAATCTGCTTCCAATTTTGTTTCTCGAGGATTGAGGGTGTCCCCTGGAAAAGATCACATAATAAACCTTTAAGTTACGGGACTGTCCAGAGGAAGTGAAATACGCTATATACTTTTGATAACAGGCAGCTAGCTATTGCATTAAGAACAATATTTTCCCCATGATCAAGATTCCTAACATGTATTTGCACCAAAATTGTGATTGACTAAAATACAGAACAAGTCATAATATGGCTGATGAAATCAAGCTTCTCCATTGAAATATCCTACAGTCTTCATCATTTATGCCATTAAATGAGCAGTTTGGATTGGATAGTATTTGAATTAGGGATGTCATTTTCTGTGTATTGTACCACATGTGACATGTTTATTTTTTTCTTTCATGTCACATGTTATTATGATCAGCGCTGAAAAGAAAATAGAAAAGCAGAATCAAAACACCATTGTAATTTGTCATTGGCAAGCTGGCCGCCAGTAGCGCGGCAGTTACATCAAATACAACAGCAAGTTGAAAAAGTTGAAATTTTTGTGCAAAAAGTTGAAAAACAAATTGCTATGATTAAAGGAAAGCTGTGTGGTCATTTCAACAAATGGGAGCCTTTATTGTAAAATAATTCTTTATTTATTACTGTATTTATTTTTTTTACTTTGTCATTACAATATACTGATTGATGGTGTGTTTCATGTGTATTGTATATTGTCTTCTTATTCTGACAGCTTGTAAATAAAGACCCTCACAGGGCATAATTTATTTTTAAAAAGTTGAAATTCAACACTGGATACAAACTTCCCGTGCGTGACACGTACTTCCAGGTCATGATCGAATACCTAATTTAAATACATTTGGTTTCAAATTGAAGCAGTTGACACAGAGAAAAACCTCTCTTGCTTGCTATAAGTCCAATTTTGTTTATAGTATAATCAATTCCAAATTGGCGAGAAATATTTGTTTTTATCTCTCCGCGCGCACATGTAATCCTAGTGTATGTGCGGGAATATGACCATATGCATGTGATTTTGGCTGCACGCACGCGTCACACATATGATGCACATTACCTTCATGCGCGATCGCATCCTTCTGTATTCTTTTGCTGCTGTAATGAGGCTTCGCCAATTTTGAACTGATCAAACTATAGTTTTGTGAACATAGCATATATTTGCCCATGCATGGATCGTGATGCCTCTCTAAATATTTATTAGGAATTACAGATTGATGAGTTTGTATGGGTCTATCTATGAAAATGTCATCATAAACCTTTTGATATTACCTCCATCTCTGATCAAGCATTACACTAATGATAATGGAGGCTAGATTTCCGGTGAAATTTGTTTACTACTCAGAGCACACAGTATCCTATATTGTATTGTATGGTTCAATATTAGAGTAAACTTGGAAGTATATTGCCTGTTATTAGAATGCAATATAATTTGGAAAATAAAGATGCTTTAAAACCCAAATTTGTTTTGGTTTTTAATTTCTTATTAATTAATTTATCTATAATTTCTTGAGATATGCAAATTTATTTGGTTTTAAAAACTACTTAAAAAGAAATTGTGCAGATAATGATTCAAGTAAAGCACACTAAATAGTAAGTCATGTTGCGAATTAAGGAGAGAAACAATTTGGGCTTGCCGCATTCATTGCATCACTTTTCAGTAAGCGTATTGTCACTTAAAGTTGTCAGAAATGATTGAAAATTGCAGTACAAACCCCCTGAAAGATTTGTCTTGGAATTGGTTAATCAGTTATAATCATGTATTCATTAATTAAACGTTAAAATCATAATCATTTTGATCTTAAAGGTGTATGTTCCGATCACTTTTTTTGCTATGATTTTTTTCTTCACATCATGATATTTTGATATCAGAAGAATCCCCATATTTTTCTCATTATGTCTGTAAAATCTTAGGGACCAGAAATGTTCCATTTAGAAATGATAGGCTAAAATGTGGTGAATTACTGCCAAATGTGGTTTACCACCAGCCAGTTTGTGTACTAAAAACTCAATGGGCAACATTATTGTGACCTTGTGCTTCTAAAATTAGAACCATTGAAGTTATGCAACTGAAACTTTGGAATGTGACAATTTTAAGGATGACCTTTCATGTAAAATAGAAAACATCAAGTTGAAAATTGGGCCAGCAATCAGAACATCTACCTTTAAGTGGATGATCTTGCTCTTTCTGAGTACTTTACCAGTCCTAGAAACATCAGAATAAGTATCAATAACAATATCGATATGAAAAATACATCATATGATAAAGACATATTACTGTGTGATGATTTGTAATAAACCCCTAAAAGATATTCAGCTTATTTTTCTCAATCGCCAAAAAATGTGTATATTTCATTATACTATAAAGGTTTATATGAATCAACACTGAATCAGAGCATACGGAAATTATAGCAACAACATACAAAGACACAAGTGGAACAAAATATTAGATTTTTTTTTATTGTAACCAATGTTGATCTATTTATTGATTTATTATCAGTGTTGCCCTAATTTCTGCTTGAATTGTCACTGATCACCAATGTATATTTATTTGTATTTCTGGTTGATTAGTTTTATAGGTCTTTATGTTTGGAAAATATGCTACTGAATGATTGGGTCATGGGTAGTACAAAAGCTGCTTCAAGTCCGGGGTGGGAGTACTTGACCCCTTTTCATAGCCATTTTTGGTAAATTTATGGGTCTAAAATTCTTGAATTTGCTGTTTTTCATAGACATTTTATGCGCATATGTTTAGCACCTTTCTTTATTATGTGTCATTATACTACCGTGTCTCACTGGATATGGTTGGTTTTAAAATCAATAAGCAGATCATAATCTTGTGCACCAAGACACGGTAGTATAATGACACATAATACACAAACAAAGATCAATTTTATGGACAAAACCAGCCATAGCCAGTGAGATTTTAGTGCCACTTTTTTCTGTATGAAAATTGATAAATGGCACAATTTCTTATCGTTGCATTGTCTCAAGGTCAACAAATTTGGTATCAAAATGTGCCTAACAATTGGGTGCATCTTTCTAGCTGAAAATTATTTAAATCCATCTAATATTTTTGGAAATATTCTAGTATATGCTAGGGGGAACTTACATATTTGGTTGGGTGTATTATGTGAGGAGTTCTCAAAGGGGTGCTTCAGATGTTACTTAACGTAGCATAACTAATGTGCTATGGAGGAGTCATAAATGAGTGGTTGCTTTATATAGCATCACTTACGTGTTATGGAAGAGGGCCACAAAGTATTGTTTCAGCAGTTTAGTATAGATGGGGTGACAGGTGACGTCACGCCGAGCATTTAGATGGCAGTTGCCATTGTTCTTTGCCTGGCAGTGTGCGCGCACATCCTGTTTTGTTTAGGACCCATGCTTTTAAAACTTGCGCCAAAGCATTATAAGGCATTGCGTTGATAAACATAACTGTCACCCCATCTATATAGCATCACTTATGTGTCGAGGGAAGGGGCTACAAAATGAAATTCAAGAATGGCTTGATAGAGCATTATTTACATGTTATGAGAAGGGGAAGAATGCAGTGGTAAAATGATTGCTTTATATAGAATCATTTACATGTTATGAGAGAGAGTGGAACGGTCCAGGTTAAGTAGTTGTTTTATATAGTGTCACTAATATGTTAACAGAGGGAGTCACAAAGAAAAGGTTCAGGTGGCTTTATATAGCATCACTTACATGTTATGGCAAGAGGCCACAAAACAGGGGTTCAGAGCAGGCGCAGAAGTTGCTTTTTGTACATGTAGCATATCATGAGAATGAACATGCACAAAAACATCTGTAAACCTGAAGAATAGCATGAAAATAGGGCTACAAGTAGCAGATATCAAAAAATGCCGAAATCTGTACAACAATAAAATCCCGCATGCTTGTATACACCACTTACGTGTTATGAGATGAGGCCACAAAGTAGTGGCTCAATGGTTGCTTCATATCTTGATAGATGGTGCTATGGAATGGGTTCATTAGTTTACCATTAGGGCCCTTCATGAATATAAGAAAACCTGTAGAAATATAGGAAAGAGAACATAGGTTAGGAATAGGAATGAAATAAACCTAGGATAGTGTCTTCAGATTATTTAAGTTGCATATATAAACTGAAATAAAGAATACAGGAATGAATATAACTTTAAAATATACAATAAATTCATCAAATAAAATATAGCTTTATGTTGATTGATTGAATGCCAATATCAGCACAATTGGTTACATTACATATGTTATCATTTATTTTAACATATAAGGAGTTTACATAAAAGTGAGCAACTATAATTCATGGACCTTGACACTTTTAATTAATAAATTAAACTCTAAATTAAGGCCTAAAAAAAAGGTTTGATTGGCGTAACCCGACCGACCCTATTTTAACCGCCGACCCTAATTTTTAATTTTTTTTAAACATTTTTTTATTTATTTATTTTTTATTTTATTTATTTTAAAAAAAATTTGTGTGTGAGAAAAAGAAGAAAAAACAGTGAAAATGTGTATTTGTGCCATTTGTTTATGTCTGTATGGTATGTGTGCTGGTACATAAAATTTCATAGACATTTTATAGATTTAAAAAAACAAAACACCTAAGGTCTTTTTCAACTAAGGTCTTTCCTTAAGGGAAGTGTCAACCTATTATTTTGATGATCAACTTTTGCTTCTAAGTTTGAGAATATTGAATAAAAGTACATAAAAGTATACATTTTTAGAAAGGAAATTTGATAAGGAAGCCGATGGTGATATCAATGTGATACCAAATAAACTAAATTGTGAGAAATGAACCAAAAAGCCATTTTTTACCCCAAATTTTTCAGACAGCATAACTATAAAATAAAAAATGGTAATTTGTTCTAATATACGTTTTTGTAAACAAAACAATTTTGTCTAGGAGGCAATTTGTTCTTTTTCCAAAATAAAGCTTGGTTTTGGAAATATTGCTAAAAACATCGGAAAAGTGTAAAAGTCGTGTTTTTTTGCGTACATTTCGCTAGAAATGGATGCATATCTCGAGTTTAAAATCCATAATCGAAAAAATAAAAAATTGCCTCCTAGCGCTGAAAGTCCTCTACACAATGGTAGTAAAAGCTTACCTGATAGTTTGATATATTTTTAGTTATGTTGTCTGAAAATTCGTAAAATTCCTTCAAATTTGAACTTCTAGAAAACATCGATTTAGTAAAAATATTGACATTTTCCACCATTTAAAGCTAAATGTTCACGGAACACACGGGCGTGTGACCTAAAAAGCGAGTATACTATTATGAACAATCATAATAAACTATCAGATTCAATTTATATTGTCATAATGTGAAGAAATTGGAAGAAAACTGAAATTTAAATGATCGTAAGATTGGCCTTTGTTTACATTTTAGACATTGTTTTGCGCTCTTTTGTTTTTCGCGTCTACGTCGCGGATATTAAGCGGCGCGTCTAGTATTACGCGCGGGAAGTTTCAGCGCGCGACGCAATGATCGAACAGCTGTCGCAGCATTTGAAAAGCGCGGAACTCCGCTTAAATTCCCGCCAAATAACTATGCGCCTTTTCCTGACTCAAACTTACCAAAACAACAATTTAAAATCACCCATAAGAACGGGAAATAATAGCTTTCGATTAGTAACTTATGATGGTAATGATAGAATACATATAAAAGTATTAAATAATAGAGAAATATGAAATTCAATTTTTAAAACAAGTGCCGGGTTGACACTGCCCTTAACATAACGGAGTTCATACACTTCTGGTACACTACTCATAACATTTATTATTAACATTTTCAAGAAACCCTTTTCCCCTCAAATCAAGGATAAATTGTGACAAATGTTCATGGCAAATATTGAGTGGCAGCTCTGTAAAATAACAGGCAAATCACAGGCTTTTTACAACTGTTGCTTAGTGCTTTCCCCGGCTGTGATTGGTTGGCACACACATAGGTGCATGTTTCAAGTTGTGGCTACATATTATTTGAATTAAATCCAAGGAATAATGACAGCGGTGACTGTGAATAAGCACTTTCAGATTACTTTACATTTGTATCGGATTACTGGATAATGCATGTCACAGACAAGAGATAAATAATTCTCGCTTATGTTATATATCTTGCTGAAAGAATCCTATTACCGATGTCCCAACATTTGATATCTTTCTAATAGGGAGAATCAACACAAGGCTAATTCGGCAAAGCCAAGTCGGCAAAGAAGCATTTTTTACACATTTTGTGAAAGGGTTTTTTATAGCGTTTTTTTTAAAAAATGTTGTTGACATTTTTAAAAAAATGGAAATGTTTGGATTTTTTTTGAACATTTCAAAATGGTTGAAAATTCACCATTTTACGATTCTTTTGAAAAACAAACAAACGCTCGGCCAACCAACCCTCTGAGAGGTCCATTTGCCTGTTGAACAGGTTGGTTTTTCCCTCCCCTAATATTAATAATGATTAACTTCAGTAATACAATTAAACTATAACTTGCATGTGTTTATTATGTGTGGAGGCCCAGAATGTTCATGTATATCAAATGACTCATTGGGAGTGTATGACAACTTAAAACTACACCTCTGCCCACACAAAATGACCCACATGAAAAGCTGACATACATGGACATTTGGGCGTCCCAGGATTGCCCTTTGGTATTCTTTTCTAACAAAAGTTTCATTCTTCACATGATTAACAGTTTAAATGAATGCAACTTAGTACTAAAACTGATACAAATCTTATGGGTATTTTTACACACAAGTACAGGTACATTTCTAAAGATTTAGACATCGCAAAATGTGATATAACCTGATCTAGCTTACTAAATCAATGCATCTTTATTAAACGCTGTGTATTCATTCCTTCGCATCCGTATTTCTTCTAGTGGATTACCAATGAAGACATGCACGGAAATGATGCACCACAAAATACCAGCTTATAAGGACAGTAAAATGCTCCGTACGTATCATAGATATGACTAAGTGTAGGCAATGATGGGAGCCCGGGCAGCCTTCATGCAACCAATTAATTGGAAGTTCCCTCACATCAGGAAATTGGAAATACTGCGGTGGATATTTCACTATTACTCATTACCTATGTAATGGAACATGGCATTCAGAATTGCATATCAAATTTTAACCCATCTATGGTTTAGAAATATCTGTTCTAAATGCTGCTGGCAGTCCTACACCTAGACTGGGAATGTTGGTACTAAATTGATTGCATTTGATTACTGGACTTTTTATCAAAATGGCCAAGGGGTAGGGGGTGGGGCTATTGTATAAATTGTAAAATTGTGTCTGATAGAATGCATTCTAGGCAACAAACCTTATCAATATCATGTATTTTGCTTACTAAATCATACCAAGGGATATTAAGTTTGTCCTCCCCAGGTCTTTTGACTCTACTTTCTTTAGACTATACTCTCTAAAATCATTTGAGCAACCATTTACCATAATTACCCATCAAAAAAGCTCTCTATACTTTTAAACTTGCTATTTATCCGGATGCAAAGAGTTTATATGCATTGAGTTACAATGTCATAGTCATCTTATACTGAACGGAGTATAATTCAAAATGATCTACATACAGTCATCAGTAGGGCAACCAATATTAGAGTATCAGAGGGGCAATTAGGGTATTTCTTTTAGTTTGTCCAGGAAACCATGAAGAATATTGGATCTCATCAAAAGAGATATAATACAATACAAATACCATTTGGAATGATATCATGGCCACTGTTAATACGATGTTGATTGTTTTCAATGGAAAATAAAAGTTGATTTTCTTTTTAACGATAGAATAACATACAATTAAAATAAAATAAAGATATTGTTATCAAATTTGTTGCTGTAAAAATATTGCCTTTTTGTTGCTGTAAAAACAAGCCTTGAAAACTCATTCCCTTAGGCCAAACAAAGAAGAGAGTATGTCTCAGAAACATTTTGCGAATAAGCTAAGTGCTGTCCGATTTAGAAAATAGGCTATGAGGTATGCGATTTTGTTGTTGTTGTTGTTGCTAATCCAAGCTTCAGAGAACTTTTTTTAAACTTTTTTTTAAAAAATCCCCCCCCCCAAAAAAAAAAAATGAAAAAAAAAATGTTAGGCCTCAGTGCGTAGACCTACGCGCCGTAGCTCATTTCACATACCAATGCGGGCGGGCTTCTGAGACAGACTATCTTATTTTTCACATACCAATGCGGGTGGGCTTCTGAGACAGACTATATTATTTGTTTGGCCTTACTTTCTTACTTTGTTATTTCTCTGGAGCATGTACGTACATGTAGTTTGTAGTTTACTTGATTTGATTGAAATTTGGTGCTTTGAAAACTTATATATATTTAAAATTAAATACAAAAATAATTTGAATTACCAGAAGAAGAAAATATCAACATGGTGAGTCATCTGTGTGTCCATTAGAGAGCTCAAGCCCCCAGATGTACAGCTTAATCATGTGGGCCTATAATACGCCTATTTTTCTACTCCTACGCAACTGATCAAAGCCTTTATTATAGCCATCATATTGATGGTTCAACAGAACAGGTACTGCTTGCTTTAAATATTTTGCACTGATATGGTTGTCATTCCTAAAACAAAATAAGATTGCAATCAATTCTCATATTTGCTATTAGGAGATAATGAGATATGTGACCTGCTTATGATAACAAATCAAAATTGAAACTTCAGAGGTATGATAAAACATGACTTGCATTTGACATAAATTTGACAAACAAATGTTTCATCCCAACACATACATTGCAAAAGCTAAAAAGATTGAAGATCAGGGGAGAAATTCACAGTCATCTTAAAATAATTGGTCTTATTAGGTTTATTTATTTTGATTCTAGTCCAGGGGTAACAGGAATGTAATTTTGCTGTATTTCAGACATTTGACCAAAATCCCTACCAAAAAATGTCCACTATTTCCAATAAATCATATTATTGTAAAAGTGGAAATTTTCGCGCTACATATATTTTCACACTTTTCACGCTCAAATTAGCTACAGCTAAAATAATAACACACATGTATTTCTTTTGCCTATAGGTATATGTGATGAAGCTACAAATCCTAAAGTTAAAAACAAAACAAAAAAGTTGAAAATCAGCCAAGCGTGAACAATTAATTGCCCGAAAAAATAACCACTTTTACAGTATTTGATTAATGGGTGCATACCATTTACAGAAAATATTCTCCTGACAAAAGTTATGTTTACTTTGATCAGTGTCATCTCCAAACATCACTGATACAATCATAATATTTACATATCATTAGATAATGATACCATAGGAATGATAGTCCAGGAATGATACCCATAAACATAATGTTCATAATGTGACAAGAGTTAACTCATCCCATTTTTTTTTGGGGGGGGGGGGGGGGGGGGGGGGGGTAGCTCTTCCCATTCTAGTTTGGGGTAGCTCATCCCATTCTAGTTTGGGGTAGCTCATCCCATTCTAGTTTGGGGTAGCTCATCCCATTCTAGTTTAGGGTAGCTCATCCCATTCTATTTTGGGTAGCTCATCCCATTCTAGTTTGGGGTAGCTCATCCCATTCTAGTTTGGGATAGCTCATCCCATTCTAGTTTGGGTAGCTCATCCCATTCTAGTTTGGGGTAGCTCATCCCATTCTAGTTTGGGATAGCTCATCCCATTCTAGTTTGGGGTAGCTCATCCCATTCTAGTTTGGGGTAGCTCATCCCATTCTAGTTTGGGGTAGCTCATCCCATACTAGTTTGGGGTAGCTCATCCCATTCTAGTTTGGGGTAGCTCATCCCATTCTAGTTTGGGATAGCTCATCCCATTCTAGTTTGGGTAGCTCATCCCATTCTAGTTTGGGGTAGCTCATCCCATTCTAGTTTGGGATAGCTCATCCCATTCTAGTTTGGGGTAGCTCATCCCATTCTAGTTTGGGGTAGCTCATCCCATTCTAGTTTGGGGTAGCTCATCCCATTCTAGTTTGGGAGAGCTCATCCCATTCTAGTTTGGGAGAGCTCATCCCATTCTAGTTTGGGTAGCTCATCCCATTCTAGTTTGGGGTAGCTCATTCCATTCTAGTTTGGGATAGCTCATCCCATTCTAGTTTGGGTAGCTCATCCCATTCTAGTTTGGGGTAGCTCATCCCATTCTAGTTTGGGATAGCTCATCCCATTCTAGTTTGGGTAGCTCATTCCATTCTAGTTTAGGGTAGCTCATCCCATTCTAGTTTGGGATAGCTCATCCCATTCTAGTTTGGGTAGCTCATATCATTCTAGTTTGGGGTAGCTCATTCCATTCTAGTTTGTGGTAGCTCATCCCATTCTAGTTTAGGGTAGCTCATCCCATTCTATTTTGGGTAGCTCATCCCATTCTAGTTTGGGGTAGCTCATATCATTCTAGTTTGGGGTAGCTCATCCCATTCTAGTTTGGGTAGCTCATCCCATTCTAGTTTGGGGTAGCTCATCCCATTCTAGTTTGGGATAGCTCATCCCATTCTAGTTTGGGGTAGCTCATCCCATTCTAGTTTGGGGTAGCTCATCCCATACTAGTTTGGAATAGCTCATCCCATTCTAGTTTGGGGTAGCTCATCCCATTCTAGTTGGGGTAGCTCATCCCATTCTAGTTTGGGGTAGCTCATGCCATTATAGTTTGAAGTACCTCATCCCATTCTAGTTTGTGGTAGCTCATCCCATTCTAGTCTGGGGTAGCTCATCCCATTTTAGTTTGGTGTAGATCATCCCATTCTAGTTTGGAGTAGCTCATCCCATTCTAGTTTGGGGTAGCTCATCCCATTCTAGTTTGGGGTAGCTCATCCCAGTCAAAGAGTGACTTATTATATGTAAGGGCAATATTTGCTATGATATAATCTAAGTGTGAAATCATTTAAATACTTGTAAATGTTGTTTAATTTCAATACTTATAAATGTCTCGCCTATTTACCACAAAAGAGTATTAATTAAGGCTATAGTTTTATTTTCACATTATTAATTGAATAGATGCAGTGATAGTTTCAATCATAAACCAAATAACGAGTCTATTTCTCCTTTTATCTCAAAAAAATGAAATTCCTGATGAAAGGTCATAGTAACATCCTTTCATTTGTAGAAGTGTGTGGTGATTGCAAAAAGGGCCTTATCATAATACGAAAATTCAAAGAAAAAATAAGTGGTTTTTTTTAAACTAAGTAAATTTCAATCACACCTACATATTGTATTACTTAAAAATCATGCTTCAATATGCATCAAAAGAAAAATCAAGAAAGCTTACAAAAATGTATAATTTTATAGATAAACCAATTAAAAACCTGATAAAATTAATGCCATTTTAGCATGCATGTTTGTGAAGTCAACTAATTATCACAATTTGTCACTGCTACGATCAATGCAGTACAACTAAAGCAACACACACTGACTGGCCTGAGTAAATAAAACCCACTGATGTCTATATTCATTCTTATCAATGATTGCCAACATGTTATTTTTCAAAGATAACATTTTTCAAATTGGCTGGGTTTTTTTGCAAGATGATATTTATTTTATTTTTGAATGAGAAGTTTAATTAAATCAAACTACATTTTTGTTTTCTTTTACTCTATTTCGTCAGTTTTATTTTCACTTTTTCAGTTTTTTACCACCAAATCAAGCGATCTGCTTGGGCTACGCTTAGCACAGGTTAATTTTGTTGAAAACGCACCCCTTTTCCTGAAAATGTGTAATTTTGAGACCCTTGGCACAGGCCCATGTAGGCCCCATTATGGTCTTAACAAGCATATTATATCTGCATTTTTATTTGGGTGAATGCTTAAAACTTTGTATTTTGAAAGCCCAAACCAAGTAAAGCATGATAATTTATAAAGCATACAAATGTACATACATTATTAGTTAGTATGATGAATTGTGTTTCTTTCCATTATGTATTTGGTCAGCCAAAATATTATTGCAAAACATTATGACAGAAATAGTATAAAATATTTTTCCAAGCAATGAAAATTTAATGGTGCATAAATATTGCGCTAGTATCACACACGAAAGGAATACGCAACAATAACGTTTCCTACACAATAATTATCAAGGTCACGTATACACTTTACAAGTAAACAGTTCAACCATGCATTCCCAGTCCATTTTTCATTTCATTAACAATGTCAAAACTCCTATTCCATTTAATGAACATATGTAAAGCCTTATCTGATTTCACCCAATGACACTAGGGTTTCCTATTTTGAATAAATTAAGTTGGTCAACTTAGAGATTACCATAAGTTACTGTGACTGTCTTATACAAAGATTCAAACAAATTTGTGATGAATAATAAAAATAATAACCAGTATCAGTTTAGAAAGATGTTCCTGGTGGTATTGTTTCACAACAAAGTGAGAGTGATCAATTGAACAGTGTATAATTGTATTAATAGCTTTCAGCTTATGAGCATGAAATGCTTTGCTGGAATGGTATGTTTATGGGCTAAGTATGTTTAATGTAAATTCAATAGCTTTACAAGTATCATGGTTGGTACATGATAGCTCAAAAAGTATGGTACATGATAGCTCAGAAAGTAAGCAATGTGATGACATGCTTCATTGAACAAGTATGTTTCAACTTAAATTTAAAGGCTTGATGTTGTTCGTTAACCTATACTCATAACAATGAGTTCCAACAATGTTGATGCATACCCGGTATATATAGTATTTCAACTCACTTGCAACTTCCCAGATTTAACTCAAAAAACAGATTTTTACTAACAACTCACAACTCCAACTTGAAACCAGAAACCCATCTCTCACAACTCATAACTCACTTTTATAACTCTCATCTTGCAAATTGGACATCATCCAAACCCTATTCAAACAAGGGTACCTTAGGGTGTAGATAGGTAGATATACACCTAGCACATAAAGTCCCTGCTCAGGTGCTTTGAGGTTGACTAATTCAAAATATATAATCGGTACCAAAAATCTGAGATATACATTAAATGAGCAAATTTCTTCTCCGCAGTTTGATACCTCATTCAACAAAATCGAATGGATACTTTTAAAGTTATGTCGATTTCAATGACCGCGGATGCAACAGAAAAGTGGCACTAGGTATAGGAATCATTGATTTGTGTGTGATAACTGTGTGCTATCTGAACGTGACAGATGAATGGGTCTTTAGTGATAACCGCAATGTGCGGGACAAAGGGTGTATCTGGCTGTGAAGAATACAAGTCTTAGCTGATAAGCTGTGAGTTTTTCAGTGCGTAAATCCATAGACGGGTAAAACATTGATTTTTACCGTCTATGGTAAATCACACACAAATCAATGATTTCCTATACCTAGTGCCACTTTTCTGTTGCATCCGCGGTCATTGAAATCGACATAACTTTAAAAGTATCCATTCGATTTTGTTGAATGAGGTATCAAACTGCGGAGAAGAAATTTGCTCATTTAATGTATATCTCAGATTTTTGGTACCGATTATATATTTTGAATTAGTCAACCTCAAAGCACCTGAGCAGGGACTTTATGTGCTAGGTGTATATATTAACACAATATGATAACACAATATGTATAGGGCCCAATTCAGGGTTAATATTCTTAGAGCTATTACATGCAAACCTACCATCATAGCTAAGAATCTTTTGTTTTCTGACATCTTCTGTTGGTTCATAAGTTTCTATTACAGATTCACACCATTTGGGGTTGATTTCTAGTCTCTGGAAACAAAAATCATGTGAAAAAAGTTATTAGTAATATTTATTAATTTATATTGGTTGGTTGGTTCATTCCTGTCATGACTGACAGCTCATGCCCTCGCAGATACTGCGCCAGAGGACAATTTTCAGCAAAGGAGTAACAATCATGGAGAGGGAGTCCAGTAATCGATCTTATTTGATCAATCCATCGGGACCTTTTGTTCTCTTCACTTAATTTGTATATGTAATAGAAATCCGTACCAAAAGACTCATTTGAGATTTAAAGCCAGTGTTGTCATATATGTCTTTACAGGCAAAAATGTCAAGCGAATGACTTGTAAACCAACACATTCTATGTCACAACACATTCTATATCGTTCTATGAATTTGTGTTGGTCTACAAGTCATTTGCTTGAAATATTTGCCTGTACGTCTTCCACACTGTGTCTTTGCAATATGACTTCAGCTGGGATCAACGTATAAATCATTTTCATCATGTTGCGTTTTCCCTCCAAGCTGATCTTTAGCAACTGCCAGGTGACCCTTCTATTTTTTGGCCACCATATTGAAGAACACTTTCCACATTGACTTGGAACAAACTCTTGGATAATTCTGACTTCCCTCATCCCCCCCCCCCCCCCCCCTCCCCATCCCGTTTTCATTACATACTTTCCTATATTGTTGCCTTCCCTGTTCTAAGACCTGATCAGTGCTACAAATCCTGGCTCCAACATGTGATATCATTAATGTCCTTATTATTTCATGGAATAAAAAACCCTAATAAAGAAATCCTGAATGGGCAATACAAACAATAACATAAGTGCATCCTGATTATCAGATACCTTTTGTTCCTCGTGCATAAACTCTGTAAACTCTTCAGCAGTCCAGTAATCATCTTCACCTGCATATCTGAAAAATAAAACAGAGACAAATAATACAATTACTGAAAATTGTTCAAAATACCATTCCTATCAATGAGTTGAAAGTGACAGATTTTAAATGGTGCAGACCCACCAGGTTTTTGATTGATTAATTCCATTATTAGAACGAATCTTTTCATAAAAAGTAGGTAAAGGATTGCAATAGTCCGCATTCACTTTAAAATATCATCAATCTGTATACAGTCCAATAAAGCGTTCTGATTTTGTATTGCACATGCACTTTTGAGGCACTGACCTCCATGACGAGTTCTTAGCTCTTTGAATTTACTGGTTAGATTTAATAAATTCCCTCACACGGTGCTTAATTGGTAACATTTTGCAACAATAAAACCCCTTAAACCTAATTGAGTTTAACCTTAAAATTTGCAGTGAAACAATACAAACATACATGGTCTAATATATCTATTGATTGGTACATCTGTCCTTCTAATGGAATCAATACAATCAATATCAATACATTGGTCTGTCTACCTAACCCGGGGGAGGGGGGGGGGGGGGCAGTCAGGTATGTTGTAATCATCCGCATTTGAATAAGGGTGGTGGGTTGTTTTTTTACCACAACGCGGGTCCGTGCTAAGGGTATCAAAATGGCCAATTTCAGAGAAAAAGGGTGTCTTTTTTCTACCTGAATCCGTGCAAAGGGTTGCTTGGGCCATTAGTCATGTGTCGTCTTTGTAAAAATAGCCAAATGGTTAGGCCTATATAAGACACATTTACTAACAATACTGAATCACCCAATTACTTTTTTCCAGTTTAAACTCTGTCTTGAGGATCTATCCTTTGCTATGTGTATGATTCATCAAGCTATAATCCTTGTTAAGGGTCACTTTTTTCTTCTTTTATTAGAATTCATGTTAAGAGTAGTTTTGGAGAGTGGATTCACACGGATGATTACAACTTTTATACATGAGCCCCCCCCCCCCCCCCCCCCCCTCCCCCGGGCTACCTAATTAACAGGTACTTCATAACCATAGTGAGTGGCCTCTGACACCACGGATACATAAGAATTAAGCGTCGTTAAAAATATCAATTTGAAAGCACACCATCGAATGTACTTTGAGGTTTACTAATCTAGCTTTTAGGTTATTAGCAATCGGACATTAATTACATAATTAACAATTCACTGATTTTTGTAAATTTATTGCTACCTCAGCTTTGTTGATGTCTAATATATTAAACAGTTATGTCTGGTCTAACAACAATCTTTAATTCCCTTAATTAACTGTTTAATTTATTTCAATTAAAATCTAATGTTTAAATATTTTGAATATCTGTAATGATTTTGATTACTTTGTTGCTACATACATTTGTTGGACAAAGCCAACAAAACAGAGAATTAGTTCCTTCCTTATGAACTAATGTGCCGGGTTTAACCCATGCCTGAACCCATGCCCGCCCTGCAGCACATTGTTGGAAACTCTGAAGTGTATAAAGTTCCGGATTTGGAAAAAGGGAATTTCTGCGAGGACTCAATAAATTGGCTGGTCTATAAAAACTGTTGCCTTGGTTATATCAAGGCATTAAGTCTTTGGTTATATCTGTCACACCATTTTGTTGGCAAACCGCAAAACTACACATATAAATTGCAACTGAATGGTGAAAAAAGTATACTCCTGCAGCTGCAACTAAAATCAAGGGCAGCATCATACCATTATCTTGACATAGAGTATCAAGATATCTAACATATCAATAACAAGTTATTTTTAAAATTTAAACTGAAATCTAGGCCTAAAGAACAAAGTTTCACTTTTGGTTTTCTGCTTCCTCCTTTGAGACATTCATTGTAGCGTAAAAAAACACCATGATTTCAAAGATTTTTTCCTTTCTGTGTTGTTATTATTATTGAGGTTTTTGCGCATGTTGGTTTTGTTCTTGTTCTTGATGGTGTTGTTTATTTTCATTGTTGTTGTTGTTTGTAAACTTTGTAGTTGTAAAAGTTTAACATTTCATTTATGTAAATGTACCAGAAATACTTTCTGATGAAAAAAGGATGACTTTACTGGTTTAGTACAAGCTTTGTATTAGATCAAATGATATCACTAACACTAGCTTTGTGTTATGATTTTACCTACCTATCAAGTAATGTTAAAGTCGCATTTACATTTAGCACAACACTTAAGTTTTGACATACCACCACCCACATGTTAAGTGAAATTGGATAAATGACTCAAGTATATATCATTTTTGAAGATTTTATTAGTATCCCCTGTATGCTCACACAATATGGTAATATACCTACAGTTTTCTTTGGCATGCCATTACAATTTAAGAATTGGCAAATATCATACAAATTACTACATTATGTATAACAAACAATGTTTGCATTTCAAATGTCAGAATCAAAAAATAAGATAAAATATGGACGGTATATTTCACTTCTGTCATAATTATTCTTCCAATTGCGCCACAAAACTGAGGTCAAATCTAGAAATTGTCAAATATATGCACCCAAATAATCTAACTAATCATCCACTTAGTCTTATGTAACTAACAATGACAGTCCAGTTATATGCAACCTATTTAATTTTTAATATGAAACTCTATGACAAATTTGCTGCATTTAATTGGATTGATATTTCAGATCGCATGGTGCAGAGGCCTATAATAGGGGAAGGTTGGATCTCTGGATGATTCTAAACACGAAAATTTCTCTACTTTAACAATTTTTAAGTGTAAAGGCCTTTAGTGATAGGCTCCCAGGTATTTAAACAAAACCGGGAAGGGGGGGTGGGGGTACTCAGGGTTTTTTTGGAAAGGATTTGCGGACAGCAAAATGAAAATTGACCCAAACATTTTCAGTGGGGGGGGGGGGGGGGTGGACCCATACATTTACTGGAAACCCATAATGTTCTTTATATATTTGACCGATTTTGCCAAAATGTTGGTGAAAAACAGCAAAATTAAGGATTTTATACACCAGAGGATTAAAGAAAGGACCCTATTTGGCTGCACATCCCCATAACGTCATATCCTTTAAGTACCCCATCTCCCCCCCCAAAAAAAATATATATATATATATATATATATATATATATTATATATAGGCAAAAATGTAATATATATATATTTTGCTCTTTACCAACTCATTTTAGACACTTGATCCTGAATTCCTCTTTCATAAATAACCATTATTGTCCATACTACTAAAATAAACATAGCAGAAAATATCACTAAAAGGTTCAAATGTCTCTTATTACAGCCACTTGAACATTCCACCAGTAGATGTGACCAGGGCGTCGTGTGTACTCGACTCAGTCTGCAACTTGTTTAGTCAACAAGCATTTTTGCCTGAAATGCTTCCATTAATATTATGTGTACATATCAGGGTCCAAACTAAAATCCATAGGGCAAAATAAGAAGGGTTAGGCTACACACCCACACAGATTTGTCTTGTATATCATATCCATTGAAAATCACCTGACACACAGTAAATTAAAGCTCTATGGATTGACAACCTGTTTGGTGAATTTGTCAAGTTCTGATTTATTCTTGTATTACACATTCTTTTACAAGATAAAATACAAAATTCAAACTTGGTAAATTTGCCATAGATTTGGCAATCTAGTATAGCTTACTTTATCTTTTTATTCTAATACATACATTTACTCACTGAATTCAGACCATTTTTTGACCATATGGATTTACTACCAAATCAATATTTTTCTTGACATAACTGCAATCTGACCTAGATACTTCTACCTACATACTCTGTATAAAGACTGCATTCTAACAGCATTGTATTGTATGTTAGACATGCAAATACACAGATGTGGACAAAATAATTTGGGAACAAACCTGTAAGAGGCATGAAAATTGGTAACCAATCTCTGAAAAACAAGAACTCCTGTAAACTGAAAATTAGTATACCAAAACATGGCTTTCAACTGTCATCTATACGGCAGTATGTTTGATTGGGCATAAAGTATTCCTTCAACCGTTTAATGACCTTAAATTAAAATCCATCTGATCCATTTCTGATTGAAAGTGAAATTAAAACCCATCTGATCCATTTCTGATCGAAAGTGAGCTGATTTAATTATTTTTCTTTTCATTGTAAATTTGTATAGAGCACTCAAGATGTTACCAGACCTAATTACAGGGCAAACATATTCATTGCTGGTTAGGTACTCATAAATTTTATATAAAGATCAACAACAATATATAAACAAATATTTGGTCAGTGCATAACTAAACTAGCAACCAAAAGTATAAGGACACTTAGCAAACTGCAAGATGAGAGAAAACTATGGGAATCCATTGAACTACTGTGATAGCTTTTTGGTATTCCAGAGTTATACAATTAATGGAAAGTTTTAAAGACTAGTGACAATACTGGGATGAGTTTTACTTGAGTGATTCCATTGACAAACAATTGAGACCGGCTTTATCGAAAGGAAGTCAAAATTGTTAGACTGCTGACTAAAGGAGTACATAATGAGGTTGATTAATTATTTATGAGCTATTTCAAAAGGGAAATTTGTATGGGGATTAGAAGAAGGCATGTTTTCTTTAATTCCATGGAATTGAATTAGCAGTTGTTGTAGGAAACATGAATTTATTAATGAGAAGAGGTTCAGCAACTCATTTATTCAACTCATTTATAGTGAAATATTGTACTTCAAATTAAATATCTGGGATGATTTTGACACCGTAACCAAGTGTCCTAATACTTATGGTTGATGGTGTTTATTATAGATTACATGTCCAATCAATGAAAAGAGGAACATAGAATGATGGAGACTAATTCAAACAAGGGAAATGTTCCCTTTAAAGTGATCAAAGTGAAGTGAAAATATTCACTCTCATCATTTTAGGCGATAAAAAACGCCTGTTCTCTGGAAAGACCGACCTTTAACCTGTAGACTTGGTTGGTTGGTTGGTTGGTTGGTTGGTTGGTTAGTCAGACATTTTTACAATTGTGTTTTTAATTTGTGTTATTTTTGATGTTTTTTTTCTTCTTTTAGTTCTTTGATTCTTTCTCTTTATTGAAGATTTTATCATTTTTCAAATTAAAAAAAAAAAATTATTGAAGATCATCATCAACAGTTTCACCTTCAAATTTATATATTTATATATATATTTTGCAAATTGAGAGTCAGATTGGACCATGAACATGTTTTATTTTATTTTTTCAATACCTAATCCCACACTGCATGCAAAAAATAACAAGATGAAAATTTTGACTTACACAGGTCATTCACACAGTATAAGTGTTAGAATTCCTTAATTGTTTAAAAGCTCGCTGTTTCATTACATTTTCCCAGAGGTAATGATGGGGGCAGCTAAAAAGGGAGCATATTCCAAAGATGACCACATACACATGGTAGGTAGCATATGCAACACTTAAGTTTCAAAATGCTATTTATTTGGTAAACCAAAGGTCATTCATAATTACACCATTTGCCCATTAAGAATTCTGCAGAATGTGGCTGTTATATCATGTATATTGTCACAAATTTAAGTACTGTAAACGTGGAAATGTTCGCGTACATTAATTTTCACGCTTTTCGCGCTCTGAGCAGATACCGTGAAAATAAAAACACGCAAACATATTTATTTTGTGTATAGGTCTATGTAATGAACTTTCAAATCGCAAATTTAAAAACAAGCGAAATGGATGAAAATCGGCAAAGCGCGAAAATTGAATCGCGCTAATATTACCACTTTTACAGTAACCTGTCAATTTTGATACAAGTACGTTTGGTTAAAGAGAATGTAGCTTTTAAGCAATTAAGTCCTTCTTTGTATCTCAAGAGTAGTACATTCCTACAGGACGCATCTTTACTTTATAGAGAGATCCTTTTTAGCGCTACTGCTTCATTGTACACTGTCTCATCATATGCAACTCCCGCACTGATCATAAATTATTCAAGACCAGAAGCGATTACTGCAGCGTGGTATGACAAAATTGTCTGCGTAAATTTAACTTCATAAATACACATCATTCATCATCATCATATTAATCAGATGTATCGCTTGACTGGAGGACGAACCCCGCAGACTACTTGTCAAATCCAAGAACAGTATAGTACAAAATGTAACTGTACACATTTTTTATAAAATTGGTAGGAAAAATTTCATGTGCAAATGAATATTTATTTATTTTATTTATAACAATTAGGCTAATTTAGAGCCAGGACAACAAACCCAATAGTGACTTAAGCACTAAATTAAAGGGATGCCCGATGTGTGTATGTACAGATACAGACCCGGGATGATCCCCTACTCTTTACGAAGGAGTCTGACCTTTTAACGTGCTCAGGGATAGCTCTTCCGATGCACGGGACCACCATTTCTATGTGACTTCCGTGAATACCGATCCAAATGTATTTTTTTGACAAAAAATGGCAAAATGTTTATTGATTTTTTTTGTATTTTTGGAGGAAGAAAAAAAATAGCCAGACCGCCCGACCCAACATGAGAGATCCTTTTGCCCGTAGAACAGGGTGTTTTTTTGTTGCCTAATCAGAATGTACAATATAAAAAAAGGTAAACAGACAAAAACGAGGAAAAACAGCGTAAAATTAGGCCCACCCAAAAACTGTTTGTTTGGGGATTTTTTCAAAGTCACGTACATGGCCTTAACCTTAATTGACCCCCACTAAACTGATTGCGCTAACAGGTCAGCTCGAAAAAGATAACTTTTTGAGATAATTTGATAGCTCGCCGGATCGTGCCACAAGATAGACCTGTCCAGCACACTGTACTAGCAGCTAGCAGTGTAGTGATTAAGTGGGTATGAGGAAGGTTAGGGTTAACAGAACATGTAGAAAGATGTGTTTTAACCCTAACTCCCGCGTATGTTTTTAACAATTAAACTATCAGGGGAGAAAACAGGTGTTGTGTTTTTTTTGGGGGGGAAGGGTCACTCTTAGCCTGCACCATGGATCTCACCCGGGCCACTGTTGTGGAAGTCAGACACGTAAAAATTTGATAGTTTGTCAGATTGTGCAACGAGATAAACCAGTCCAGCATGCAATACCAGCAGCTAGCAGTGCAGTAAAGTGATTTGTAGCCTGCCTGCTCACTCCTCTTCAAACGAGAGATGTGGAAGACAACCAAACAATTTATTTGTAGGCCTTATAGCTCTTGTACACCATATCATTACAAATTTGTACAATGTTAATAACAGGACTGTGTTCATTTATTTAATATCTGAGAAATCCACTCCCCCCAACGTGGGTTATGTGCTTTGGCATACTATACAATATATACGAAGTCCCAACTGAAACAGTGCAGTGCAGTGCAGAGAACCACAATTTCAGCTTACTACCTTCGGGTATCCTGATTGTGGTTCTCTGCACTATTGTGTATCACCACCAATTACCTAATCACTTGGTCCCAATTAAAGAGCTGTATTCAGCAAATACTGGTGGCCAAGTTTGTTAGGCGCCTGTTCTAGTATACGGGAGATTGTGTGTTCGAGTCCCACGCTGGTGAATGTCCTTGCTTTTTTCAAGTTGGGACATTCAGCGGTGCGGCTTGTTATGTGTTAATTTCACTCTTTCAATTGGGATGAGCTTTTCTAGTATACTATATTCTATAGTAGCAATTCCTGCACTAGAATACTCCGCTTGAATTATGACACAGGCACAGACTGAAATACTCAATATTACGCATGTGTCGATCAGTCACTTAACCATACAGCCAATCAATATTTACCGTATTACGTTGAAATATGATCATGATTGTGCACATGCCACGAGGGATTTAGTATATGGTTGCTATTAATCTGTCATTTAGTATTAATGGAATGAAAATATTGAAATTCCCAAAGAGATTTTAAGAATTTTAATTCTTAAATTCATGATCAGATATCATACTTCATTGTTGTTTAACACTTTCCATGCGGCTATTAGTTTTACCATATCCAATCAGATTTTTCAGAAACCTTTCCCAATTTTCAAAGTCTATCTCAAGGAATACTGAACCAATACTAGGCATGTTTGGACTTATTTCAATGCATTTCTCATGGTGATTCCAAATATGGTAATGCAATTCAATAATGTTGACATTTTTTTATTTTAGAATGTCGTCTGCAGACGCCTGCCGTGTGGAAAGTGTTAACCCTAACCCCCCTGAATGCTGAAAAATACATTTTTTCTGTTTTACATAATGCAGACATTAGGTGTCGAATTGGGTTGTAAATGGATGCATAATAGTTGCAAGTTCTGGCTTTGTATTCAAACACAGGTGACTTAAATTGTCAGTTCATATATAATTAATCATTCATATTATATATTATATACAGGGTGTCCAAAAAGTTGATTCCTTTTTGTAGAGTTAATATCATATTTGCCCTAAAATGACAACGTAAAGAAGAAATAGTTATTTGGATAGAAAAATGGTATCATATTAAAAAAAATTGTATTATAATTTTTGTTTTTAAAAACCAGATCAGGTCACATACCACACTTTTCTTTACTGGTTTCCTATTTATTTCTTTTGACCTGTACTGGGCTAAATAAATGAATGCCTCAGGTATATTGCAATTGCATTCATACTATTAATGGTATAAGTATACTGTACAGAATTTTAGTTCCTTTATTAATTGCTACTTGCATTGCCAAATAAAATAAAGAAATAGAAAAATATTGTTCTCATTAAACAGTGAAAATGGGCAAAATGCAATAGGTGTTATAAAATGCCAAAAATAAAGGAGAAGAAAGGATTTTCTCGTACTTCATTTCAAATTGAAACTGAATAATGAATACTGGCACACTAACTAACTATCTTTATAATATAATATTGAACAGTGAAACTTATTAACAACTTGAACTCGCCTAACCTGTAATTTATGCTTTGCTTTAAATTATTTAGTGTCATGTAATGTAGATTACATGCTGAAGTCCCCTCCTCTGAGCTGACATAGAATATAGGGACAGGGTGCATCTCTACTCCAATGATCTTGCTAATGGTCTCGCAGCAATGCTGGCTAACAATAAGTAGCTCATCCATCTTTGGTAAGTGGCATATTACTTGGTTAAATGGGCCAATTTACCCCTATTGAGAACATCTACATGACATGTGCAGCATAGAACGAAAATAAATAAGTTTTGTTTATGGTAGATGAGGAAAAAAATGAACATGAATAATATTTATGTAGGCGGAATGGCTTTTGAATGTGATACAAGATTATTTGTATATTGAGTGCAACATATTGTTGTATCACATAAGAATAAGACATTCAATATTATTCTCATTAATTAATATACCACTCCAAACTAATTTGAAAGAAAAATATATAATATAATTTTATCCAAATCCAAACCGGCCTAAATCTCAGCGCAAGAGACATGCCGCGCCTATTAACAAAATAAACTTGTGCGCATCATCTGCGCAAGCCGATTGAACAATATTTTAATAAAATGTTGTTCGCATTTATGATTTTTGGTTGAACAGTATTTAACTTTAACCCTAACACCCCCCCCCCCCCCCCCCCCCCCCATATGCTAAAAAACACTACTTCTAAGCCTATCTCCAAGCACGTGTGCGCGGTATACTGTGCCAATGAGTAGCTGAGGGTCGGGGCTTAGTGGGTGGGGCGACGGGCCAACTTGGGGTGAGGCGACAGGCCGACTTGGGAGAGTCCCAGGATCAATTCCCGGCCAGTCTGCCCCGATTTAGTTGGTGTTTTCTCTTCCAAAATTGTGATCCCGGTTAGGGGGTTAGGGGGTTAGGGTTTATACATTTTATTCTACAGTTTGGGAAGCTTGATATAAATAATATTATTAATTATTTATATGGGTCTCCCAAACGTGAACAAAAGTGTGTATTGAATATTATGCACCAAAAGTTCCTGGATGCGATCAATATTCAAAATAATAGTATGCGGCGCAAAAGATGTGCGTGTGAGTATGTACATGTATGCGCAGATGATGTGCACTAGTATCAGCGCTTCAATTTCAATGAGATATAGTCAGTTCGGGCTAATTGATTAATTATTTTATCAAAACAGTCTGTTATAAAAAATAATAACAATATTAATTGGCTAATTAGTTTCGTGTGATACAAAATATATTGCACTCAATATAAAATTATTCACTCATCTTCAACTCATGCAATATTTTTCTAGCTTGTGCAATATATTCTTGTATCACACTTAAAACCATTCAATATTATATTGCATGTATTATTTTTTCTTATAGACATAGCTTTAAACATCCAATAGGAAACCCAGTTTTCTTTGAAGCTTTGGTGGCACACCAATTGTTTCCTGCATTTTTTTTTTCTAGACTATTAACACGTCAAGGTCATAACTTACACCAGTGTTTTCATAGGAGTTCAATGTCACTGGAGTTACTGTTGCTTCACTTTTAGGAGAGATGTAAGAATTTGTCTGAATGAAAGACTGTCCATGATTTAAGGCTGCTTTTTATAACCACTATGTTGGACTGTGCGGGACCACGCTAAATTGCAAATTTCAGAGAATATGTGCTAAGGCGATGGGAAAATGTGTTCTTTTTCTTCAAAAATGATACAAAATAATCACACAAATCTGTAAAGAATTGCTGGGTTTTTTTTGACAAACTAAAACAAATCTCAGAAGTTTGGAAATAAGGGTCGGCATATATTTGCGCTCAATTTCTACAGAAATGGGTCCGGTTGGGCCCATAGAGAATAGAGTGTTTGTTTTTTGTCGACTAAGGGTAAGTCCGAGTCAATATTCACATTCATTATGGTAAAATGAATGCAAATAAACTAGTGAAAATGAATAACGTCCCTAACAGTAATTGGGAATACAATCACAACTTTTATTTGTCAGTTATAATCTACAAGAAAATAAACTCCATCTTGAAAACATAATATGTTTTCAAGATGGAGTTTATTGTTTAATATCACTGTTAAGGAAATGATTCACATGCCAATGTTCTTGTTGAAAAGAGTAGTTTTTCTTCTTTTGAGACTCAGCGATACGGTTCATTTCTGAGAGAGCACATCACATGGTCAACATGGATGGTTACTAAACCCAAGTGGCCCCTTAGGCTATTATTCTATGGATGAACGATAAGAGTTCACCATGTTCAAGTTTAAGTTTCAATAGTAGAGTTTATGCATACAAAAAGGCACAGAGTATGCCCGCATAGACACATACATGTTAGAAATGGGTTTCAAATTTCTCAAAAAGCTTGAGTGGCAAATATGTGTCTTAATTGATAAGAGTGACAAGGGGTACCCCCCCCCCCCCCCCCCACTTTACTCATTTTTGGGTAGGGGTGTGCCATCCAGGGTCTCACCTAGGGGGGCTTCAGAGCGGATTTTAAAACCTGAAATGGGGTCTTAAGAATTGATTTTTTTTCTCCAAAAAGTAGGGTCTTAAAACGTTTTCCCCATAATTTATTTAGTAAAAACGCCAATTTTTTTGACAAATTGGGGTTTAAGAACACACATTTTTAATTATTTGGGGCTTTTGAATGCAAATGTTCATGATTTTTTGAATTCTCAAAGAGCTAGCATAAGAGGGTGAAAAAGGTGGTCTTAATCAGGGTGGCACATACATTGTACCTATAACCCTTTCCAATGTCAGTGCCCACGCCCCCTATACCCCTGTCGAATCTGGAAAAATGAATTGTTTACAGAGAAGGTACATAGGAACCCTGAAGTTTAGTGTAATATTTTATGGGAAATGGTTTGACTGATGGCGCAATATAGAAATTTGGTAAACTGTGTGAGTTGGTAATTAGTATAATGCCTAAGTATTTAATACGTAGGTGCAAAAACTTGATTTCCATGAAAATTGAGGGCGCTCTCCCATACATATCTCTCAGCGCCCCTTAATAAGTCAAGACTTTGCTCTCATGTTCAGTTGGCAAAAAGGTAAGATTGACTGGAGTTTGTGTTGTCATCACAACACTGCACACTGCACCATGGCAACAACATATCTCCATGGTGACAGAAAGATGCCCTGGATTAGTTTGATTGCATGTAACTCATACCATACTATAATCAGCTGTTCCTTCATAAAAGCTTATTAGTAACTTCCAGATTTAAATCCCTATTTAATGCACAAACTATGTGTTGCTATGGCAAAAAGGAAAATTAGAAGACCCGGACGTCCCTCGTGAGTAGGTAGACTGATATGCAGACATAACTTTACGCAAATGGATTAGACTTTGTGACAAATTAACTTTAAATGAATGCACATGACATGATATTGTGACAAGTTACTTTTCCTGCGTGGGAGGCTAATATCCTCCAGGTTTGCTAGGAGTCGAAAGATTGTTTGACCGATAGCGGTTATGTTTTAAATTAATGGCGGTAGAATTGATACAAATATTGACTATTCTGTTAAAAATGTTGAGCAGAACGTCAATGTCTTTAGATTAAAATGAAATTGTCATTATTAATGACAAACACAATGGAAATTGTATTAGATTAAAGGGGGCATTGAGAGATACGTATGGGAGTGCACTCTCAATTTTTCTGGAAATCAGTTGTTTGCACAGTCTACTGAATACCAGATTATCTAGATAAATTGGTATATGCAATGAAATAACAAGAAACAGCCAACATTTTTTGTTTTCCTCCTTGCCTAATGGAGCAAGCTATCAGATTAACCCTAACCACTTTTCGATGAAATAATGGGCCCAGGCAACATAGTTGGGCAAGTATACTCGCCCAACTATGGTTTTCCTGCGTGGCGCACTGGTAGAGCATCCGTCTCGCCCCAGAGGTGTGGCCACTCTTTTTGTCCACGTTTTTTGTCGTTGAAAAAAAATTCATTGGAAAATGTCGATGTGATCTACATTGAAATGACCAAATCATGAAATTTGACATGGTAAGCGGCAAACTAAGGTAAACGGTTTCAGATGGTAGTTGGAATATTATACCAAAAAACTTATTTCCAGAAATATTGAGGGCGCACTCCCACACATATCTCTCAGTGCCCCTTTAAGACAAATGATCAATTTCCAGAAACAACAAAACAATTACACGGTATAAAAACAGCACACTTCAGTTTTTGTAAACAATATTTCTAAAATTCATTATAGAGTATAGACGGAAGTAAAACAAGTACCTCATATATGTTTACACTAAATAATAAATGTAATAAAATATTGTTCTGATCAAATTAAGGTGGATGGGGGAGGGGTGTAATTACAATAAGATGATTACCAAGGTGAATTTTCATTAAATCTAACCATTTCAAAAAACAAACAAAAAATCATTCAAATACAGAACCATATGAATGAGTATTGACTGACATATCTCTTGTTACCAAGTCAGAACCCGATATGTAAATCCCGCTCCATTTCTAATGAACTAAACAGGTACATGTAGGCAGCACAGATCACAGATGATGGTATAACAATTGACACAGACACTATCTGTAAAGCCAATATCAAATACTGTAATCATAAACTAAGCTCTTGTTTTGCCTATACGTTTAGATGGCAAACTAATTAAGTATTTATTAATGTCTATAATATATTTTCATCAAAGCAATATACTGACTGAAGGGACTGGATAGGTTGGTAAATATGGAATGCTTAGCAATTATGGACTTTCCGAAAGTACAAACATACTAACTTCAATCATATTGCTACAAGGGTTGCATTGAGAGTGATCTGTACAAATCAGTCAGATGTTGTTAGGGTTAATGGGTTAAAGGTATATTATGTGATCTTTTCCAGGGGACGCCCTCAATCCTCAAAAAAAATTGAAAGCAGATTTTCTTGCAGATATACATTTCTGATCATAAATCGTACATACATTCCAAGTTACAGGGCGACACGATTATTAATTACTTCAAAATCATGGTTTTAGGGTGAAAATAAACTCTCGGAGTCTGCCCCAACAACTTATTTTACTCTAAATTCACTCTAAAACCATGATTTTGAGGTAATTAGGAATCGTATCGCTCTGTAACTTGGAATATATTCATGATTTATGATCAGAAATGTAAATCTGCAAGAAAATCTGCTTTAATTTTTTTGAGCATTTAGGGCCTTTCCTGGAAAAGATCACATAATATACCTTTAAGTTTAAAAGGTTATCAAAAAACTAGTTCCTGGCTTTGGATATTGTAAATCACACTTTCTCGACAATTCTTTTCAAAACATTTCTTAATTAAGTCGGTTTTTTACATTCATATTTGGCTAAGTACTTCATTTAGGTAAATATTTCTGAATATTTATTGTGTATATTTCAATCACATCACGATCATAAAACAAATAAGTTTTCAGCAGTTTCTATTTTCACATGAGGTACACTTTACCAATATATAAATAATAAGGGTTTTCATTAATTAAATCACATACCAAAAATGTGATAAAGTATCTAATTTGAAAGTGTTTAGGTTCTTTTAAATGTCATTGGGAGCACTCTTACTCGATCCTGTTAGGGACGCACCATTAGATTTCCAGGGGGGTAGGAAGTTTTTGGAGAAAAAACAAATTCACCCTCTATGCAGGCCAAAAGAATTTACCCCCCCCCCCCTGATGATTAAAAAAAAGAAAAAATCTACCCCACCCAACTCAATATGAATGAATACATATTTTTTTTAAATCACCGCCTTTGGCAGCGTAAAAAAATTAATTCACCCCTTACGGCGGCCCCCCCAAAAAAATCACCCCCGAACCCAAATTCCTACCCACCCCCCTGAAAATGTAATGGTGCGTCCCTTACTTGAGTGGAGCCCATGTGTATTGAGCATGCATGCAAGCTACAGCACTTTATGAACCATGGCATTTATTTGCTCTCAAACGTGTCTTCTTGATCATTTTTCATCAATTACTGGCAACACATTATTCTCTGGGCATATTCTTGCACCACTAATGAATACAAATCGGCGCATTGCACACACAATGTGCTATTTCGGTACAAAATTGCACAAATGGTAACGACGACTTGATTTTCAAACTCAACACTTTGCTAAAAGCTATCAAGGCATCAGTCAAGAAATAAAGTGTTTATAAAAGAATCAACAGTAATGGCAGGACAAGTGTGACATGCGTTAAGAACAGTGGCGTAGCTGGGATTTTTTTCAGGGGGGGGCAAGATTTCTGAAATTTTCGTAAAAGGTTGCCCCAAATTTTTGCCCAGTTACCAACTCGTGAATTTCACGTAAGTGGGGGGGGGGGGGGGGGTGGAGGTTCAAAAAATTTCGCATGGTCAAAATAAATCGCACAGTACATGTACTATTTTGCCTTATTTGACTATTTGGGCTGAATATACCCACACATAACCGCCCGCCATCTCGGTATTTTATCATTATTTTCCTATTTTATTTTTTGTCCTCCTTTTTATTTTTTTTAGAGGGGCTGGGGGGCGGGGGCACAAATGGGTTTTTTCCATCGGGGGGGGGGGGGGGGGGGGGGGGGGTGGCATTTGCCCCCCTGCCCCCCCCCCCCTCCCCCCCTGAGCTACGCCACTGGTTAAGAAGCAATGCAAGTATTCTTATATGTAATTTTTGTGTTGGTTTATTGCTAAAGCCAAAAGTATGGTCAAGTTGTAAAATTGTTAGAATTTTTTTTTATTTAGAAAATTGAAGTAGGCTTACTGAATGTGGTAAGTGGCAAAACAACTGTGAAAGGTGTTTGACTATCCTGCATAGGAAAGAGCTATTCCACAAGCACCATGAGTATGTCATCTCTAATGCTTTGAAGACTTTTCCAAGGCACCTCTTCAAAACTTAAGACAAATGCACAGATGTATAGTACTTTAAGGAAACTTACGCGATAGCACTTGGAAAATGTTGCAAGAGTGAACTGGCAAAAGTCATATTTCACACACAAAGTCATACTTTACAGCAACACATCAAATCCTGGACTGGACTATCCCTTTAAGTCAGTACGAGCTAATTTAGACAATGGTAACTACTTACCTTTTGAAGAGGTCCCTCAGTTCTTTTCTCTCGTTGACTGTTCGATAAAATTCCACAAATTCATTCTCATCCAAGACGTTGTCTTTTGTTTGTTCTCCCTCTTTGGCTATGTTAGCAGTCTGGAATTGATACAACATCAATATTGAACAAAGTTGGAATAAACAGACAACCATTTTAACAGACTTTGTTGTTAAATCTTCAAATTCATCCTGATCCATATTTTTGTTTTTAATTAAAAGTGTTGAGGTCCTTAACACTTTCCATGTGGCAGGCGTCTACAGACAAAATTCCAATATTTCACAAAATGTTTCAAAAATGTCAACCATATTGAATTGAATTGTCCTATTTGGGATCACCATGAGAAATACATTAAAATAAGTACAAATATGACCAGTATTGGTTCAATAATCCTTGAGATAGCCTTTAAAATATGGGAAAGGTTTCGGAAAAATCTGTTTGGTGTATGATCAAACTAATACTAATAGCCGCGGGGAAAGTGTTAATAACATATCCCTAGTGCAAAACCAAGCATGAACTTTATGATTGATAAAACTGGTCACAGCAGAACGAGCATGCAGCCATAGCAATACACAGTAAATAATCAGAAATCTGTTTTATCCTTTCAATTTATAACGGATGATGAATGTATATCCATTATTCAGGGGTACTGTCAAGAATCTGGACATTTTCAATTTGATGTGTTTATGCCGGACTGAAACAACCATTATTATACGGAACAATGGACTTGATGCAAAATATCTTAATATTCAATTCAATAGTTTAAACATGACAACAGCGTGTGTTTCGGTTGAACATGCACCATTTATGAACAATGCTGGGATTCATCTTGGATCACGCTGTCATGAGATTACACCTTCATGAAAAGTCTGGAAATGGTCAAAAGCTGAAAAGTGTATAAAATTGGATAAAAATACCTCAAAAGGGCAGAAATAAAATAAAATTGCAGACATGTTGATCTCGCAAAAAAAACTGGTTCCAGAGTTTAGCTGGAAATTCTCATGCTTGTATACATGTCAGTGCATTAAAATCATGCACACATTACCGGTAATTAAAAGGGTAATAAGTTGCACTCACTGGCAAAAAACTGTACTTCGGATGGGATGAAAAATAGTCGGTAGACGCAATATTAATCTTACCTCAAACAGTTTCTTTGCATGTGATTTGTCCACCACCATGTTCATTGTCTTAAGGAGTTTCAACGTCTCTTCAAAGTCAACGGCGCCATCGTTGTTCACATCTGCCTTGCGAAATGTATCTTTGATCCATCTGGGGCGTTTATGGTTAAGGTTATATAAAATGAAAACAAATATATATTTGTGCACATATCTTTTATGCAGCAAATTTGGCTCCTAAATAAGTTCTGGTCACAGCGCTCTAAAAGCTCTTATGTTTTTGTAACTCAAAAGTAACCGGATTTTGCTATTGCTTTATAAACCCCATAGGCCTAAAAAGTGTACTTCATCATTAACACAATAATATCTTTAAGCTTTTAATATGTACAATTGATAATAATCCTGAACATATTTCAAGAATAAATATTAATAAAAGTAAAGATGTTGCTTAAAATCAGTGTTTCTGTACTATTTTATGTGATTTCTATTTGAAGATACATGTAAGTAACTATCAATTTAAAATACTCTTAGAGCTGTTCTGTTGTTAGAAATGCCACATTTAGACCTTATATTTTAGGATGATAATTTTCAATGAGAGCTAATAATATTTAATGACTATGCCAACCAATGTTTAAATAATTAAATGTCAATTTTTTACATGAATGTTAAATTTGAAATTCATATCATAGGAAAATCCTGATGAGGATATTTGTAAAGTAGGTGTACGTGTAATTCTTTTTAAAAATATGACCCAGGGACATAACGCCCACAACTCAATTCTAAAGTCATGTACAATTGTTGCGACATCTGCGACAATCTACAGTAAATATTTATCTTTTTATCATCATGCAAACAACCGTCTGTATAGGTCAAGACCATGCATGACTGATCTCACTACATGTACTGATCTATAATTATACAGGTTTAAACTTGATTTAATTGCTAGAGATTGGTTGTAAAATACCAATGGTTAGGGATGCACCATACTAGGGGGGGGGGGGCATGGAAGTTTTCTAAAAAAACAAAACTTTGCCCACTATCCAGGAGAAGAAAAAAACTTTGCCAACCAACCAGGGAGAAGAAAAAAAGTTGACCCACTGCTGAGTAAAAACAAAATCTGACTCACCCAACTCAATGTAAAAAAACCCCATTAAAACACCCCAAAAAACTTTGCCCCCCCCCCCAAAAAAAAATGTCCCGCCAAAGGCAGCGAAAAAAAAAAAAATTGCCGACTTCAGTGGCAAAAAAAGAAAATCCGCCCGACCCCAACTTCCATGCCCCCCCCCCTGAAAATCAAATGGTGCGTCCCTTATTAAAACCTAATGCTCCTCAGCACCGTGAATCATGTCAGCCACTCAACACCATGATCATAGTGAGCTTTACATGTATACATTTAGGAGAACTTGGGAGATCTAGGGTTGATTCCAAGCCCTGGCACGGCTATGAGTTTAAAGATGTTTACCCGCCAGTCGGTCGGGTGCTTTTGCATCTTCATCCACCCAATGCAAAAGTTACCCGCAATTGACAGGCAGGCAGGCGGGTGCTCTTTCCAAACCTGGTCGGTTTATCGAGCTCAATTGTTCGTGCCGGTTTGGAGGATGCCAACAGAATTTACTAATGGCCCTTTGGTTTATCTGAAAGCATCTCTCATCATATAGGGTGCAGACAATAGGGCGGCCTCATATTAAATGTTACAGTGGGGGTATTTTTCACTCTTACAATTCTTGTATTGCCCCTCTTTTGCCCCAACCAAGTTCAGAATTTCATCATGGTGCAAGGCAAGTGAGGTGACATGATACTATCGACAACAGCAAGATTAAATGCGACCATGGCTATATAAATAATGCAAGGTGTCTAGTGCACTATTGATAATCATTAATTATGAATAACATCGTTAGATTATCGCTGTAATTTTCTCACATGCATGCACAAGGATAGGGTAGACCGTGCGTACAACTAGATACAGCAACATTAAAATACTGTAGCTTGTCCCCAATACTAGTGCTGCAGATACATATTAATGCATTGTCTTTAATTGGATTTCTAATGACTATATCTAATAATGTGTTTAAAATTGTATACTTTTTGGTTACAGTCTGTGCCGGCAGCACTGTCACCATTTAACTCTTTGATGGGGATTTTTTAAGAACAAAACAAATAAACACATAGTGAGTGACCCAAATGGTGGGGATACCAGAGTTTAACCTTTTGACCTCAAGAGTTATGTGCGTGGAAATAAACACTGTTACAGTATTTGTCAGTATGTCACCATTGACCCTAATGATTATACACCAATGAACCATTGAATTGAACCGAAACAGAACAGTGGGTGTTCCTAAATAAGGCACCATAACAAGCTACTCTTTTACAAGCAAAACCAATCTGCCTTTGTATCAATTTTAATGTTTTTATCATTATCAATCAACCATAGAAACCAAAATAGACTTCATAATATGACACTATTTATGGTCTCTCAATGGAAAAGTGGTAACTTCAATCCAGTTTTCTTGATTTTGATGGGCAATGAATAATTTCACATTTGCTAAGCGGTGTGCGGTGTACCACAATTGTTGCCATTTTTGTACAGGATGGATGGCATGAGTAACGTGTTAATATTTAACTTAGCCTTACTATATTTTACATTGCATAAGTGCCAGTGAGTTGATTAATCTTTTATGTATGTCATAGGAGGATTAATACCTATAAGTAATATAGTCGCTGACTGCTGAAGCAAGCCATGTCATAATATATGCATGCTAACATGAAGGGATGTATAGAACGTGAAATAAAATTGTCAAAACATTTAGATTACATAATACTAGTCTTTTCCAATTTTCATTTTTGAATTTATATTTGATTTTCTGTAAAGCGACAACAAAACTCAGTTCTACAGTCGAACGGACTTCTCAGGTTGGGGGTGCATGTTTGGCTTTTCTTTTTTCTTTTCTTTTTCTCATCAACAAAAATGTCATGAACATTTTGGTGAATTTTCAACAATTTTTGAAATTGTCAATTCAATTAAGACTGTCAACAATTTTTAACCAAAAATCAATTTTCACGTCCCACCCGGTTAGCCACAACCCTCAGCTACTTGTTTCCGCGCAGTATATCGCGCTCACTATATGGGCTCGGTTGATTACGTCATCGAAAACCGTCCACACATGCGCGTCACAGAGATAGGATTAGAAGTATTTTTTAGTACTCGTGGAAGGGGGGTAGGGTTAATATAACGCTAATTTTTAGGGATCAACCGATGTGACATTTCCTTTCCGATACGATAACCGATAAATAATTTATAATGTCAGCCGATATCTGATCCGATCCGATACTTTTATTGAGTCTTTATAAAATAGGAAATCACTTAAAAATATTGTGGGGGATCGACTCAAAAAGGTTATAATGAAAGAAGAAAAACACGGATTACACAATGTATATTAGCAAATTAGTAAATAATGGAATAATGGGGGGGAAAAGTGTATTCAAAGGAACTGAAAAATGAATATTTAACACACACGTTTTGGCATAAAAACCCATTGTTGTTGTTTTTCATTGGCAAGCAATATGGGTGGCTAGGACAATTTTCTACTGATTCCGATATTTGTCCGATATGTCTAAATATCGGGCCGATCCGATATCCGATAACTGGTTGATCCCTACTAATTTTTTTAAACTATTTGATACCTATAACAAATGATCATGTTGATTTTGGTGAAAACAGCATAAAATGCAAACAGAATTGTGCTGATAAAAAAACACACCAACATAATGTGTGCATTCAATCACAGATTTGTATGTCTGTTTCTCTAAAAAGATTTTATTTCATCCTTCTGTACAGGGAGACTCTATTTATCTTCAAGTATCTGTGTTGTTAAGGATTATTTCTGAAGAGGCATTCCCATGGACGCTCACAACCTATAAACATGTGCCCCTAAAGATAATTTGGACGGCCACTACAACAACATTTAGATCCTGTTGGGGCCAACCTATGGTAGCTGGTATAGATTGTTCTATTTCTATAAAATTGCATTTAATAGAAACCAAACTTTGAAACATTTAGACCAAAAATAAAAATGAAAAATTGCTTCTTAAAGGGGCATTGAGAGATACATATGGGGGTGCGCCCTCAATTATCCTGGATATCAGTTTTTTTGCATCAAAGTTATACTTAGGCATAATACTAACTACCATCTGAAACAGTTTACCAACATTCGCCATTTATCATACAAAATGTCATGATTTTCTTAGTTTCGATGTGATCATATCGAAACTAGGTGCTGAATTTGGAAGTTATGCTATCGTTTCACTTGCGGACTTTCGCGGCAAATCTCAACCAGGAAGTGCCGTTATTTGCTTATATGGCATGAAGGCGATGTCGGAATTGTATGATATTTGGATATTGATGATTATATTTACGTTATTTGCTCATTTAGTTTATCGATACATCTCTCAATGCCCCTTTAATGCATGACATGAATTAATCCCAGTAAGTTGATAATGGTTTGATGGGTTTGATGTGTGTAATGGGCCGTTGTCACATGAAAAATCTATTAAAGCATGCTGTGGCTGACTTGTTTAATAGTCACTTCAGTGTAAGTGCACTGTAAATCGCAGCAATTTGTGTTTATTATTAAGTTAAGTATAATATAAATGTCAAATCCTGCAACAGTCATTAGAGGGTGTATTGACGACAGTGCTGGTTTTATCAATGCACAGTATAGCACAATGAAAAACTAACATAATTAGGCTATTGTACATGCTCATGCTTTTGATACATGATAAAGTCGTCCCTCCCAGAAAAAGTCTCGGTTGAGTGACTAGACAATAAGTCTGTAAAAATCAAATGGAACTGGGATTGTAGTGAACAAATTATTGCTATTAAAAGATGCCCGCTACAATACAACCAGGATTTTTATGATTATATAACAATGGATTTTTAAAATCTTCAATATTTTTACAATGACCATTCGAAAAGTAAACACTTACACAGCAGAACTTGAAATAAGCAGGAGCAAATTTGCCCATGCTAATGATTAAAATATCACTTAACATTCATTGTAAGGATAGCATATTTTAGCATTAACCCTTTAACCCTAACTCTACCCCCACTTTTTCAGAATTTTTTCTTCCACGTGAAAAATCGACCAAAATATCCCCCCCCCCCCCCCCGGATTTGATCCAGGGACCTCTCGCACCAGAGGCGAACAATTCCCCACTTCACCACGGCTGTCAAGGCTAGTTTGCGCAGTATATTGCGTAAACTATTTTTCATCAAAAAACTTCCACGCCAGGTGGTACCAACATGCCCAGTCGTGGTATATTGGGGTATATGGTAGGGTTATGGTGATAGAGCTTCTGGTGTGACAAACACAAAATGTCTCTGGTCCTGAAGGAAAATATGTGAGCCAGGGGAAAATGTGAGTAAAAATTATTACTGGTTCAGAAATCCTTATTTTAAAGTAAAAAAGCAAATAAAATAAATCGTAACAAGTACAAGTACTCAAAGGATACAATGCTTGTTTCTCCCTGACGTCAATATTCTGTGCCTTCTTCTTAGCCCATCGTAGCCCATGCACCCATTCCTTCGCGATCTCTGCAGTGGAAGCTACAAGGTTTATAGGATGGCTCTCTGATCCTACAATTAGAGAAAAGCTATTGTCTTTGGGATATTTGTTCCTGACCTTTGACCTCTTGAAACCATCAGTTTCCTGTCCCATTCGAATCTCGATTATGTCTTCCACAGCAACTGTGCAAAAATCAGGAAAATTCACATTGTCAGAGTAATGGCATTTATAAAGAAAACAATCAGAGTACAAGAACAAACTATGTATTCATTTAGTATGCAGGCATCAATGGGAATCTTTAACCCCCTGAGAACTACCGGCCGATTGGTTGAAATTTAGAATGTGTCAAATATTGTGCCAATCAGAGACATCGTTAGAATAATTACAATTTTCAAAAATATTAACATAAAATATTTATAAGCAAAACTGTAATTGGTTATCAAAATGATTATATCATGTAATTGACCAATGGGAATTATTGTATGAAAGACAGGTAGTGCCCAGGGGGTTAACCTACAAAGTACAATGTACTTTCCTTAAGGATAGTCAACGATGTGTTTATATTTTGAAGTGGTGAATTCATATTTTGAACAGGTGAATATGGTAAATATTCACCTACATGTATGTCAGCCTCTCCCATAGAACAAACATAAATTGTATAAAGAACAAATCTTGACCTATTTTCCCCTGAAGAAAGGGTGAATGCCGGGTGAATACTTGAGAAAGGTAGGTTCAAAGATTCAATAATGATCACATGCATTTCAGTCACTTGAAAGCCATAACTTGCATAATGTTCATGATCGAGGCAACTTCTTAACCTCTACTGACATCGCCAATCACAAGCAAATTAGTCTTGCTCCCTTAGGACAACACAAAATGATGAAAAATGATCAAGGATAGAATTCAAATAATTGAATGCAGAGCTCAAAATAATTAGGGACATGCCCACTTAATTTGCAATTTTGCTCTACTGTACATGTAGGCTCGGTTTTGTTTTGACAGCCCTAAATGCCACTTATAATGTCTATCTGCTGTCGGCTCTTAGAAATGTCTGCTTATCATTTCAAGCACTGACAAGCAACCATAAGTGTGTAACTGCAATCACAAAGTTGATGTTAGAACCATATAATGCACGGTGCATGTAAATTATATTTCAATGCATTTAACCATTTAATCCCGGCATTTAATAATTACCAGAACATAACCGATAATAATAATAACCAATAAAGCAAGCTTCATTACAATTCATTGCTAATTGTTTTTTAACTTACACAGAATACTCTACAAAATCTAACTACCAGTAACAGTTTGAACCGCAAAGTCAAATATGGTCAGATTTTCAGCCACACCCACACAAAAAGAAAAAAATGTGTGCAGTTTTTAAGATCCTGGTAGAGAGCCGTGTCTATTGCCTTTCCTGTTACCAGACATACCATACTACATGCAGGCCTATATACGGTACTTTATACAATATGTACACTGTCCGGACAGGGGTCAGACCCCCACCCTTTTTATTTTTGCCCCACCCTTTTTACAGAGCCACCCTTTTTATTTGGGAATGTTCAACCCCCACCCTATAAACCGAAAAGGGGACATGTGGAAACGACTAACGTCATGAGAATTAGCCGATGTTTCGACGCGACTTTTTAATTTTGAAGTATGATCCGATACATAATTGATTAATTTATGATATATTACTAGCGCTAGCGAGCCGCCACGGTCAGTATTTTGATTATTTTGATGATTGCTGAGAAATTATTCTCCTCATGGAATTGACCCCCACCCTTTTTATTTTATCTCCATGCTTTATACAACTACACCCTTTATATCAGGAATATTCTGACCCCCACCCTTTTGATGATTTTTTGATTGCTGGAGTCCCACCCTTTATAAAGCGTGCCGTACGGACTATGATGTACCATGTTCTAAGTGCGATAGAAATTAAGCTGTTGGTCAGAACTGTTTAGGAATCAATTAATCATTAAGTCAAATGAGGCAAAAACTTACAATGTATCAGTTGCGTAGCTCAGGGGAATGGAACAAAACCATTTGTGCCCCCCCCCCCCCTCGAAAAAAGTGAAAAAGGAAAAAGAAGAAAAAAAAGGAAATAGGAAGGAAAAAAAGATGGCGGGCGGGGGCACTGGTTATGTGGGGTTGATGTTACCCAAATAGTCAAATAAAAGGGAAAATTGTACATGTACATGTAGTCTACACTGTGCGATTTTTTTTTTTTGACCATGCAAATTTTTGACCTCATCCCCTCCCCCAATAACGTGAAATTCATGAGGCGACTGCAAAATAATTTGGGGCAACCTTTTACGAAAAAATCTTGCCTCCCCCTGAAAAAATCCTAGCTATACGCCACTGCAATGTATGGTTCTTACTCTGTCAATTTCATCAAGATATCTTTATCCGTTCCGAAATGACATGACAAATCGTATATAAACCTGTTTTCACTTTCAGAGTTGATAACACTCGCACCAAACTTCAAAAATGGTTTAAGTTAAGCTGTGGAGGGGATAGGCAATGAACCCAGCACTTGGACCCAATTTTACAACGGTAGGCATTGTGGAATGAGGGGGTAGAGCCTCTAGAGGTATAGGTTTAAACTGAAAGACTCCCCCACCCTTCTCCACTTCCCTTCCTGACTGCTAATTGAATCGCATTACACTTACTCAGTGGCGTGTAGTGAGGGACTGAGGGTAAATGGCAAGATAGATTTCGGTGCCCCTTTCTCGAAAATGTAATGACTGAAACAACACATTGTTTTGAAGTTTCGTCCCCCCTTAGCAGTGACGGCACCATGGGGCCATCCCCAGTCACATTCCTGGCTCCCACAGTTAGCTCAAAAGTCTAGCCCCACACCCAAATAATTGACAATATTTACTTTTAATGTCTAGTCTTTTAAATTAAAACTAATTTTCAAAAGAACAAAAATTGGTGCTGGTGCTGCCACTGCTTATAATTTTAGTGACTTAAAAATTGGGGGCTTCCCCTTTAAGGTGGTGCCCATGTTCCCCGCTATTATCCATCCCTTAGCTACACCTCAGCACTTACTTCTTGCCTTTGCTGGTGGCTTCTTAGATGGAGAGTATGAGACAAACAATAAATCGTCCGACAGGATGAACTTTCTAGTGTACTTCTTACTAGTCTTCTCAATGATTTTGGTGAATTCTGAGCCATTGTGAAGTTGCTGTATTGTGTGCTGGACTGGAAATATAAAGAAAAAAATGACAACAATTGATCAATTAGGCAAATATGTCAGTACATTTCAGATTTAGTGGGATCAAGAATAACGTTTTACTAAATCACTTTACTTGGGTGCGCTAAAAACTTTATATAAAAAGATGATACACATTAAAAAATAATTAATACAGCAACGAAAACCCCCAATTTTTCTGCGGGCAAACAGACCTCTCAGGTTGGGCTGGTCGGTCAGGCTTTTTTTCTTCTTCTTCTTCGGTTTCTTTTTTCTCTTGAAAACAACCATAATTCTTTTTTAAATCTGTACAAATGTTGGCGTTTTAACTTTTCTGAATAACATTTGTCAAACTTTTGCTTCAGATATCACATTTAGTGTCTAAAGAACCTGTATAGCTTGGTTAATCTATTTCAATTGCCAAGAAATACTGGCTTGAATTTGGATCATCTTATTTCAGCTACAGTAAAAAAACGACTGTCTATGCTTGTTTTCGTAGCTAAAACTATACAAAATTACTTATTTCGCATGTACATTAGCAATTTTAGATAGAGCATGATGTTGGGAAAAAACTCATGAAGAACTTATACACATGTACACGTTTATAATTATGTCAACGACACCTTGGAAAAAGAATATGGGCAAAGTCACATAGCAGAAGCATGCATGTAGCAGTAAAATGTTATAAAGTTACTATTACTAACGGTAATCCTGGATACATTTATTTGACAGAATAAACCGTATCCATACTTCATAAATTTGACTATTTGACGGTATTTACATACAGTCAATTCATGAAGTACCATAATTATGGTTAATCCGTCAAATCAATTTATCCCCCTAAAATACAGATTGCCCTACTATAACTATATGGCCATGTGTTTTGAACTCGCCACCCTTCCCGTTGCATGCCCAGATTTTTACATTTTACACCATCTGAGATTCGAATTAGCATATCGCAATAATTACTTGTTCTACCCCATAAAAAGTATATATTTTCTGAACCGTAATCCCACAAGGAATTTAAATATGCGATTGGAATTTGCATAGGACCTAATGGTAACATCTTGTGATTAAAAATGTTCAAAGAATATCGCTTTTTTCATATTTTGATTAAATCTCAATATTTTGTTATTCCTATCCCAATCATCATTTTACCATGCATATTAGTTCCTCATGCAATTTACCCATCAGAACATAATGGTTGTCAAGGGTAACTTGTTGAAATATACTATATCGGGAAGTAAATGAGCGCAAACGTTTACATTTCATATTTATTAGAGTTTTCACATATTTTTTGGCTATTCACTCTATCCTGATTTAAGCGGCATTTTTGAATTCCCCTATTTGAGAGTATTCCAAAAATGTATAATTTTGCTATCATGGAGGTTGAATAATTCTGTTGTTATAGTCAGGTATGTAACACCGATGAATTAGGGCAAGTTCACTGTGTAGTGAATAGGGAAAAAGCCAAGGACAATGCAATCGATTCGTGATTACAATTGTTACCACTCACACCGTTTCCTTGTCTGGGGGCAGGGCGATCAAAACAACAGATTGATCGGTCTGTGTGGATGTCCCACCTAGATTGGGCTCGGTTTCGGGAGTGTTTGGTTGGTAGCCAGTGGTCCCATTTGTGTTAGATTATATTTTCTTGGGGTTTTCAACCGCCCTCCCCCTCCCTGTTGTAAACTTTTCTTGTTACTTGCTCAGCCTACTTTCTTAACCTGTAAACGGTCATTCAGGGTCCTCCCACCCCACTTTTCCCTGTCTGCCTGTGTTCTCCAGCTTCATCAATTACATCAACCACTTCCACTGTATTGTGTTATTGGCCATTATCCCACTCCTCTACTTATCCTTTTGTTTGATAGCTTATCCAGCTTTACACAGGGAATAGGGTCACGCGTTATGAACTCGCCTCCCAATAGGGTGGTGCCGTTACATTTTTTAGTTTCATGCTGTAATTTTCCTCAAATATTTTTAAAGCCACAAAAGCTATCTCAACAAATTTGGTATCATTTTAAAGCCCTAATAACAAGCTATCTGCCTGCAAAATGGCATTGGTATAGCTAATACAGAATGGGAGATACAGCTGTTTGATGTTTGGGGACCAGGGGTGGTGCTGGAAGGGGTGTTTCTGGAAGGGGTGCCGCCTGTACAAACTCAATGGGGATAATCCCATGTTTTGTTCTTTTTACAATAACTAGTCATCTCCTAATGTTACAAACACCATTCTGGTCCCATTTTAAAGGATAATTAGTAGTCTTTAAGTATGTGGTTCAACAGACTTGTCAACTATTTGTAACAACTAATTAATTATGGATAAGACAATAAACATCAGCTTTCTTCCTATTCGCTACATAGTAAACATGAATAATCAGCCTCAATTTACCGGATTTATAAAAATGACAATAACAGAAAAAGTTTTCAACCTATGATAGCAAAAGTATACATTTTTGGAAAGCTTGTAACTAGAGGAATTCAGAAATGCAGTTTATATCAGGGAAGGGTTCATCCTTAAACAAATATTTTTGAAAATTCTAAAAATATATAAAATAAAAATTGGAGATATTCACTAGCCGGTATAATTACCATACCGACGTAGTAACTTTAACAATTATATATCATCTAATGGGTAATTTCATGAGGAATTCAAATATGTAAAGTAAATAATGATAGGGGTAGGTATAAAAAATATATGGATCTCGAATTAAAAATTAAAAACTCTGATATTTTTCCGAACATTTCCGATCATACCATTTTAGTTCTTAGTCGTACTATAATTTTAATGGCATATTTGGTTTCCTCATGAAATTTCCCTTCAGAAAATATATACTTTTACTACCTCAGGGGGGTATACAAGCAAATATTAATGTGTAAAGTTAAAATCATGTCGTGAAAGCCAAAATCCGTGTGTAACGCGAAAGGAGGCGAGCTTAAAACACATGACCATAGTCAATATCCAATTCATTGTATTACTACCACTACATCAGTACTTCAGCTTTTTAATTCTCTCTCACCTTTTACTATTTGTAGTTCTTTTGTATTTGCCCTATCAGTTTATCACCATTGCAGTTTGTTTTTAACTCTTACCAGAGTAACATCTTGCCCTTTTTACTGTCTCTGTACATATTATAAAAAGCTATTTTTCTTTATTTGGTCTAATTAAACCTAATTAAGTAAGAAAATGTGCGTGCAGCATGGGAAAAAAAATCCTTTTTATGCTTATATTGTCTACTTTTTTCTTCTTTTTATGCTTCAATTGTCGGCAATATCCTCATATAGGTCTTACATACGGAATAAATCACATGGCAGCAATTGTTTTGCCATTGATTTACATTGTTAAAATGATAGCTGCCTTGTGCTTTATTCCGTGTGTAAGACCTATTTGAGGATATTGCCAAATTTTTTCTTCTTATTTTAACAAAATTTTAAAAAATTGGGGGAGGCAAGAATTTTTCGGGGGGGGGGGGGGGGGGGGGGAATGCCCCCCGTGGTGCAGCCACTGCCTAAAATGATCACTATACTAGTATCTGAACAGCCCCTTCAGCCTCCCCTGGCCCTGCGGCATGCCTGCAATTTTGTATCTGCAGTGTATACCCTATATTATATGAATGATAAAAGCAGATTTTGTTGAAAAAGTAGTAAGTACCACACAAAGTGCAAAGCTCTAACTAGTCCGAGGTGGCTCAGACTCGTTCCAATACGATCACAGTGATTCTACTCTCCACGAGTGGGAGGAACGACAACACGTACGCTACGTGAACGAGCTAAGCTCTAACCTGCTAACGACCTATCTGAACACAAGTATGACTCGTGCTCCCTACATACCGTACCTGATAAGTTATTGATGCCTGAATGAATGAAGCTACACTACACATAGTCCATATCAATTATGACATGTGTGGGGAAAACCTTACCTTGGTCGTTGGCAGCCATGGCCGGTGAAGAAACAGTGAATGGTTCGCCTTCTTGATCAAACTCAAAATAAATCCAAATAACTATTCAGGCCTTATTTCCATGAGCAAATGAAACAATAGACGATAAATGAATAATCCTAACTGCAAACACCTCCAAGAGAATCAGATCCACGCTATGATGTAGTATTTTGCCTGGACGTATACTGTACGGCGCTGTGTATGCCACTGAATGACAGTGCAGAGCAGAGTGGGTGAAGGGTGCAGCTGCATGCAGCAAGTGTCAAGTTAGGTTGAATTGAGTGTACCGTTGAGTGAGTGCATGTATCGGAATGGCATGGACGTTTTACCTAAGAACTATCAAATAAGAGATACCGGATACCTGATTGGTATTTGTGTCATATCCTTGTTAAATGTTATCCGGGTCCTGTAGTGTATGTTACAGGTTTATCAGTAAGCTTGCGTTCATTCAAATTAAATTCTACGACGAGAGTATAAAGTGGGAACAAAACTGTTCCCCCGAGTTGCTGTGAGCTGTGGAATTACCGAGCTGTGTACCGCGCGCTGTCTATGTTTACAAATTTATAATTTACGATAAGTGATTGGCAAGTAGGGATGGGCATTTCGATTTTTTAGGTAACAAGATCGATTCGAAGAAGGGTCTATTATTAGGTATCAAGATAGGTTTGAATAGATTCGATGAAATGAAAGATGTTTTATCAATTATTAAAATAGGCCATGTATCAATATCAACTTTTTGAAAACTTTCTATTCACATTGCGTCATACTGGAGGGCAGCAGATTGATTGGTAGTCATTACTTCTCAGCCCGCGCCCGGGCTTGTCAGTCACTCCTGTCAGAGGGCTCACTTGATTATTTCCAGCTGATAGACATGATAAAACTACTAGGCCGATATATTGTATCCATCCATCCATCTCCTTTTAGTGCTGGTGAATGTGCATTTTAGGAACATTTGAATTATGTGCAGGGCTGTCAACTTTTGGGATTTGCTGGGAGGGAGAGATACAGACTAAAAAAAAATTCGTAAAACATGCACAATTTTTACCCGTCAGCAGCTGAAATCCTGATAAGTGGGGGTGGGGGTCAAGGGCGGAAATCCCGGGGGGGATGGGGAGGATTTATCCCCCCCACTTTTTGACCTGGGGGGGATGGTCAATGTAATCATCCCCCCCTGATTTTTCACATCTACAAAAAAAAAATGGAAAAAAGGGGGGGGGGGGGAAGGAAAAAAAGAAAGAAAAAAAGGGGAAAAAGGAGAAAAAAAAGGAAAAAGAGAGGGAGGGAGGGACATAAGAACGTTTGGAGTTTATTGTACGTTGGTTAGGATACATACGCGTATGTACGTTAAGAATCCATCTTTTGGAGTAACTAATTAACTTCTTTCTGGTATATTGATCAGAAATAAAGTGATTGCTTTTCAATAAAATATTGGTCAAAAGTATACCAGATCGCACGAAATGAGTTTGAAAATTCAAAAAAAATTCTACTTCTCAAGGGGGCATATCCCCAGGCCCGTAAGAAGGGGGGGCGATGGTGGCCCCCTTTGAAAATCTTCCCCGGAAAATTTGTACACAGATGAAAAAATTTCGCGCGCTACGCGCGCATTTGTCTTTCCAAAATGCAATATTCTTTGCTACAACCTTGTTTAGAGCCAAAATGTACCTCGATCGTGCACAAAATAGGTGCAAATTCGAAAATTTGCGCGCGCTGCGCGCGCATATTTGACTCACATTTTTTGTTGTTGTGGAAAACGCCCCCCCCCCCCTTTGAAAAAAGTGTCTTAAGGGCCTGATCCCCCACCCTCAGACGCCCCCTGTTGGAGCTTTTAAACCATCTATACTAAAATCAAGACTATATCAGTATACAAAATGTATATAACTTTTGTTCATTGATAAAAAACAAAATATATATTGAAAATGAAGCGATGGCTTTTCAATACAATATTGGTCAAAAGTATACACCAGATCGCACCAAATGAGTTTGAAAATTGAAAAAAAATCTACTTCTGAGGGGGGCACATCCCCCCTCAGACTCCCCCCTGTCCGAACATAGCTCGGAGTGCGGTGCTGCGCACCGCCTGGATGGTACCAGCTAAATTATTTTTTTTAGGGGCAAAACTTATCATCCCCCCCACACCTAACAAGAAATTTCCGCCCCTGGTGGGGGTGGGGGTGGTGGGGGGGGGGGGCGGGGGTAGGGATGATGTTTTCCTCAAATCCGCAAAATTGCATGATCAAAGGTCAAAATCGCAAATGTACCGACGGAAGCTAGTATAAAGGTGTTGATACACACTTTAATTGAGGTAATTAGTGTTGAGGCGGGAGATTTTATATGCTAGGCGGGACTGCAGGGGCGGACATTTCTTGTTAGGCGTGGGGGGATGATAAATGTTGCCCCCAAAAATTGAAATTGAGCTGGTACCATCTATGCGGTGCGCAGCACCGCACTCCGAGCTATGTAGCTCGGACAGGGCCCGGTGTCTGAGGGGGACGTGCCTCCCTCCGAAGTAGAAAAAAATTCAATTTTCAAACTCATTTGGTGCGATCTGGTGTATACTTTTGACCAATATTGTATTGAAAAGCCATCACTTTATTTCTGATCAATATTGGCTTTTTAAATAGGCAGATAGGCCTATATGCCAGAAAGAAGTTAATTAGTTACAGCCAAAAGATGGATTCTAGTCAACGTACGTACGTATGCAGTATCCTGACCAACGTATAGACAATAAACTCCAAACGTTCTTATGTCATTCGCATGCCTCCCCGCCCGCCTTTCTTTCTCTTTTTCCTTTTTTCCCTCTTTTTCCCGGCCCCTTTTTTACTTTCTTTTTTTCTTTTTCCCCCTTTTTTCCTTTTTTGTTGTTGGTAGATGTGAAAAATCAGGGGGGGGGATGATTACATTGACCATCCCCCAGGTCAAAAAGTGGGGGGTGGGGGGGATATACCATCCCGGGATTTCCGCCCTTGGGCGGGAGTGCGGGAGAAAGAGTGTCTATGCGGGAGAGTTGACAGCCCTGTTATGTGCATGTGATTTGGAAATGAGTTTCAAAAAGCAGCAACAACAGTTGTGTGTAGCAAATGGGATAACAGTACTGCAACGTCAGCAAATTTTTGTTTATCATTGCCCTTTTTTTAATGTGTGGAAACTTTTACGACAAGTTGAGAACTTCAGAAACTGTTGGGGAACATTGCCGCAACTTATCCACAGCAACTTCTGAACATTTTGGATGGGTCTCATCTCGTCGTGACCGAGAAGAGCAAGGGTTCGTTTCTAGTGGATTTATCACAAGGGGTGTCCCTCGCAAAAGTGTGGGCGGAGTACCGCCACACTCCCCATAAGGTTAATTCACTCTGAGCACAAGGATTTCACTAATGTATTTTACTTTGTCGCAATTCGGATGTTTGGTTACTGAAAAATATAAAACGTTGTTGACCTTGGTTCTGGTATGATTGAGTCGGCGTTGTGCTAACAAACACATATAGGCTAAGCCAACTTAACCTGTGACCTAGGACTGATGTGTACAGTCACAGACCGGGATGATCCCCTACTCTTTTACGAAGGAGTCTGTGACCTTTTAACGTACTCGGATTTGTTGCTCTTCCGATACACGGGACCACCATTTCTATACGTGACTTCCGAATCACGAGGCACTTGAGACTAAGTACCTTGCCCAAATACAAACATGTTGGCCGTAGCGGGGCTCGAACTCACAACCTTTGTATCGTGAGCCCTTCATCCTATCCACTTGACCACCCACGTTTTCATTCATTCATTCATAAAAGGTTTATTAAAAACTGTTCTTGCAGCAAATTACAAAGTAGCTGAATTACAACAATTTTACAATTTTACACATATATAAATCATTAAAGGAAACAATATAATCTACTAAAATTAATTACATGAACCCAATCTCCACACTCACCGAATACCACTAAACAACCAACACTCAGAAACATCCTCACACACATTCAACACACGCACCCCTACCATTCAGACTCGTCATGCTCTCTTTGCACTAGGTTAAGATTTTAACTTTACTGCTCCGATTTTGACAATAGGCTATCTCAAATTGTTCGTCTAAAGGATTCCAGAAATGGTGAATTTTATGGCCTGGGGTATGTTATATGATGCCTTATCAGGGGTCAATACTCAATAGGTCAATTGGCCTATGGAATTTGACCGTTATGAAAGGCACAACCACTCCGGGGTTGGGGGGGGGGGGCATGAGGAGGAAACAGACCTGTGATCAGGGGCGGGAGGCACCCGGCAACTTAACGACATGTTTTGTTTTAATATGCCTACATTCAGGGGCGGACTGGGACCTGAAAGCGGCCGTGGCAAAATAATTAAAGCGGCCCAGGCGCGTACCGCGGCATGCACTATGAAAACTCTCTCATTGCTTGCGTGGTAGATTTCGATCGCGACAGGAGCATGCGCAGATGCGATTTTTGTGTAAGTGGTCTGTGATTTTGTCAATATTATATTTTTACTGTGATTTGTCGATCTGCATTAAATGCAAAAAGTAACAACGCCCCCGGCTGGACTCGAACCACCAACCTTTCGGTTAACAGCCGAACGCGCTAACCAATTGCGCCACGGAGGTGATTATTACTAGGCTGTTTTGGTTTGTCATGTTCACCCGTACACTTCCCCGTACACTTTCTTGCAAAGTCGGGCATCGTTTTTTCTCAAATGTTGCTTGCATATTGCCTTTGCTGTCGCCTTTAATACATGTGCTGTTACTTGAACTTGGAACCAACGTTTAATTTGAACTGTCTATTTTCAATAAAAAAATACACCAATACGGGAAAAAAATCAGAAAAGCTCACAGACAACAAATAAGAACATCATTTTACTCGACCTAGAATTTCAATCAACGGATTTCAATCATCGGCAAAACCCGATGACAGGCGCCTGACACTCTATTGTTCGAATCGCCGAAAGCATAGACGGACATGAATATACAATGAATAATCATATCAATGAATATACGTCATTTGTAACGTCGAAAATGAAAAGTACCAGACCATAGTGGACACGAACGGCCGTAATCTTTGAATCTCCGTTGATTTCAATGTTATGTCGGAGTGTTTTACCTAATTTCATACTGACACGACCTGAGTGATAATCAAACGGTCCCCGAACGATGCCCTGGCGCTGTTGAAGTCAGAAATATTATCGTTCCCTACAGGCCGAGCGTTCCCACATCGAATTTCACCTAGAATATTCGTCACACGAACCTATGTCCGCCATCGTCTGAATATCGAAAAGGCCCTCTGGAGAGTCAAGGGGACGACATTTTTTTCTACGCATGCGTCCGATCGCTTTGGATTTGTCCACTAAAATGTTGGACAAATGCCTAATGAGTATGTGCTGCATGGCAAGTGACACAACTTCTTGTAATGCGCTAATCAACCGTAGATCTAACCCCCCCCCCCCCCCCCCCGGGCTCCGGCCAGTTTGGGGTGGAAAAGCCCAATCAGGAAAAGTTCACGGAAAAGATTCAGGCGTTGACGGTTCAATGGTATATCACAGATAGGCAAAGTGGGTATATCCAGTGACAGTTGTATATCCCCTTGGTATATAATATTTAATTTTGACTAAAGCAGCCGACAATGCATTGATTGATGATAACATCTAGAAGTGGTTTGATGTGATAATAATGCCGCCATGAGGATCGAGCCGTGTAGCGAGGGGCCACGCCGAACTATGATCGAGAGTGACCAATAACGCGACGCAATGCGGACCACTGGCGCGCGGCGGGCCGGCACATCCAACATGCGCGAATCAGTGGCATAGCCAGCTTTAAACAGGGCCATAGGGAGGGGGAGGGGGTGGACTTATCAGACAGTAAAAAGTCCGAGTTGTATACCGACGAAAGGCATGATGTACAGTCAATAAAACTATGTGGTAGTGCCCACATGTTGTGGCGAATATAGGGCCTACACTTACTTGCAACAGAGTGACGTGGAATCCGTGGGCCGACTATACGACCGTAACAGAGCGACAGTAGAATCCGGTGTTTAATTTTTTTTAAATTGAGTGAGGTATAAATAATAAATAGCGAGAAAATAAATACAAACAACAAAAATCTCCCAGAATTTGGGAACATTTTCATCTTCTTAATGACGAATAAAGATAAAGAAGTCCGAGAAACACAGTTATTTCCCTGCTTTGTTTATATAATTAGCGGCCAATGTTTTTAACTATACACGCTCGTTTACAAACAACCTGTATGCCTAACACGAAGTGCACGACATTTTCCCGACCAAGACTAGTATTAATGAACGGCCGCCAAATAATACTAGTTTTGCGCAACCCAAGCCATCCAAAAATAGTAGTTTTGAGAAAGATACTAGTTTTGCGCAACCAAAAGTAGTATCTTTCGCAAAACTACTAGTTTTGGGTGGTATTTTTCGCCCAAAAAATAGTAGTTTTGCGAAAGATACTACTTTTGGGCGCAGCACCGGTTCTGAGCACTTCTCTAGCCCCCGCTCTAGCCCGCCCGGCCTGTGGGCCTAGGCTAAATGAGACACCGTGCACTTTGCGCCGTGCATATACTATAACCATCTAATGATTGGAAGCGTAGCAGAATAAAGTATTATGAGAAAATGTGTACATATCTCCTAAGATTCTGGAGATTCGGAGTCTACCATCGGACCGGGCTTTCAGTTGACCTACGCATAGGAGCATCGTCGAAGCGAGAATGTCCCCTGTAACCTTTTTCAAGATCTTTGGCACTGAAATTAAAATGTTGGTTCATTATAGAGGGAATCCACTTTACTCATACGTGCCCGTAATCACCCTTCAAAGGTACAAGACTTGATCGCGTCTATCAATAGTTGTCTGATTGCCTTTCCACATAATATATTTCGACATGAATATTGCGTCTCCCAATTCGTTTATTAAATCTAGCTAAATTTGGTAAGCTTTGGTACAAGAACTAACTTTCTTGAAATGAAGTTGTACCAAAGATTTTCTAGAAATTCATACAGATTTAAAAAAATGGTAATCATGGTAGATTAAACATTGGTATAAACGGTCTCCTTTCTCATGTTGTACGATTGTCTATGGCCTGTTTTGGAAATGTGTTTGCTTTGTGTATCCAAATAGCTTACAGTTGTATATTAGCCTAGCTATCAAGCTATAAAAATGACATCTCTGAATGTATTTTAAACAAAGTGTGCAAAGGAGAAATGGTTGGGCACACTGGTAAAATGGTTTTACAACAAGTGATGCTATCATTATCAAAGTGAACTCAACTTCAATCACTTATTTATCGAGCAATAATATATTGTTTTACGCATTTTAATTTGTTTAGATTATAAAGTTAAATAAATCCAGAGATAAATGATAGATAGAAAAATAGATTAAAAAAAGAATAGAAAAAAACTATTAAAGCATTGGCGGCCTTTATAAATTATAAAAATTGACATAAAAATGATGTTACATACATCCACAATCAAGTTTAATTTGGTTTTTTTAAAAACAAAAAAATAGAAAACAACAACGAACACACGGAGATTCGAACCCGTGATTGCCGATTGCAAACGATATGGCCAACGTATGCACGCCACAGAGATCGACGAGTGTAATTGTGTCAGTTTTATTATTTAACCATTGATTCTTTTATTTATAACGAACGGATTTTTATCGTGCCATTTTGGACATTTTAAACCATATTTATATGTTACTCTCGCACAAAATGTGTTTGTAATGTGATTATACTCCTTATTTTGGAAAGAATGGTAAAAACGTTGAAATTTCGAACACAATAAATGGCATCTTGTATACTGTTTATACGGTCGCTCGACTGAACGTTGTGTGACCTGTTGCATTGCATTATTCATGTTACGATCTGTTTATGTATGCTTTTGTTATACTTCTCAATCGCTCATCGCCAACTCTGTACAAGAAACTTCATGCGCTGTCCCAACGCTGTCGTTAGAGAACAATAGAAAAGTCCCTTCGACTCTCCAGAGGGCGTTATCTGCGACCTTTGACTGGGTTCACGGGGTTAATCATATTAATGAGCAAATATGCAAATGAGCTAAGTGTCCCCTCCTATTATATATACTCCTTGCCGATGATGTGAGTGACGTCATTTAATGAGCTCATTAGCATAATTTATGTCCGTGAAATATACAATAGGGTTTTGGTAGTGGCATGTGAGCCAGGGGACAGAAGTATGTCGTCCCGGTAGTAAATTTTCGTAAAAGGTGGGGTGGGGGGGGGGGGGGGGGGGTGTAGGGACAACAAAAATCGCACGGTCACAAAATTTCGCACAGTCAAAAATTTCGCACGGTCACAAAATTTCGCACGGTCACAAAATTTCGCACGGTCACAAAATATCGCACAGTCAAACAAATTCGCACGGTCACAAAATATCGCACAGTCAAACAAATTCGCACGGTCACAAAATTTCGCGTAACCGGCCCTGACAGGCCCAACCGGCCCTGAGAGGCCCAGAAACAAGCGGCCCATGTGGCGATCGCCAAAACGCCACAGTGGCCAGTCCGCCCCTGCCTACATTAGCTCCCTGTAGAGTTGGTCATTTCCGTCTGGCAGGGGATGGGGGCCATACCTAGGCTGAATGTCAAAATCAGAGTAAGTTCACATTTTACCCCATGCAAAGGTCAACGACCTTTTCACATTTTGCTCAACACTTCTTGCTCAATAACTCGGTAATCTAACATCGGAGGTGGAGCAAATACTTTTTTGAAACCCTTGTGCAAGCAATGTGTTGACGGACGCCCTTGCTGTATTTTTTTGTGGCCAGTGGCCCCAGCACAGATTCGGATTCCGCCCACACTTTCGCACAAAGGGAGACCCGCTACATTTGTTATACTCCACTGAGTAACGCACCTTCGCTCTCACGGTCGAGTCACATGCAGGATTGTTCGAGATGAAAGTAAAAAGTGTCGGCAACTTCAACTGAGTGTCCGCAACTTCAACTGAGTGTCGGCAACTTCAGAACATTTGGGGGTGGGACGCCTCCGAGACCAATGGCGTATCCAGGACTGTTTTGATGGGGGGGGGGGGGGGGGGGGGGGGGCAAAAAAAACTGAAGCCATCTTGTTGATCTTAAATATTGAAACGTTGAACCTTATACGCGCAAAGCACGCAAAAATGATTATTTTAACACTAAAAAGGTATGACGTATTTAACGTCCCCCCACATAATATAGAAAACACTGCGCGCGGAGCGCGCGCAAAATTTTGAGTTTTTGAACTAACATGGTCATGAAAAAGTGTCCTGAACCCATCTTGTTAAGCTTAGATAATGAAATATTGAAACTTATACTCGCGCGAAGCGTGCACAATACTATTTAGAATATTTGGTGTGGTTTGAGGGTCATAATAATGTTAAAACCTGTATTCGGGCGGAGCGCCCAAAAAATTTGAGTTTTTAAACAAAAATTGGTCATGGAAAACTGTCCTGAAGCCACCTTGTTAAGGTTAAATAATAACTTATTAAAATTAATACGCGCGAAGCGCGCAATAATTGTCATTTCTAACACTTAAATGGTCCAGTATGGTGTTTTAACGTCCCCCACATAATATTTAGAATATTTGGTATGGTTTGAGTGCCATTATACTGTTAAAACATGTAGAAAATATGCGCGCGGAGCGCTCAAAATTTTTGAGTTTTATCTAAAATGGTTATGGAAAACTGTCCTGAAGCCCCCTTGTTAAGCTTTTTTAAGCTTTGTTTTTAACGCCCCCACATAATATTTAGAATATTTGGTATGGTTTGAGTGCCATTATAATGTTAAAACCTGTAGAAAATATGCGCGCGGAGCGCTCAAAAATTTTGAGTTTTATCTAAAATGGTTATGGAAAACTGTCCCGAGTGAAGCCCCCTTGTTAAGCTTAAATAATGAAGTATAATAATTAATGCGCGCGCGAAGCGCGAAAAATATTGCATTTCTAACACTAATGTTCCAGTATGATAATAACGTCCCCCACATAATATTCAGAATTTTTAGTGTGGTTTTTGCATTAAAACTTTGGTCCAGTATGATGTTTTTAACGTCCCCCACATATTTAGAATATGTTGTGGGTATGAGGCCCAATATAATTTTAAAACCTGAAATTTGTCTTTTTGAACTAAAATGGTCATGGAAAATTGTCTTGAAGCCATGTTGTCAAGCTTATATAATGACACATTGAAACTAATGCGCGAAGTACGCAAAAATTGACATTTCTAACACTTAAATTGGTCCAGTATGACGTTTTTAACGTCCCCAGCATAATATTTAGAATATTTGGCATGGTTTGTTTGAGGACGATTATAATGTTTAAAACCCGTAGAAAATATTTCGTTTTTGAACTAAAATGATCATGGGAATCTGAGTCCATGGGAGTCCTGAAGCCATCTTGTCAAGATTGTATATATATGTGAAACATTGAAACTAATACGCGAAGTAGCCTACGCACAAATTGACATTTCTGACACTTAAATTGGTCCAGTACTCCAGTATGACGTTTTTAACGTCCCCAACATAATATTTAGAATATTTAGCATGGTTTGAGGGTCATTATAATGTTAAAACCTGTTGAAAAAGTGAGCGCGAATCGAGCAAAAAAAACCCAGTTTTTGAACTAAAATGGTCCAGAAAAAACGTTCCTGAAGCCCTCTTGTTAAGCTTGAATTTTGAAACATTGAAATTAATACGTGCAAAATTGGCATTTTTAACACTAACAAGGTCTAGTATAACGTTTTAAACGTCCCTCACATTTGCACCGCATATGTCCCTACCCTTCCTCCTCCACCTCCTTCTCTTCCTCCTTCTTCAACTCTTCCTCCTTCTTCTCCTCTTCCTCCTTCTTCTCCTCCTTCTTCTCCTCTTCCTCCTTCTTCTCCTCTTCCTCCTTCTTCTCCTTCTCCTCTTTTTTTTTTAAACTCTTTTTTCGATGGGGGGGGGGGGGGGGGGGGCGGCATGGCCTGCTGCCCCCCCCCCCCCCCCCCTGGATACGCCACTGTCCGAGACACTATAAGCCTATAGCAGCAACTTCAGACATTTTAAAGAGGAACACCCGGAAAATTCCGATAGTTCAGAAAACGGGTAACATAATGGTGTTTTTTTTGTAATAAACATTGAGAATGTTTTACTTTAGTTATAGTAGCATGTTTCGGCTATACAACATTTCAGAATTGTTTCTTTTTTAGCCTATGGCAATTTGTCGGCAACTTCAACTTATTTTGGAGGAAGCCTACGAGGTGGATCAAAAAGTTGTGTAACTTGACCCATTTTTGAAGATGGACATCCAATGTCAAAAACTACAGTCAAATTCCCTTGCTTGAAGAAGCTTCCCTTACTTTTATTAAGTATTATATTACGTAGGCCTACCGTTGCATTGCATCCTAACCCTCCACTTCTCAAATAGGCGGTATAGGCTACCCTAACTAGGGATTGCAGAATAACATGTTCGTCCCGGTTGGTAAATGGGAACATAATTCGGGTAGTCTCAGATGTATTGTTTTTATTCATCGTGGAAGAGTAAAATGGATAAATAACCATCAGTGGCGGTGGCATCCTTTTTATTGGGAGGGCAACAAAAAAAATCGGGGGCAAGAACAATTTTGTGGGTAAGGTGCGAGGGAAGCGCGCGAAATTTAGGCTTTTAATAGGTCAAAATTGCCTGACACTTATATAACTATAGCTTAATTTACGGTCTGAAATATATCTGATTCAGACTTATTTTAAGCTAACTTGGATGTAATGTTGACATAAAAATTCAATATTTTCGATTGTTTGGGAAAATTAGGTGGGCTTGATCTGACCGGGATTGTATGACTGGGACCCGCACTCTTTTTCGACTCTTTTTGAGTGATTTTTTATCATTTTTTGAGTGATTGTCATTCTTCTCACTATTTTGGAGTGTTATAGTTCGGGTTTTTCAGATTATACCCCAAACCCGAATCATTACTGGCACATACCTTAAAAGGCTTAAATTATACCTGATTTCGCCCTACCCCTTTCCGGCCACCGCCGGTTCCCTCCCTCACTGATCGATCCCGTCAATGAGTGCCTCCCCCATATGCAGCGCTGGTATCGCTCAAATAAGATTTCTTGGTACCGCCCATTCCTAGATAACTTTTACCTTTAAATTTGGTAAGTTTTGTGTGTAAATTGTTGATGTTGTGCAAGTACATTTCTTACCAAAACGACAAATGTGGGCAAATTAATTCTTGGATGTTAATATTCTACCCGTAGCAATATTAACAGTAAGTTGTATTAAGATTTAATATCTGCAACTCTTGAGCTACACAATGAATGGCGACTTCTAAAGCTTTCTAGGCCCGGCCGCAGGCGGCTAGCTAGGCCTGCTTTAAAAAGCTCAATGAATAGCTTTCAGTTTGAAAGCCTAGCCTATCTCATGATCTATATTACTTAGGCTATTTAGTATGTTTCCTCCATGGGCCTAGCTACGGTCATTTGGTATGGACTAAAGTTAAACAAGGTCTTCCAAAAAACTGGCCGAGACGCCAAGGGAACGATAAAGTAATTATTTTAGGATGCTGTTCACGTTACCATCAAAATTAAGGATTCCAAATGTTTTAATTATTTAAAAAATATTTCAGATTTCCCCCTCCTAAATGACTGTGAATTATTTACATGTTGGTAGTTTACCATTGATTATACCAACAGTGTTGATGAATAAACAAAGAACATGATACTAGGTAAAATGATTAAATGCGCAGTCCCCTTCAATTTCAAGATGGGTTAATAAATTAGGTTGTGACCACTTGTTCCAAAATAAAGTAATAGATTTATCATACTAATTAAAAGTCGCCTCTTCTATAGTGTTTGGATCATGACCAAATGAATTTGTATCTTTCAACATGGAGTGATTGTTCTAATCTCATTGTTCTAAGTCTCGCCCGGGCGTTCCCGATCGACACTCACCAATGAGTTCACTTTACATCAGCTGGTAAAAATGACAACAATTACAATATACGTAGGTTTGCAAATTTATATAGGCACAAAAGTCTATCCAGTTTTTCTTTCAAGACATGAAATCGAGCGACGGGTGGGGATCATTCAGATTACACATGCATGAGTCTCTTTTTAAAGTGACTTGTTTACTATAATTTTCGTAAATCGCCACGAGGCCAGGATAAATACCAAAGGTGTCCTTGGCACTGTTACCAAGGATACTGGCATCCAATCGCTTTTTTACCACGTTTGGAGTTCTTACATACTGAAATAACAATGTTTTCGATTGTCGTTTATCTCAGTCTATTTGTGTATACATATTCTTTGTATGCGATACAAATTATTTATAATTCTTAACCATTGTTTTCAATAGAACGACGGCAATCTAATACAAATAATATACCATCAGCTCCATGAGGCGCGACTCATATTATCTTATACAATCATTAGCATTGGTTGAACGCTAGAATAAGCTTGGATGCTTATTGACTCGTCCAATTAGAAACGCTTATCTATGAATGTATTTGAACAAATTATCCAAACAAATGTTGATACAATCCTTTTCATTAGCCAAAACCGATGTAATATTACGTCCAATCTAAAACTTCAACAATGGTGCTCAGCCAACTGAATACTGAGAAATCTCGTCTCTAATGTGCCGCGACGCTTCTGCGTCTCGGCAAAAATTTGCGATTTCACATTATATTACTACTTTAGGCCTATCTCTGCTCTGGCCTAGTACAAAATCAAATGAAATGTAGTACTAATATAGTCGTTGTCAGAATACTTTAGCACTTTTTAAAATAGCCAATGCACACGATATAGTGAGCGTGTGTGCTACATTCATGACCCATAGATACAATCGCGGCCAATCGGAATACAGGGGCCATGAAGCGTCGAACTGCTCAAAGAAAACTCTGTTGTGACGCTGTTTTTCTATACAATGCACTTCTGTGTTTACGGTGTACACAGTAGTCAAAGAAAAAAGTGCTGAAGTATTCTGACGACGACTATAGTCAAGTATAGTAGGCTAGTGCAAGACTTGGCTTTTTCCTATCTATTTAGTTTCTCATCATAGCTAAGCTCGAAGGAGGAATTCAATCCAAATTTCAAGTTGTTTTGTCCAAAAAGAACTTCGTAAATCAATCCATCTAGAATAATAATGTTGTTTCAGCATACAGTATGATACTGAATGTACCTTTTAAGAATTGATATTAACAAATATGCTGTTCTATATTTTGTGTCAGCTCAAGTAAGTTTGGGGGTGATGGGGTGATGTTGGGGGCCCAGTTGGGAGGCGCTGTGCCTAGCAAAAATTCCGGGGGGGGGGGGGGGGGGGGGGGCACTCATGCCATGCATAAAAGTTGTAATCATCCTTGAGAATGCACTCTCAAACGCTACCCTCTCAAAATAGGAAAAAGTGATCGATTAAGGATATTATTTATTGATTAAGGATTTAGCTTGATGAATTATATTCCAAAGAAGATTTCTTGATGTACCCCATAATGCTTAGCGCCCTTAGCAAAGGATATCCTCAAGATAGAGTTTAGACTGAAATTGAAATGAACGTATAACGTAATTGTTATAGTTCATTCAGTTACAGCAGCAAATGAATTCAGAAGAAGGGGGGGGGGGCTTTACCAGGGGTAGCGCTAGGTTTTTAAACTAGGGTTTTTTAGAACCCTTAACCCATAAAAGTATGAAAAATAAGGGGTTATTTTGGATTTTCAGCTCATTTATTGCGCCAAAATGAAAAAATATGCGCTAAACGCGCAAGAACCCCCAGTAGCGCTATCCCTGGGCTTGACTATGCCACTGTTTTAGTCACTGTTACCTGACCAATTGATGGATATATAAAAATACAAATTCTTATTTCACTTCTCAGGAGTGTGCATGATGGGCGATAGAAACATATTTGGATCGCCTGAAGAACCCTTTTTCAATGACATAGACAAAGGCCCCCTTCCAATTGATCTCCTAAATGAACTTTTCCACTACCAGGCCCAACGTAATGAAGAAGGTTTGCATCATGGATGTAGCGATGATGGTAGCTTCAAACATGGCACTTGGTCAGGTAAATCTAATCAACTAGGCTTCCATATTTCAACTTCGATGGAAGGATTACAAGATAGCCTAACCTGCAATGTTCAAGATCATATTTTGTTTCAGCAATTCAAAAACTTTTATTTTGGGTACACCAAAATTATTATTTCAAGCAATATTGTGGAAATCCAATTGTGTTCATTAATCATTATTAAGTGACAAACAGTTTATGTGATGTATTTTTGCAATATCAGGCAGACACGATTGATATCAATAAAATTGTTTTAAAACATTTTTGTTTGGGTATAAACTATGCACAAAGTTGTGACTATTTTCCCCCTTCTGTTTTCAATTCAGTTTTTGCCATGTTCCATTTAGGCCCTTAGTTTGATAAAACATGTCATGCCATTTTTTTCCTGTTAATTTGAATGTAAACTAAAGTCAACAATGGACTAAAATAGCTTAATTTTAGCCAATTTGATAAGTGTTATAACAGGTAGTTATTGAAATAATATCATAACCAACTTCAATTTCACATCCCAAAGATTGATTAATCAACTTATCAACTTTACATTAAAGGTAGTTTAGCTCATAAACAATGGGATATGTTTTAAAATGCTTCATTGCATGATCTGTTATAACCACTCTATGATCATCTATTGACATCTTTTACCACATTTTTTCTCAATTTTAGAAACTATTTTTCTGATCTGTCAGAAGTTTAGACAACCAGCGGAGACACGGTATCTGGCAGTGGAAATATTTGACAGGTAAATTTTTTGGCTTTGCCATACTTCTTCACTCATTATTTAGCCCTAATATTAATAAGTTGCATTTGAAGCCAAAATATCAAAGTCTTACAAAGGGAATGTCAATACCTCAAATTGGCAAGCTATTCAGTTATTAAAATATCAGGAAATGTTATATCAAGGAAAAGGGCCCTGCCCCTCCCATTGGTTCATGTAGTCCCAAATCCCAGAGTGCCAGATGAACCAAAATATGGTATTGATTGGTAAGTTATAAATCACCATTAATATAATTGTCTTGTCTGAGGAAGTAAAACCATTGAAATATCAAATTAATAAAGAACTGATATCAGTACTATTTGGCATTGTGAAGAAGGTTCATCTGGATCTGGATCTGGATAGATTACTCCAGCAAAACGGAATATCACACAGAGAATGAATTGACAACACCGACACTCTCTAAATTAATTATCAGCTCAAACTTATATTATGACACTTATAAGGAAAAGATAGACATGGACAACATAAGACACAGAAGATGCCTTACTGATAATTTGCAATTATGACTGAGATTGATCAAAGACATGTTATGTTAGTAGTAAACAAGTTTTGGATCCATATTCATGTAATACAGGGAAAAAAATATTGTAAATTTGTGTTTGATCTTTACCACTACTATTTCTTTTAAAACTAAATCTAAATTACTTAAAACACTTATCTACACTTGTCTACTCTCCTGGTTGAACTCGGTTAACAGCATGAACTGTGCGGCAATTTGGTCCAATATAAATGACATTTCTATACTTTTGTGTCTTTTCTTTAATAATAATAGTAATGAGAGATTTGTATAGCGCCCAATGCAAAAAAAAGCTTTGAGCGCTTGACAACATTACAAGACATAAAAAGAAATATAATGAAGGCATAAAATGTCAACATTGTACATGATTTTGAAGTGTTAAAAATATGATCAGCGCAGTAATAAGAATAACAGTAATATAACGTGGTAAGTGACAGTGGTTATATTTAAAGTTTAGTCATGGATTGTTTAAATACAAATGTTTTCAGAGCTGATTTGAATATGTTCAGAGACTGCAGACACCTAATCTCCTCTGGTAGCCCATTCCATATGATGGTGCAGGAATGGTGAAAGATCTGGTGCCATATGTAAAAGTCCATGGCGGTGCTGGTCTTTCAAGAAGTGTTAGTGTAGCCTGAATGGAGAGGGCGTTTGTGGCGAGGACACCCCTCCCCCCCACCCCCAAATCTGAAAAAGTCCTTTTTTTGTACCAATGTACCTTTTTGGTACCAATGTACCTTTTCCAAAAAATACGCCCCCACCCCCCCCCCCCCCCCCTAAAAAATCCTGCTTACGGGCCTGGGGTAACTCATGCCAACTCTCATGCTTTTCTAAGGTACAATATTTACGCCTTCTCAAGCCTTTACACACTCAAACGAAACCACCCCATGGGCAATATTACATTTAACCTTTAATTGTGTTTTTACCACCACCAGGTTCATGATTCGCAACATCAAAAATCTGTACAGGAAATCTGACACCGCTGGTAATAGATGGCATATACCAGTGTCTGTATGGAATAAGTCTAGTAAGAAATGCAAGAAACATACACTTCTATACCTTGTGTCCTGTATACAGGTGGCAAGCAAAATGTGCAGTCATTACAGGGTGAGTAAAGCATGGCTATGTTTAGGATGTAAAGATTCCAGGTCTTACTTTAAAAAATAAGTAACAGCTTTAACAGGGCTAGAATTTTGGCATAACTTTACCAATAGCAAATCAAATCATTCTTGCAAAATATCCTTTGTGACATACAATCTATGATGAAATTCTGGTGGGGGTGGGGGGGGGGGGGGGCACTAAAACATCATGCTGTAAGCACACATGACCAAATATTTTCCAAACACCCCCTAAACATGTATTACTTCTGAATCCAACATTCATGATAAATGAAGAATTTATGTGTTTTCCTTCCCAAATTTGAACCCCCTGAACGTGTAACAATTGGCAGGATATTTGAGGAAAAAAGTACCCTTTTTCTTGAAAAAATGAGTGTGGTTCTTGAACAAAAAGTACTCTGTTTCTTTTAAATGGTCAATTTTGAGACCCCTTAACATGTCACGTGCCCGACCACACAAAAAAAAACTTATTAAAAAATTTAAAAAAATGTTTGTCACACAAGCTTATAGTCCCCACCCAGTTAGTAAGGCAACAATGAGATGTATGGTGGATCAAATGGAATTTCAATGGCCGGCTCAACATCATTTTGACGTTGTTATCTGCTACTATAACAAATAAGTGTACACTTGAAAGTAATAATATATCCACTAATTTCTCTTCTGTTTGTAGATTCTTAGCTGTAGACGATGTTGTGAATTCCTACGGGATGCAGGCATGAGCTGCTCTAGAGAGTTGATACTGGATACAGAGTTGTGTGTGTTAAAGACTCTGGGTTATAAGATACATATTCCCTCACCTATCACTTATGTGGAGACATTGCTAGAAATAATGGGTAAATATAATGCTAACATACAACAAATGTGACCAATCACATCAAAAAGGATGTTGTCGGCAAACCCAGTTTTGAGATAGAGGCCAATATAACGGGGTCAAAAATTTGATCACGTTTGTTAGCATAACTCCACACACAAATGTACCTTTTGATCAATTGAAACTTTTATCAAAAGACAAAATGCTTGGCTACCCATTGCAAGTTTTTTCTTCTTTTTCAATAGCATGTTTACTTCTTCCAAAACATTCACATTTCTCCAAAATGATGTTTTCAGAAAAAGTGGCACTTTTCAAAATCTTATGCAAGAAAGTTACAAAAATGTCTCCACTGCTTTTTAAAATTAATTTGAATTGTCTTTATTTTCAAATAAAAGAAAGACTTTTCTTTATTTAGCTGGTCCTTGTTTGAAATTAAAAATAAAATAATTTTATTTCATTCATGACTAGCTAATTCACGTCAATAACTTCCCTGTATCGTGCACTTTTCGGGAAAAATCAGTTTGGGGAAATGTGACTGTTTTTGGAAAGTAAAAACGGTATTGAAAAGGGGAAACTTTGTGTGGGTAGCCAAGGGTTTTCCTGTTTCACAAAAGTTTCAATCTTTCAAAATGCCTAATTGTGTGTGGATTTATGCACACAAACTCGTATAGAATCTTGAAAAGTGCCACTGTATTTGAAAACATCATTTTTGTGAAATGTGACTATTTTGGGAAAAGTAATAATGATATTGAAATGAAGAAACTTTTTATGGGTAGCCAAGTGTTTTGGCTTTTCATAAGTGTTCAATCTCTCGAAACGTCTAATTATGTGTAGATTTATGCAAGCAAGCGTGATCAAATTTTAGGAGTGGACTTACTTTTTTTTACCCCTTTATTTGGTGAAATTAATATACAGAAAATAAGAGAAAAATATGCTTCTTCAAATGATATCTTGTGATTACAAAGTCTGATTACCTTCAATATGGTATCATTTCAAAGCTTTAAAAAAATGTGCTCTTTCAAGTCATACCAATACGTCAGATTTGACTTGGACCTCTAACATGTCCATTTTGGGTCACAAATAAACTACACCATCTAATATCCATTCTAATATTTTGATCCCTTTTGAAAGAAGTGAGTTGTTTAACTAAATTTATTAATGGGCACTAATTTAGTTTCTCCAGTGAAAAAGTCACTGTACACTACCGACCAAAAGTCAATACGCAGTGATTATCCTAAAAAATCCATCACCTATGAACAAACTATTGAATATTTTCACTATAGTTTGATAAGCTCAAAATTGGTGAAGCCTCCTTACAGCAGCAAATGAATACAAAAGGATGCGGGCGTGGATAAAGGCAAACAAGTAAAAACCCATAGACATTTTCTCTGAAATTGGCAATTTTGATACCAATAGCAGTGCTATATGAAAAAGCACCCTTAATCTGCATTTTTGTTTACACGGATGATTGCAACACATTATACCTGACTGCCTTGTGGGTATTTATTATAGACAGTTTATTTGTAGAAATTATCAGGGAAAATGTCCAGATGTATAATAATTGTAAATGCAATGCATTATAAGGCTATAGATGGTTTTTAATATTAACTGTTCATGACTTTTTGTGTGAAAATACAAGAGGCAATGCTGTGATTACATCCCATTTTGTGTATTTAAGTTAAACTCTTTTTTTGAAATAAAATGTTAAGCATAATAATATTGTTTCACCATTTTGCAGGTCGAAATGAGAAAATAGAAAAAGGCTATGAGAAAAGTTTATATGGGACAAGCCTGACAGTACTAGACTTAGTTTATCTACGGAGGCCCAAAGTGTATAGCAGACTTTATGAAATTATTACTGGAGATGTTATGCAGTCTAAACAAGACCGGTGAGTGTGTAACAGAACTCTATGAAATCCAACAGGGTGGAACAATATTCCTTACTTGATAAACAAATCTACCCTGTTCTACTGTTGAGTAGACCTTTCAAGGTTTTAAATTAACTTTTTTAATTAAAAAAATATAAAATTTGCAAACTAGGTGTTGATCGGGCAAAATATAAAATTTGCAAACTAGGTGTTGATCGGGCAAAATATAAAATTTGCAAACTAGGTGTTGATTGGGCCTTTAGAATATTTTATTTTACCACCTGAAATGCCAAGCGGTCCCATATTTTGTGCATATCAATAACAGACATTCATTATTGGGTCTCACATGCGTGACAACCTACAGGATTACATCACAAGATTTATAACAGGTATATCAATACTAAAAAATGTATAAAAATCTTCATTTTAAAGTGATTCACACATTTTCCTCTTTTTCATAGCAAAAATCATAGATTTGTGAGTGTAGAAAAAGATTTGATGTTGTTAGCAACATGTGTCATCGCAGCAACTGCCTATATACTGGATAGAAGCACAATTCTTGAGGTAAATGGCCCATCCCCTATTTTTATCCCCCTGGTTTGAAAAGCCGGAGGGGGATATTGTGATCATGTCATGTGTGTCTAGTGTCTGTATGCGTAGGTAATCACCGTCAATCGCGGACCTTAGTTTGAATGCACACCATCCAACCGTGGACATACCTGCAACCGAGGACAGACCTCGGTTTTCCTGATATGTCCAAAATGATGCAAACGGTGTAAAAAAACGCTATCCAAATGTGGTCCTCGCATGTCATACCCCCTGACATACCTCTGTTGTATAGTGCAGTCTGGTTGGCAGTGTGATACACATTTTTTTTTGTTAATCGCCATTTTGTCCTCGGTTTGCTGGTGTGTATCCAGTTCGGTGTGTCCTAGTTTGGATAGAATCACGTCAAGGTCCTCGTTTGACTGCGATTACCTGTGGGACCGTCCATCCGTGTGTGGGGGTGTGTGTATGTTCCCTTTTGGTTAGCCTTTTTGGTTAGGTTCGGCTTGTTCAGTGCTTTCATATGAAAAGTCAGATTTCAATCGCAACCATCCTTGGTAACAATAATCTTTGGGTAAAGGGGACTTCAGATGCTCATGGGGTGTATACAGATTGACCTTAAATGACTCATACATGACCTATGACCTTTTTATTGCTGCTGTTTTGGGCTCTCAATCTCAGCCAAACTTGGTGACAATATTCTTTGGGTAAGGGGCTTGAGGTGCTAATGGGGTGTAAACATATTGACCTCTAATGGCCCCTACATGACCTTTGACCCACATTTTCAACACTTTAAACTGCACTTATTACTTTTCAGGTCTCTCATGTAAAGTCAAACTTCAATCTTGGCCAAACTTGGTAACAATCTTTAGGTAAGGGGACCGCCCCTACATGACCTTTGACCCACATTTTCAACACTTTAAACTGCACTTATTACTTTTCAGGTCTCTCATGTAAAGTCAGACTTCAATCTTGGCCAAACTTGGTAACAATCTTTAGGTAAGGGGACTGAGATGTTCATAGGGTGCACACTGATTGACATCTATTGACCCCTACATGACCTTTAACCCAAATTTGTCAACCCTTTAAACTGCACTTATTGCTCTTTAGGGCTCTCATGAAAACTCAACCAATCTTGCTGACAATAACCTTTGGTTGAGGGGACTTGAGATGATACATGGGGTATACCCGGATTTATCAGTAATGGAACCCTACATGACCTTCGACCCATTTTGTCAAAACTTTAGGGCCCTCTCTCTCATATGACAAGTCAGATATCAATCTCAACTAAACTTGGTGACATAATATTTGGGTAGGGGGATTTGAGATGACTCATGGGGTGTACCCAGATTGACCTCTAATGACCTCTATGACCCCTGATCCCATTTAGGTGAATCTCTCAGCCAGGGGGATTCGCAAGTCGTGACTTGCAGTATTTGTTATTCATTGCGATTAACTAAAATATTGACTATGGAATTTACAGCACATTTTTCTATAAATTCCTTTATGATATTACACATTAAATTTGTCCTAAATTATTGTGGTATTTACCAACTTATTATAAGCATCATTTATTTTCATAATGTGATGATTTCCCTTAATTACACCTACAGGGCGAATAAAAAAACCTGTACCCAAAGAAAAATTGACCTTTTGTATTTAAAATGATGTGATCAATGAAAATCTGAAAAATCGGTGAACTTTTGGGATTTTTTTTTTTTGATAAAAAAAATAAAAATAAAAAAGATTTTTTTTCTTCTATTCCTTCTAACGCCCATCAATTAACTAACGCATGCGGGAGCTTTGAGACAACAGATTTTTTTAATATAGCCTTACATGCATGTTTTTAAAGGAAGGGTCCCGCAAGCACAACATTGAGCATTATTTGTTAGAAAAATAATTATCGAGCCGAAATTACGTAATTATATAGAACAAAACACCATACTAGTCACACAAATGAATAAAAACTGCCATCACTCAACATGCAATTTTTAAAATTCGCGGCGATCAAAAGTCCCGGTGTCGATGACGTCACGGGTATCGGTGCTAAAATTTGCGCATGTGCATTGTATAACTATGACATCATCGACACTGGGATTTTCGATCGCCGCGAATTTTAAAAAGTGCATGTTGAGAGATTGCAGTTTTTATTTGTTTTTGTCATAAGTGTGGTGTTTTGTTCTATATAATTACAAAAGTTGGACTTGATAGTTATTTTTCTAACATATAATGCACACTTTTATGCTTGCGGGACACTTCCTTTAATAAATATCCAAGCAACTTACTAGAAATGTACAATTTGTTCTTTGACAGGTGGTGAGACAATTGAATCACATCACCAATATACCAAAGGACGATATACGAGACTTCACAAATGTCTTAGTGGAGAATTGCCTATCCTAGATACCTTACCTGAGCTTAATTAAAGGGTATTCAGACTGATTACTGTTAGTTGATAGAGATTCACTTGTACAACAGTTTACTCAGTTCCAAATTGGCAAGAAATATAATGGTTTTATCTCTCTACACGCGAAAATAATTAATGCATATGGACACGATTTGGCATACGCATGCATCATTCCCATGATACAGTGCGCCCTGTTGCGTCCAGTGAGCCATATTGTGCCCATGATCTTCTGTATCAATTGGATGCTGTTACGAGGCTCGCCAATTTGAGACCGACTAAACTATAACAAGTTACGGATATTATTTGATAGACTATGTTTTATGTAAATATGGTTATCTCCAGTGATGGGTTGTGGACTACCACTCATTTTTCGTTTATAAAAGGTGTTTGTCTGGACAAAATTTGCTTGCTTATCTCATAGAACATTGAACCTTTACACTTGGGTGTAAAACCTGCCTTTTGATATAATCGTAAATTCTGGTATGACCATAAAAATGACCTTTTTATGAAAGAATATCGCTGTAGCCCAAAACACAATATTATCTGAAAGAAAGAATACAAACTGTTTCAACTAAGACTTCAATATTGAACTTAAATTAAGTTACATTTCAGAAATGTGAGGATTTTTTAAAATTTATTTTGCCCTACTGTTAAAGTAGAAATTTTCGTGCTACAATTATTTTCGGGCTAAAATCAGCGAGCGCGAAAATAAAAACAAATATATTTATTTTGTATGTAGGTCTATGTAAGGAAACTCAAAATTGCAAAAATAAAAAATAGTAAAATTGTTCAAAATGTGCAAATCGCAAAAAAGCACACACTCAAAAATTTCCACTTTTACAGTAGATCAAATTAGGCTTGGTTGGCAAGATGTACCTTTCAATGTGAAATGAAGTGTGCGTTTAGCATTTTAATTTTCCCACAAGTTACACAATTTAAAAACCCCAGATAAGACTCCATACAACGGTATCAGTCATTTCAGCACTAAAGCTGTTATGTTAGTAATTTATAGCCGCCCATATTGTAAATACACTCATGATATATTTTCTACTTTGTATGATAAACTGTTGGTTTACAACTCAAATAGTCTAAAGTATAAATTATATTATGTAATATTTATCTGTGTATAAAGATATTATATAGATGTTTTAGTATGGTTTATGTGATCATCTGACAGTGAAACTTAAGAGTCTACTGTCTAGTTATTAATCTGATATTTGTTATTATAAGATACATTTAGAGACAGATGTCGTTAATATATTATAGAGTTTATATATATATATTTATGTTTTAACAGTATTTATTACTATATAGTATTGTATAAAAAAGAGTATTATTATATGGCATATCTATATTAAACTCGGGAGTATAAAAAACATTTTTGTGTCCAGCATTTCTTTTATTCGTGTTGTACATTTCTAGGAGTTTAAAAAGAGACAAATTCCAATTCTCTGGGACAGTACAATTATGACATCACTATTGCCTAGAGGGATTCAGACAATATTTGGGAATATCAGTACAAATATAGCTACTGTAATCATTTTCATATTTCCTTTGACTTTATTTTCAAGTTCTATTACCATCCATAATAATAACACCATTTGATAGTTACCATTAGGTAAAGGTTTTAAACTGTTTGGTAGCAAATATAGCTCATGACACAAAATACAATATAGTTCTCTAGCGGCAGATTTTATTTTCCTTTACCTACAGAACATTATCAGAACAAGGATAGTAATATGTATTGTTTGGTGAAGTTGGTACAAACTAGCATTACTTAAAGATTAGGTCACATAAAATTGATTTTTTTTTTTTGGTTCTCGTCACCACTTGCCTCGGTTTGAATCGCTGCATCAGTATTTTTTTGGTGAAAAAAGTTACTAACTATAACCTTAACACGAATCGTGTAGATCGTTTTACATTCATCACAATGTAATATAAACAAGATTTTGGAAGGTAACTAAATTGTTCCCCATTTTTAGCTTTCCTCTTTTTTTATGCAAGACCAAAATAGTAATACAATGGCAATGCTATATTGCATACTTTGATTTATACAGCAGCAAGCATAAATAACTGTCACAGGAGTTATAGCAAACAAGTGTAATATGGAAATCTAGGCTAGACCAAAACAAAAAAAAGACCTCCCTGATCAATTTCATGAAAATCCTCTGGACGAGAACCAAAGATCATTGTTATGTGGCCGTAGACAAAAAAAAACCTTGTTTTCCAGAACTGACAGACCCAGATTTGTTTTAAATCAACTTTGAAATTTTCACTCCCCTAAGATTTTCAGAAAATTCTGATATATTTTGATGATCAGTTTAATGATCAGATCAAAAGCCCTATATTACAAAAATTGAAATGTTTACTATCAAATATAAATAATTTCATAAAATGAATACAAACATCTTAATGAATACTGCAATGAAAATATAATATCTATATATATAAAAGTATTTTCTAGTTCTTTTCAAACAGTCAAGTTACAATTGGAAATTAATTTCAAGAGTAACTGTGAAGTATACGATGTACGACCATGAGGCTAAAAAAAAAGGTTGACTTGCCCTTTCCGACCGACCCGAATTTTCAGAAATCTAGGGTCGCTATTTGTTTATATTTTTTAAGTCATATTTTGGTTAAGAAATAGCAAAACATGTTCTGTTTACGTTTAATTGTGGTAAAACATAAAATTGTCATTTACTCACGTAGTGACTCATCTGACGCATTTGTCATGTTTGTTTCACTCGCATAACCCAATATTTCTGCTGAATAACATTACATGTGCTCGCCGAAAACCAGCGTGAGTTGGGCGACGGTCTGTGTATAGGAAAATATCATTTTTATTCACAGCACTTGGCTGCTTCCGAAAATAACGCTGTCACTTTGACAGGTAAATGAGGGCCAGAAATGTTATTTAGTCGAGTTGCAGCCATGGATTTGAAAACAGGAAGAAACAAATCCGACCATCCGACCCAGATTTTGGCCCTGAAAGGGCAAGTCAACCTTTTTTTTGTGCCTAAGATTGAAACAATCTTCCCTTCTGATCTAATTTGATTTGATTTGATTTGATATAATTTGAGTCCTACGACCCTGGATAACCCAATAAGCTTATTAGCTTATTTCCATTGGGGTCCGTTAGATGTGTGAACAGATACAGATCGGGATGATCCCCTACTCTTTACGAAAGAGTCTGTAACCTTTTAACGTGCTCGGGTATTGCTCTTCCGATGCACCGGACCACCATTTATACGTGACTTCCGAACCACTGTTTTTTTGCTGCCATTAGGAAATCGTCAGAAAATTTCGCTTCATTTACCAGGCTACCGACGGCGCACACAGTATCAGCACTTAGATTGTAATATTCCCTAACAGCTCCCCAATGTCGCTTGGGTCGACGAAGCAATTGAGACTAAGTACCTTGCCCAAGGATACAAACAAGTTGGCTGTAGCGGGGCTCGAACTCACAATCTTTGCATCGTGAGACCGGCATGCTATCCACTAGACCACACATGCTCTCTCTAATGGTTCACACTCTAGAATATTTTGTTACTGTTTCATTGAGCACCAAACAAAATTCAATCAGTCTCTACATTTCACAAGCTTTCTCTACAAAAATCCAAAAAAATGTCTTTGCACTGAATAATACACAAAACCATCACATCAAAAGGGGGACTTTGCGACAGTGTTTTTTCAAGATATAGATGAAAACGAACAGAAAAAAAGAAAGAAAATAATAAGAATTTAGTCATTGAATCATTTTCACTCGTAAAATCTGAATGCCTTGATCAATTTCGTGCCATTTTAAAGCTTAGAAAATGCTCTGTGAGCATACATAATAAACTCAAAATTGACCTGGAAAGTCCCCCCTTTTGATGTGCTGCATCACATTTATGATATGAATTAGGATGTACAAGTTGGTGGCAAATACAATATGAGACAAGCCAATATGGAAAAGTGAAATTAATTTGACTCATTAATTCGGTCTGGTTCAAATGCATCTTTATACAAAGCAGTAGCATTTCTTTTATAAATTAACAGAAATGATCTCAGATTTGTCTCTTGTCTCAAACCTGTAGTTTTTGATGTCACTGTCGCATATTCCAAAGCTTTGCAATTCAATAGATTAAAATCAAAGTGTCCGTTTGAAATGAACATACATTATGTTAGGGTAAAGTTGCCAGTTTTCAGTCAGCGCCTATTTTCGGTCACTTCGCCCAAATTGTGTAATGAAAATGACCTTGTCGTTATAAACTGATGGCTAAAAAACCGCCGCATATTTGATGCCCGGTATTGCTTTTAAAATGGCGACGACCGATGCAATTACAAGGTTTTGGTGACTGAAAATAGGCGCTGACCAAAAACTGACGACTTTACCCTACTCCATTTAAAGGATAATGACTGTATATCAGTTGTTTCGAGGTAACTGTTTGAAGAATCAGAACATTTTCACTTTGGAATCAAGGAATTGCATGAGGGGCGATAAAAAACAACTGGTCAAAGTAATTATCCTGATTCAAAACCGTCATTTAATGAAATGGATATTACTTGTACTATTAATTATTCATTACAAATCGATCAGTTTGATCGATAACTGTGCAAGCGAACCACTCACACGTCACATAAACAACTGCAATAATTGTGATAATACTCCATGCGTTCGTGGCAATGTTTTTGTGATCGAGCTTGATACGCATTCTATGGGGGTTGACTAATGTTTACGCGGCAGTACTTAGTTCTCTGTTAGTGACCTGCGCTTATTTGCGCGTACCAGTAAAGGACGACAGTTGATTGGGTCGCACATATCTCATATGAGGTTTTGAATTGGTGCATAAAACTACCTTGTCTAATGATGTAGTAAGTAAACATAACAATGTAACAAGTATATAAGTAAGCATAATTCTGTGTCAAGTATAATACTAAATTAGGGTGGCAGTGGGAATACTAACCAGTCTGTCCCAGCGCAGAGAACCAAGAATTGTTTGAATTCTCTGGTACCAGAGAAAAATAAGGGAGTTGTTCTCTTTCTCAGATCGTCACATTCAACCCGCTGTATTTTATTCACACGATAGCGTTTCGATACTAGTGTGGAAGAGATGGGAATGTGTGACAGTACAAAGCTCATGCATACGTTAGAATCCCACATGGCACTGCAGAGCATAGCGATAGGGACTTTAAGTGTAGAAAATCAGCGCTAAATTTGGCCTGGCTTTGACATCCTATCGTAAGTGGAAAACCTATTCTTATCATAAGTGTGTATATTTTTCATGAAACTTTGATTATTGTTGAGTATAAATATGCAAGTTTTGAGTTTCTCTCACTTTTTAAAAAAAACAACCATCACTTTGTTTCAATCTTGCATTTGGCTAGTCAGCCCACCACTGAATTCTTGGTTTACTGAGACATTTTTCTTGGTGAACAGAGATATTAATTTTCTTGGACATCCAAGAAAATGGGACAACGAAGTGCGCCGCTAACATTGAGCACCATGATTTTCTTGGGTATCAGAGAATTCTGCTAATTCTTGGTTTTCCATGCTGGACAGACTGCTAAACTGCAAGTAGTAAAATAAAATAGAATACGGAAATGAAGTCCAAAGTGTACAGCCGGAGTGCCTTCACTTTATGGAGTCTAGGCCATATTCCTTGAGATACTATTGCTGTATTTTGTATTGGTCAAACTGTGAGTAGTACTGTTGTAGCTAACTGCTTTTAGAGGATATTGCATCTGCTGGCATGTCTGAGATGTAAGTAGAGTTAAGGAGAAGACATCAAGTATGGATGACAATGAGAGGAAAAAATACCATAACATTTTAAAGAATGCTTCATAATTGAAAACAACAAAGGTAGTTCTTGGTTACAAACATCGCTGCAGTAGACTGGCCAAGTGTAGACATTATAAGCACTTGAGTCTCTACTCCATTTTTCCTTCCCTCTACAGTGATTTTAGATCATGGTCTAGTGATTGCAGCTTAATTTCGCTTGTTTCACTCTTGGGCCCCAACTCTTTTTTTTATGTTGCCCTCAAGGACCGACCCCAAAATCTGAAAAATCAGGGTCAATTTTTTTTTTTAAGATATAAATTTTACCAAATTTGTCAAAATATTACTATTTTCTGCTTGAAATGAATAGTTTGCTTGTATAGATTGCTTTAAACTATTATCACGCTAGAAACAGTGAAATTGACAGTAAAAAAAAGAAGAAAAAAAAGAAGGAAAAAAAAGAAGAAAAAAAAGAAGGAAAAAAAAGAAGGAAAAAAAAGAAGGAAAATCGACCGAGCGGACTTCAAGATTTTTGGCACTTGAGGGCAACAACAAATTTTGTTTGCCTTATCCACTGGTAAATGTGCCAGTGTGATCAAAGACAAATCTCTGCACTTGCAAACAGATGCTGTTTATCATCCTCATATGCACTAATGACACTGCACAAAGGAAGGCAAATTGGTTTAGAAGCTGTCCCTCTTGGCATTCTCATGGTTGCTGATAAAGTAGAGCCTCAAATGAATTTCGATAGAAGATGTTGTTTTTTCCCTTTGATATGATATCTATAATATTACTTAAGCTGTAAAATGGTGGTCATAAACACTTGTATGTGCACAACGGTGCAACTCCAGTCCTATTGCATAAAAAAAAAATTCTCTAAGAAGAGGAATAACTCTACTGTAATATGTTTACATTCATCTGTGCAGTGTCATCCTGTATATATTCCACTGAAAACAGCACTTTCAAGTGAGAGTCTAAAATCATAGTTCATAACAAAAGAGTGACGTAACTGCATCATTTACTAATTGCAGCACATGCTACGTGAGGTACGGGCGTATATACACACATGCATAAAAGGCGGAAGATACATACTCATGCATGCAAAGTTACGTCACTGTTCAGAGGAAGAGAAATAGAATATAGCCAGAAGAAGCTCAGCTCACTAACATGCACTTCACAAAGAATAGCATATAGCCTACCACATAAATATGAAGGTCATTCAATAAGTTCTACCTCCTACCTCATAACTTTATTATTATATAAGCCAGTCTTATCAAATATCACACGATTGAAGCTTGGAACCTCAGCTACAAATTCAATGTAAATTGATCTGAGTACTGGTTGTACTTTTCCAGACATGCAGTGAGAACCAAACCTCGATTTAGTGGGACGGACACGGATGAAAAACAGCAAAATATCGCAGAAGTGCCTTTCAATGGGCCTATTGTAAGAGGCAAAACATACGTATCGGTCAATTATAACCGTTGTAAATGTCAGATATCTCTTTAACAGACTGTAACCACTAAAATTGACTGATTGGTTTGGAAAAAATATGCCCTCTGATTAGCCAGATTCAGGTCAGGACAACCATTCAATTTACCCCTCCCCTAGAAAACCCTGTAAAAGTCATATTTGACTTTCATGAGAACTAAGCGATCTTCAATAATACCGTACTAAGAGGAATTTAAAGTGTTTCAAAGCGATAATTTTATATAATTATACAATTGACTACCTGATTGACTATTCTGAAGGTTACCCATAAGTAAAACTCATAAAATGACTATTATGGTAAAGATTTAACGTTCGAGGCATCATTGTGGCATAAGTTGTAACAACGAAAATTTGACTGATTGTCAGATTCCGGCATGCCAAAGGCATAGCAATACATTTTAGTTGATAGTACACTATTTGCAAGCCTACAAGAGTTAATATTGTTTACAATCTTATCTATACATGATAATACTGTAATATATTTAGATATCATTCACTCATTTCTATTTTCAGTATTTAAATCATGCTCTTATATCTAACCACAGAATACGAAAAAACCACCCGAAAAACATGTGTATATTTTAAAGGTAATTTTCTGTGTCCGTTGTCCAAAATCTCTCTCTGGCTTTGACCGTGTCATATCAATTATCATTTACTACAAATTTGTAGCCATGATTCGAAGCTATAATCATGACAAATGTCATGAGATTGACATTAATATTAGCGATGTTATGAGGGAGGAGGTAGAAATTATTGAATGACCCTCGTAGGAATATTCATGTCTATGGTAAATTACTATAAAAAGGATATTGCATTGATTGTAGCCAGACAGTCTAGAAGTTTCTGCATTGTTTGTAGTTTGTTGAGTGCTGTGATGCTACCAAGAAGAATCAATTTATGCTTTGCCCTCGTAACAGCCACATTCAAACGCCGCATGTCTTCTAGTAAAATACCAGCCTGAACAAAATAGCACAAATGAAATATGAAATTTATACACAGGAGGTACGTACACAGCACTTATCGCTTAAAGGTAGATGTTCCGATTTTCAACTTGAAGTTTTCTATTCTACATGAAAGGTCATCCTTAAAAACGTCGTGTCCCAAAATTTGAGATGCATAGCTATTATGGTTCTTATTTTAGACGCACAAGATGCTGTGAACTGTACCCATTGAGTAGTACACAAACTTTATCGGTGGTAACCACCATTCGCGGTAATTCAACGCTATTTCGTCGATTTCTCTGTCATTATACCGAATTAGGCCGTCAAATTTCAGTATGATGATAAGAAAAATACGAGCTTTCATATGATATGAAAATCTCCGTATGTTTGAAATAATTCTGTGTTACGAAAATGTGATCGGGTCATCTACCTTTAAATTGATATTCCTAGAGAAAATCACATCCTTGCCTTGGATATCTCATAGTCAAATGTAGGTCATAAATGAGTAATGTAGGTCATAGGGCATTAAATTAAAGGTGTATGTTCCGATCACTTTTTTGGGGCTACAATTTTTTTTTCACATCAAGATATTTTGATATCAAAAGAATCCTCATATTTTTCTCATAATGTCTGTAAAATCTTAGGGGCCAGAAATGTTCCATTTAGAAATTATAGGCTAAACTGTGGTGAATTATTGCCAAAGGTGGTTAACCACCCGCCAGTTTGTGTACTACTCTACTCAATGGGCAAATTTCTTGTGACCTTGTGCTTCTACAATAAAAACTATTGGAGTTATGCAACTCAAACTTTGGAATGCGACCATTTTAAGGATGACCTTTCATGTAAAATAGTAAACATTAAGATGAAACTTCAGGCCAGCAATAAGAACATCTACCTAAGAACATGGTATGAATGTCATAATTTCATTAAGTAATTCAACCAATCAGTATTCACATATGATGTGATACTTTTTGTCTTACAATCAGCTGGTCTACAATCCGGAAATAAGGATGTCTTCAAATTTTAACCCTCCAAAATCCATACCCTGAATACAGATGAAATGACTTAAGGTCATGTGAAAATTAGACAAAGTTGGGTACAGACCGAATGGCAATTTAATGACCAAGGATGGCTTAAAAGATTATGATTGTTAGCTGATTGCTTGTGGATTGCTTATTAAGCAATCTTCTTTGGTAAAGGTCCCTCTGTTCTCTTCCTGTTTTGTGCTTGCCATAGGAATACCATATAATAATGACACAATCCTGGTCCAGCCTATACAATCAATACTCACATGTGTATTTGTCCCTCTCTGGCTGTGCGTAAATGATACAATAATGACTTCCTTGTCACGTCCCTGATATTTGTCCACTGTGTTAACTTCTATGCTCTGTTGAGGATCTGATTGCATTCGGCTCAAGAGATCTGTTAATAGTTTACACTGCATACGGAACGGAGCTATAACACCTATACTGGACGACTCACAACCACCCTGCATAAATAAGTAATATAATAGTAGTTGCCAGACAATCAGCAGTGCTACTTCTATTCAATTGGCTTCATACCTTTTCAAATTTATTTTTTCCAAAAGTTTAAAAACAAGTGTCATTAGAAATTGTAACACTTTCAAATCAAGGTTTTCCAAAAGCTGAAAGACAGTCATAAAAATGGTTGGTTTCGAACATCTATTCAGCATTAAATTGTGAGATATTCAGCCATCTTTACACAGCAAGAATCAATATACAGTTGGGCATCAAAGTGTCTAAGTGGCCCAAGTAAAGCTTCAAAAATAAAAGATTTTTCATGTTTTGTTTTTATTTAAAATTAGTTGAATATTTGATCATTGTCCAAGTCAATAATCAGTATTAAATTTGGATTGACATTTATCAAAAAGAATTCCAAATATCAATCTGGCTGCTGTTCACGATATAACCGATGCAATGTGATAATGTTTCTTACTTGAATAAGTGCTTTAACAAGTTTCAGCACTAGTGTAGCCTCTGTGTGGTTCACTGTTGCTCTGGATTCTGAATCACTCACATGCTTCTCTATCTGTGTGCAAAATAGAATCGGTAACAGAGATTCAAGGGTCAAAATAACAGGGTTTTTTGACCAGGAGCTACTTTTATTCCGATAGTATATAAAACCTGTGTTCCATGGTCTATTTTAACAAATTAGTTGTCATTATGAAGCTAACAAATACATCTTTAACATGAATTTATAATCTCAATTTTCATATCTGGAGACAACTAGTCTGTTTCGATGTGAAGGGTCACATTATACTTGTGATTGTGATTAAAAAGACTGATTACCCGAAACCATAATGTATCAATTCAAAGCCGTGAATATGCTCTTCCAAGTAATGACAATAAATGGACTTACAAGATTTGCCTTATAATTTCCTGTTTCAATGAAACTGGTCAAATATGACATACATATTCAGAATGTATGACCTGCTTGTATTCCGATGTGAAAACATGTAGTCAATGCTCCTTAAACCAGTAAACATGAACCACAATTTTGTTAATACAGTAACACATGCTTACCTTATCCATGTTCAGGAATGTGACTGCAGTTGCAGGGTCAAGTACTTTCTGAAGCCATTTCTCTGACAGATTCTGGTGAAATATAACCACAAAAAAAATCATTTTTGTTTCATACTGAGAAAGAACAGTTTCTTTACATATCTATGTTATGGCTTTGAGAGTAATGTGAAAATACCACACCAGCCATAAAAATACTAAATGAGTTGAAACAGCAATAGTAGGTCTAGGGGCAAGCTTAGGTTTGTAAACCCACTGAATGATGCAAGTCCTTTGATGACTAAAATTACTGACCCCACCAAGATTCATTCGGAATGATAACAACTTTTCTTATGTATCTGCAAGTACTTTATATCTGCTTTCATCAATTAAAAATGCCTCAATTGTATGTGATTGGGGAACAAAATTCCTGGGAAAAGTTGAGATTTGCAGGGTAAATTTTGTATATCAATAAGGAAATACATAAGTAAGAGTGGATGGAAAACATTTAAATTCTGGAAGTATAATGTAAATTTGTATGGAATTTTTGATAATATTCCCTCATTTTCTCTCCATTTTTCAACCTTGAGGGCTTACCTCCTGCATCCGATTCCATTGCGGTAATTTTAGCAGTGAATTAGCTATCTTATCATTACCACACTGTAACTTCCCGTCATATACCAATGCGTTACTAATGTGCATGATGGCGCTGTTCATACGATATTGAAGGCTGAGTTGGACAATTGATTCTGGGCGGTGAAGAGCAAGTCTTTGAAACAGACTCTCATCCATTCCAAGTTGTCTGTAAGTAAGTAGAAGGAAATGTCAATGTTTCACCTCAATATGACTAAGGGGATAAGGGTGAATCCAATCTATTTCCTTTCGAAATAATAGCCATGGAAGGATTTGACAAATGAATGGACATGAACAACACACATTCATATAAGCAGGCATGAGAATCAACAGAATTAAAAAATACACCTGAAAAACTTATGTGAAATCGGGCTATAAAGGCCAAAAACTGCCTGAAATTAAAAGAAAGGGCTGACATTTGGACACACAAAAAGGAATTCCTTTTTGAAAAAAGGAAAACTCTCATGCCTGTATAAGACATCATATTCGATACATTTTGGGTCATTCTTAAATCCAGATGAATCTCTAATGCATGCATGGTACATAGCTGGCTGTCATTGGTAGACATAATGCGATGGGTCAGAATGGTAGGTTGCGTTCATTCATACCCATCACAGAAATGTGTTAAAATGTTGTTGCAAAGGAGGTAAGAATGGCTTAAATGTGGGTACACTTTTTGAACTCCCTGTATTGTCTTCTATAGTTTAATCAGCGAATGAAAACAGAAGGACGCTGGCGCGCATGAAGGCTATAATTGCACTGTGCATCATTTTTGTGACGTCTACGTACAGCCAAAACCATGAGCGTGAGGCTATAATCAAATATTTCTCACCAATTTGGAACTGATTAAACTGTAATTCATTGACGCTCCTTTTAGCAGTAACATTGGTCTGTATTCCATGTGTGTTCCAGCGATTACACAGAATTGTATACCAGGATTAATCTTTGATTACTCAAGTATAAGGTCTATGCATTAGAGTCACACGCCCTATAAGCTGCACTCGCACTAAAATAGCCTCTTGATGTTATGTTCGTAAGTGGAATACAGTTCAGGCATACATCAAAGATATTAAATAACCAACCTTGCAGCTTGACTCTGTACAAGCGGAGGTAACTGCTGATGGTCTCCTACTAGTACAAAGCGATTGGCCAGATACAATGGTCCAAGGCAAACCAGTTGACCGATCTGCGAGGCTTCATCCACTACGCATACATCAAAAATGCGTCTGGACAACAACTTGCTCTTGACACCCAAACAGGTTGTGGCAACCACAGGCTGAAGAGAGAAAGAGAGGGTGATATTTTGAAAACATTGTTCTGAGGAGAATCTTTTGGTTTAATTAATGTGTTTTGTTTTCACATAAGAGTACATGGGTGGGCAAGGGAACTTACAATATGTGCATTTATAGTACAGTTTGTGGCTGTATTGCCATGAAATTAAGGGGGGACTTAAGGAAGTTTTTTGTTGAATTTTGTTAGTGCTGTAATTATTAAACCATGACTCAAATGTGTATAAAAGTATACCTTTTTGGAAAGGAAATGGATCAGAGAATCCAAATTTGGCATCAATTTTGACCGAAAATTGTGATTTTTTGAGAAAATCACAAAAAAATCACTTTTTTGACCCATTTTTTTTTAACAAAGCTAACAAACATAATTTTGAGTTAAAAATGCCTAAATCACTTGATGATGATGTTAAGACACTACTGGAGGGACGATTTTAAATAAAAAAAATCTAATCCAATATTTTTTGAAATTTTGACAAAAAAGTGTTAAAAAAAATAAAAAATCAATTTTTTCACGTTTTTTGGTCAAAATTTTCAAAAATATTAGATTAGGTTTTAAAAAAAATAAATCGTCCCTTCATTAGTGTCTTAACATCATTATAAAGTGATTTGGACATTTTTTACTCAAAATTATTTTTTGCTAGCTTTGTTCAAAAAAATTTGGGTCAAAAAAGTTATTTTTGTGATTTTCTCAAAAAATCTACTTTTTTGGTCAAAATTGACGCCAAATTTGGATTCTCTGATCCATTTCCTTTCCAAAAATGTATACTTTTATATACATTTGATTAATAGTTCAATAATTACAGCACTCACAAAATTCAAAAAATCAAATCAAAAACTTCCTTAAGTCCCCCTTAAGGGAAGTGTCAACCCTATTATTTTAATGATCAACTTTTGCTTTTAAGTTTTAGAATATTGAATAAAAGTACATAAAAGTATACATTTTTAGAAAGGAAATTTGATAAGGAAGCCGATGGTGATATCAATGTGATACAAAATAAACTACATTTTGAGAAATGAACCAAAAAGCCATTTTTTTACCCCACATTTTTCAGACAGCATAACTATAAAATAAAAAATGGTAATTTGTTCTAATATACGTTTTTGTAAACAAAACAATTTTGTCTAGGAGGCAATTTTTTCTTTTTCCAAAATAAAGCTTGGTTTTGGAAATATTGCTAAAAACATCGGAAAAGTGTAAAAGTCGTGTTTTTTTGCGGACATTTCGCTAGAAATGGATGCATATCTCGAGTTTAAAATCCACATTCGAAAAAATAAAAAATTGCCTCCTAGCGCTGAAAGTCCTCTACACAATGGTAGTAAAAGCTTACCTGATAGTTTGATATATTTTTAGTTATGTTGTCTGAAAATTCGTAAAATTCCTTCAAATTTGAACTTCTAGAAAACATCGATTTAGTAAAAATATTGACATTTTCCACCATTTAAAGCTAAATGTTCACGTAACACACGGGCGTGTGACCTAAAAAGCGAGTATACTATTATGAACAATCATAATAAACTATCAGATTCAATTTATATTGTCACAATGTGAAGAAATTGGAAGAAAACTGAAATTTAAATGATCGTAAGATTGGCCTTTGTTTACATTTTAGACATTGTTTTGCGCTCTTTTGTTTTTCGCGTCTACGTCGCGGATATTAAGCGGCGCGTCTAGTATTACGCGCGGGAAGTTTCAGCGCGCGACGCAATGATCGAACAGCTGTCGCAGCATTTGAAAAGCGCGGAACTCCGCTTAAATTCCCGCCAAATAACTATGCGCCTTTTCCTGACTCAAACTTACCAAAACAACAATTTAAAATCACCCAAAAGAACGGGAAATAATAGCTTCCGACTAGTAACTTACGATGGTAATGATAGAATACATATAAAAGTATAAAATAATAGAGAAATATGAAATTCAATTTTTGAAACAAGTGCCGGGTTGACACTGCCCTTAAGGGAAGTGTCAACCCTATTATTTTGATGATCAACTTTTGCTTCTAAGTTTGAGAATATTGAATAAAAGTACATAAAAGTATACATTTTTAGAAAGGAAATTTGATAAGGAAGCCGATGGTGATATCAATGTGATACCAAATAAACTAAATTTTGAGAAATGAACCAAAAAGCCATTTTTTTACCCCAAATTTTTCAGACAGCATAACTATAAAATAAAAAATGGTAATTTGTTCTAATATACGTTTTTGTAAACAAAACAATTTTGTCTAGGAGGCAATTTTTTCTTTTTCCAAAATAAAGCTTGGTTTTGGAAATATTGCTAAAAACATCGGAAAAGTGTAAAAGTCGTGTTTTTTTGCGTACATTTCGCTAGAAATGGATGCATATCTCGAGTTTAAAATCCATAATCGAAAAAATAAAAAATTGCCTCCTAGCGCTGAAAGTCCTCTACACAGTGGTAGTAAAAGCTTACCTGATAGTTTGATATATTTTTAGTTATGTTGTCTGAAAATTCGTAAAATTCCTTCAAATTTGAACTTCTAGAAACATCGATTTAGTAAAAATATTGACATTTTCCACCATTTAAAGCTAAATGTTCACGGAACACACGGGCGTGTGACCTAAAAAGCGAGTATACTATTATGAACAATCATAATAAACTATCAGATTCAATTTATATTGTCACAATGTGAAAAAATTGGAAGAAAACTGAAATTTAAATGATCGTAAGATTGGCCTTTGTTTACATTTTAGACATTGTTTTGCGCTCTTTTGTTTTTCGCGTCTACGTCGCGGATATTAAGCGGCGCGTCTAGTATTACGCGCTGGAAGTTTCAGCGCGCGACGCAATGATCGAACAGCTGTCGCAGCATTTGAAAAGCGCGGAACTCCGCTTAAATTCCCGCCAAATAACTATGCGCCTTTTCCTGACTCAAACTTACCAAAACAACAATTTAAAATCACCCAAAATAACGGGAAATAATCGCTTCCGATTAGTAACTTATGATGATAATGATAGACTACATATAAAAGTATAAAATAATAGAGAAATATGAAATTCAATTTTTGAAACAAGTGCCGGGTTGACACTGCCCTTAAAGGAGTACCTGAAGTACACCTTTCATTACCAAAGTTATGCTAGAATATTGAATCATATGGAATGGAATCATCTATAATCTGTGTCTTATCTTAATTTGGCAGGCGATGTCAATGTGTAATCTAGTCATAAACGCAACATTTCAGTTTGTCAGGGCTCATTGGAGTTAAACACACAATATTATAATACAATTCCTAGAATACAAGCTGATGTAACCAACCAACTTATGACGACAAAGTGTTAAGAAGAGTGATCTTAAACTTATCAACAAGAATTTCAAAATAGTAAATTTTTGACAAACCTTTGTTTCTAGAAGTGATCCTAGCTGTTGCACAGACCCCACTTTACTAAACATTGGATCCTCAGTATATTTGTGTAGATCAGGATGTATGCGATTCTTGGAACCCAATCGCAGAAAATCAATGCCATACTGTAACACAATTTTTTTTAAATAAAAAGGTTAATTTATTTATGTGTTTTGAATTGGTTTTCAGGTAATTTTAGTTACAAAATTACAATTTGAGTTCAGCAGAATCAATAGTGTTGTAAGTTATAGTGTTATAAGTTATAAGTTTATATCATGGTAACTATACATTTTCTGAAAAAGAGGGAGAAAAAAAGTAGAATAAACCTATATTACTGTGCATGTATTCAGCTTTGATCTGCAAATGATTCATTCAACAATTAAAACTTGGAAACGACCATAGATAATCCTTCTGTCAAATTCATTCAAGATTACAATAATAATTATGAACGCATAAAGAGTTTATACCAACAGCTTCATTACAAAATTATGCCAAATTACATCTATATGATTGGCAAGTTATTTTACTGATTCAAATTAACTTAAAATATAATCTATCAAATACAATTTCTATAAGAACTAACCTTGCATAACTTGAGCAGTATGTTGTCCACAGCTGAGTGAGTATAGCTTGTCAGAAGTACAGATAGTCCACATGCATGCAGGATTCGAACCAGACCTACTATAGTAGTGGTTTTACCTTTAAAATCATTCAAAAGTTTGATCATTAATATTTGCTCATCAATTTTGATCTCATAAGCTGTATCATTGAATGTTGGGTTTGTTGATGTGTTAGGAGGATGCCGGTAAAAGCTGTCTATACTTGTTGGTATATAGGTACGATCACTTCTTTTGTTTTTATTACTGCAAACTGACATGCCTCATTACTGTAAAACACTATAATTTTGAGGATACTTGATTTCGCAAATTGAAAATAACTGCTATTTTAGCGGGCATTTAATTTCACAAATCTGAAAATTTGACTTTTACTGTCAATGCAAAATTGTCAGTTTGGTTGTTATTTAATTTCGAGAATCCACATCCCTCACGAAATTCACAAAATTAATTGATTTTACAGTTAAGTGGTTTACAGTATACTGCCAATTGAATGAACTACCATAGGATAGGTGCAAACAAACTAAAATATACATAAGGCAAGAGAACATGCATGATGATGTGATGCACTCTTGTATTCGTAAACATAAGACACACTATAAGTAGGATTCCTTTTATACATGGATAATAGAAATAAAATCTAAAAGGCAAGCTTTACCACATTCCCTGTCCACTGAAGAATCCTAAATGGTGCCCCCAGCATGCCTTGGCTGTGTTAAAACTTGTTAGGTGACTGTTGCTATGAATGCGTATACTAACAATCAGGCATGAGAATCAACATCATTGAACAAACCTGAAAGGTGCTTGATAAAGGGCTAAAAAGGCCAAAAATGGGCTGAAATTTAAAAGTGCAGAAATTTGGACAAAACACACACCTGAATTCAGGTTTAAATTAAATTCTCATGCCTGAACAATATGCATATATGAATGAGCACATATTGAGAACTGGGAACCTTAAGGTACAAAGAAGTATGACATATTTTGAAGATGCAATTTATATACTATCAAATTTGGCAAATGTCAAGTTTCATGAGAGTACACCATTTCAGACACCAAAAGGAATGACCTGGCTAAATAGTATGGTAAACGAACTATCGATTACCAATTTTAATTTCAGCGTCATGGATAAATTATCCTTCAAGAAAATCTAAATTCTAATATTGGTCTTACCTGTTCCTGGCATGCCTACAATAAGAGTATACTGCTGACTACATAGCACCCTCTTTATAGCATATTGCTGGTCTGAGTTCAGATTGCTTAGAATCTTATCAACTGTAGAGAAAACAAAACAATAATTGCTAACCATGAAATATAAATTGAATGTCTTAACCAGTGTTCGAATTAAGGAAAAAAAACTGGTTATCCCGCAGATAACCATGATATGAAATCAGGTTATCCGCCAAAAAAATTGGTTATCCGCCAAAATTTCAAAAAGTATTAAAATCAAATATAAAAAGGCAGTTTTCGCCAGTTTAATTAAATTCTTCCTTGTTTTTCTATGTAATTGTAACGTATTATGTAATTATGTTAGTGTATAGAATTATAAATTCTTTGTAATAATTCTTATAGTCAAGCAAGTACTCATCTTTATCTCCTGAACCTCTCCCCTTCCCCTGAATAAAACCTGTGATCGAAAGTTGCTTCGCCATTTTTTACTGTAGCGAGCGTTATTTATTTACCATTTATTCCCAACACGTGGATGATCACGATGACATCATCGCAATCTCATTAACTCCGTAGAGGCACAGTTCAAAACACGCATATATGACTGGGCACGAAGCAACGTTCATGGGACGTGGTTAAATTGTTAATCACGTGGTCGATGAGTGACGTCATTAATTAATAATTTATGACATCATCGCAATCTCGTTAACGTTTTCAAAGGCACAGTTCGAGACACGCATACGACGGGACACTAAGCACGAAGCAACGTGCTTGGGACGTGGTTAAATTGGTAAAACACGTGGCTGATGATGAGTGACGTCATTAATCTATGACATCATCATCGCAATCTCGTTAACGTTTTCAGAGGCACAGTTCGAGACACGCATACGACGGGGTACTAAAGCAAGAAGCAACGTGCATGGGACGTGGTTAAATAACACAGTAACCGGCCAAAGGCGAGGGCTAATGTAATACGATTTGAACGCTGGTTTTATAGATCGAGCCGGAACTGCGTACGTGGAGATGGGATCATTCAATCATGGATGCCTTGCGGCTTGCGCTACTGCGAAATGGAGTCGAATTCAGTGGTATTTTAGTAACTTAGTGAAGTTTTAAAGTTGCCGTTTTAAATGATGGATAATTGATCGGGAAAATTGTTTTTTTTCCAAATTTTTTAAAGACAGTTTTGATCAGGAATTGGACAAAGTCTGTCAAATACAGTATTATACATAAAAAATATGGGCGTCCGTCGGAAAACCTGCTTGGAAGTTTTGGTTTTCCGACGGCAGTTTTGGGCGTAAAAACGCCCGGATTACCGCTTACGTCGAACGCTGGTCTTAACACAGTGAGACAATATATGAGATTTGCTCAATAGAGATGTGGAAATGATAAAATAACTTGTCTAAAATCTTACCAAGGTTCTTTTTAGAGTCTGGTATTGATGATACAGGGTCAAATGTTGGTTTTTGTAAGCCAACAACTAGATCTCTTATTCTGAAAAGGAAATGCAAAAGATATTGATCATTAAATTAAGCCAAGAGATCTTGACAATGTCAGCATTTGGGATTTACAAAAACATTTCCATTCAAATAATATTTCCAATCTAGCATTTTGGTGTCTGATAATTTGCTGTCAAACTAATTTTCAGTCAGTTCCAAATTGGCGAACCTGTTTGCAGCAGCAAATGAATTTAGAAGAGCATGCGTTTACAAAGCGATCTCAAGGCGCAGTGTCATCGTATGCATGACGTTTGCACATGCCAAAATCGCCCGTGTACGCTTTGATTACTTTTGTGCATGGAGAGATAAAAAACGCATATTTCTCGCCAATTTAGAACTGATTCAACTATAACTAAATAGAGGGAAATCTCCTATCATGGCAGCTAGAGCTATGAACAAATGGATTTGAACTTCTTAAAATGTGATGTAATCAGGCAAAATGAGTTGGAAGTTGCAATTATTCATTTTGAGATATTATAACCAAACAAAGGATACTGTTTTGAAAAACTTTAATTGCTTCTATCTTTGAAATAAATTGTCCAATGGGGGTTGCAATGATCGGTAGAATCTAGCAGAAAAGAAATGGGAATTTTCAGCTCACAAAGAATGTAGAATCTTGATATCAACATACTCCAGAAATTTCTATTCAATTAATGATGATAACAAATTTGTGCACATGATATACATGGAGTGTCACATCTTTAGTGAATTAAAATTTGTATAGATTAGGTTCACTTTAACTTCCATACTGACCTGGTCTGTTCTTGTTCCATTAGTTTTGATAGGTTAACTAGACTGGATGCCATACTATTGTAGCCATCATCCTTATCCATCCTATATGTACCATGGGGTTGAGACTTCAAAGACCTACATGAACATTAAATTAAATTTAAATTAAGAGTGAAGAATCCTTATCAAAATGATCGACTTTTATGTTAACAGTCACTGAGGTCTACGCATTTGACACACATATTTCATATTTAATTCTGAGATTCCTCCTCTACCCTGTGTATACTTCAGTTTCTATTCCCATTTATTAATTATGATAACAAGGCAGTGTGTGTCTAATTTATATTTGATTCCCAGATATTCTACAATATTCTTCAGAGTTGACAATTTTCTGAAAGTAGAATTTGGAACTAAATCATACAAATTAATCTTTATTATGTTTGAGTCCTAAATGTGATTAAAATACTTTTTAGAATTTAACTCAAATTTCACATAGCAGAAAAAGAAAATAACACCATAATGTAAGTAGATTGCATAACTACAAAGCTCATCTTTGGCTATACACCCACAGTCCACATGGATGCAATAAAACAATTAGAAGCTAAAATAATAACAAATTATTCATAATACAAATCTGTCACTAACCTTTCAGATGTGATGGTAACCTGGTCATAGGACAGTGTTTCTATAAATCCTATACAGCTTGTCACAATACGTGTACCCTCAAGACCTACAACAACACGGTCACCAGTAGAAAAGGGCAAGCTGTTCAATGGTTCTGAGCTGCAATGAAAAACAAACAACATGTGTGATAACTTGTATTATGAACAACTACGAAAGGGTCGTATTATACAGAATTCAGCCATAGTTATGTGAGACAAAATATAACGGTGAATTTTAAAAAAATGTTTAAAGAATGTTAAAAAAAAAAATTACAATTTTTTTTTGTCTGTAAAAATCAAATGTTTTCAAAAAATGTGCTCAAAATGTTATTTTATAAAAAGAATTAAAAAAATTGAAGAGGAAAAAGGGTTGGTCAGGACTGTACAACAGGTGGTTTTTTTGTGTCGCCTAAGGGTATAATGTTATAGACCTTACCTACGTTAAATTGCCTGACATCAGTGTAGACGGTAATATTATTTTGGGGTAAAATATTTCCGCCTGCGGTGGCATTGTTCCATTTAATATTATACTACCACCTGCATTGATGTCAGACAATATAACACAGGCACAGTTTACAAACAATACCTTTTCTCTATAAGTAAGATATGAATGGGATATGTGAACTTGTCTTTGTTTGTAGAAATAAATTGATTGATTGAAAGAGGGGTAAAGTTAAAAAATGTAAATGAGTTTACCTTTTATGATTGGGTTTCCTACGGAATGTGATGAGAAAGCAGTCTCTTTGTTGATGATGTCGACTGGAACTCACAACTAAACCACTCATACAATCACCTTTCCGTTCCCTACAAACAGATATTAAAAAATAGACAACTATTATAATGTATATATAAACAAAATAAATTGAAAGTGTATGATGGGAATTCAACACAAATGTTGGCCATCACAATAGGAGTTATACTACTAGGGATTGTCGAATGAAATTTCTCAAAGGCACAGACCACAGTCAACAACCCTGATAGCACACTGAAGTCGGCCCGACGTCGGGGAATGGTAGTCGACGTCGGGGAAAGGTCGGCGTCCTTATGTTGAAGTCGGCTGGACGTCGGGTGGACTGTTTGAAAAGGACGTCCACATTAAGACGTCATATGGACGTTGAGCCGACGTTGCAAAAATACACTGAAAGTCTCGTCGGGGTACTGACGTTTTGCCGACGTCGGAACTACCTCCAACGATAGGTTAACTTGCTATACGTATTATTTTTTATAAAGACAAATATTCAATTATTCAAAATTGTAATAATTTTGTCGCCTACATAATTGAGAAAGATATAATTGTAATAAATAAATTACTGATGATTTAGATAATCATTGTTTTCATCTGCAACAATTTTAAGATCAATTTGATGATTGAATAAATATTAAAATTAACGAATTACGCGTATCAAATCATACACTCACTTTACCACGTGCAGTTGGTCGCCACGTTGCAAAAATACACTGAAAGTCTCGTCGGGGAACTGACGTTTTGCCGACGTCGGAACTACGTCCAACGATAGGTTAACTTGCTATACGTATTTTTTTTATACAGACAAATATTCAATAATTCAAAATTGTAATAATGTTGTCACCTACATAATTGAGAAAGATATAATTGTAATAAATAAATTACTGATGATTTAGATATAGATGTTTTCATCTGCAACAATTTTAAGTTCAAATTGATGATTGAATAAATATTAAAATTAACGAATTACGCGTATCAAATCATACACTCACTTTACCACGTGCAGTTGGTCGCCATTTTGTAGCACACGTTATAGCGATACTTCGTGTTGTTCTCAAATGAATTGAAGGAATTATATGTCAATTCAGCGAAGATGATGGTATTTGATGGTAGATTTTGATGGGGAAATAATGCAGCATCGCAATATATTCAACACATGAAGTGCATTTTCCGATGTTGCATGGGATACCCGCGATTTCCGGTGTCGTGTTATATTCTATCAGAAATCGCGGATATGTCTTGTACATCGTGATTTTTCAGCATACGCCGACACTGCATGGTCACAGATGTTATTGGAATTGAATTGCATGCAAGTCATCAGATAATGAATCGTGAGGAATAGCTGAGAATTATCCAAGGAGATGAGATTTGTTTCGGTACGTTTTGCATCAAAATAGATTCTGAATAGCTGGGAATAATTAAAAGAGATGAGATTTGTTACGGTATGGTACGTTTTCTTTTTCATTAAAAATAACTATAGCTAAAGTCGGCAGAACGGTCGGCAATTAGTCGGAGAATGGTTCAACTGACCATAGCTTAAGTCGGCCGATAGTCGGAAAATGGTCGGGCCAATTTTTCAAAAATATCCATCATTAATTTGCGTGGAAAGAGTCAAGGTAGTTTGTTCAAAAACGAGATTTTACGTTACTCATATTGTGATAGTTTTGTGATAGTTGTTCATACTTTCCACGCGGAAGACGACTGCAGACGACAGTATGTCGTTTTTCCAGATTTGTTCCAAATAACAAAATGGGAAAATATGATTTTTTTTTACTATATTTGTAGTGTCGATTTATAGGTGTACATTTTCTTTTGTGTCAAAATAACTGTAGGAAACAAGTCGGCCCGAAGTCGGCAATAAGTCGGAAGTACGTCCAACGGACCGCGGCTTTTAGCGCTAGCGTAGCTTAAAACCGTAGGAAAATAGTCGGCCCGAAGTCGGCAATTAGTCGGAGGTACGTCCAACGGACCGCGGCCTGACGTTGCTTATATATGGTCGGGCCGACGGTGCATTGCAGTCGGCAGGTCAGCGTCAGCTGGAAGTCGGCCCGAGGTCGGCACAACCTCCATTGGACGTCGTCGGCCCGACGTAGGCCGCGTGAGCAGCCGACTGTAGAGCCAACGTCCGGCCGACTTCAACTGCCGACTATATCGCGACGTCGGGCCGACTTCAGTGTGCTATCAGGGAACCGCGTAATAGCCCTAATTGTCCGTGAGTCCACGATTCAAAAGCAGCCCAGTACAGCAGTTTAGCTGCAGTGCAGCCACACCACATTTTACATGCATTATTATTTGGATGCCTGTCACATGCAATTTGAAGGATAGTAAAATGTTATGACATGTGATCACCAAATTCTATCAATAATTAATTCCTCGGTTGTTTTCAATGTCATTAGTAATAGGCAATTAGCTTTCTGCAATCTAGCTTTTTGTCACCTTGATATCCAACAAATATGACCAGCCATGTTTATTATTGTCACAGGCTGTTTGAACTACTGAATTTGCTAGCGACTTTATCTCTTATGCTCATTACATACTATAGCCAGTCGCAGATTGTGGCGATTTGGAGTCGCTCGAGTGGAATGTGAAAAGCAAATCACTCACAGCAACAAAGATCGAACAACCAGTCACGCACGAGTTGGATTGAAGTCAATAGCAACGATTCAGGCTACGTGACATATCCCAACTTTTCAAAAGTTGTGCGAGGTCGCCGCTGACTTGATTGCATTCGATTGAACAACAAATGACGTAAATTGGGGTCATGGGGAGAGACACGGATCGCAAAGCGATCTTAGTATGTTATCAGCATTACTTACAACCAAATATCCTCACTACTTTTATTAAGTGCGAGCACATAAAGCCATATACTCTACTAACCTTTCCCAAGGATCCTTGCACCAAATTTGTTTGGTTGTGTTTCTCTTCTCTCCTGCCATATGTTCTAATGCACACAACAGATACCAATTTGAGAAGTACTCCTTGTGGACAGGACTCAGATGAGATAATTGCTCAACAAAGAAGTCTTGCATAGGAACTGTAGGATTATTCAAGCTGAAAGAATAATGTGAAACACATTGTCAATATCAAGGGCTGTACTTATAGATGTAAATTATCTCAAAGGCAGACTAAACAAGTTGTTGGTATTTTCTTTAAACTCTTTTAAGTTAGCTTGTCATATGAAACCAAAGTTTGGTGATGTTATAATTTCTTTTGGGCTATGCTATGATTGAATAATTTGCATCCTATTTTGAAAATGAATTATTAATTACAAGAACATGTTATCATGCATGCTTTCTTAAATATTTTTTAAGCGGGCAAATGTTTCATGCATGTTAAATTGAAGTCTATGGTAAATTATTACACACATATACAACTTCTTTTGCGCTTTTAAGAAAACTTATACTTGATATGATAAGCTACTCACATAAAATCTCTTTCACACAATGAACATATCGAGGGTTGAGGGCCAGAAGGCCGTAACTCGATTTTTGGGCAAATTGATATTTTGGTACAAAAAGAATCCATATAACCTAGATTTTCAGGTCCATAAAGAGATAACTCATAAACATAATTAGACTAAAATTAGAGTTATACGTTGAGTGCTACAGTATATTGTAATGAGTCCCAAATATTTGAAATTTGATTATCTCAAATTAGTATTAAAGCCTTCTGGCACTCAACCATCGATATATAGTTTAGCAAATTTCTTTACAAGGTTTATACTTCGGTATAGATGGCTTGAATATAAGTAAAAGAAATGACAATATTGAGCCCCTTACCTTGTGAGCATGGCGCAGCTTGTTATATGACTACACCTGGTACAAGTGAATTCATCCTGGATTGGTTCCGGCAATGAGGGCGCTATCCATTTATCGTCATCAATCTTGATTGCAGGTGATGACAAAGAGTAGGCTAGTTTGTTGCGCAAATGTACAAGTTCTACAGAAAGAGTTTATAAAAATAATATCACTGTTACCAAACAACCATATTCATATTTGTTTATTTACAAATGTGACCCAACACAAGTAAATGAGGCACAATGAGGGAAATATGAATATTGATTTATTGATATCATGATAATATGTATATATTAAGGGACATTTTGGTACCAAAGTCAATGTCATATCACATTCCAAACCAAAGTTACAGATGATTGAAAATCACTTTGTTTCAAAACATCAAATACAAATTGTCAAGTTTAAGGGCAATTACAGTTTTGGTTTTGTTAACAAATCAATGGATAAAATGAAAATTAAATACCTCAAAATGTAGTTTAACTCTTTATTTTCATGAATTTGAGTCTTTAGTTAGATCCAAGTTGTATCAAAGATCAGAAATAAGATATGCTCTGAATTTGACTTCTTTTGACCTTGTCCCACATTTGTACTCTTAAATCAAATTAGCTACTGCCGCATTCCGCCTCATTTACTCATGTTGGGTCACAATAAGACATATTGGTATAATAGATAAATGGTATTTGTAGTCATAAGTAGAGAAATAATCAATTCTGCTTATAGTTGCGTTGAACAAGTTAAAGGGAGGTGCCTCAAAGACTGTGATTGACCACCCCAAGAACAGATGATTTTCACAGCTTAGGGGGGAGAGTGTTGAATATAAAGGTTTTTTGTTCAAATCTGGTTGACGGCACAAGGATTATTGTGTACTGCAACCACTGCGAAGAAAGATTAAACTAAATGCAAGGGCAACAACAACAAAAGCTCTACAGATTTCTGGACGTCTCAGGTAGGGTCGGTCGGGTGGGATTTTTATATTTTAACAACAAAATCCAGTACTTTTTAAAAATTATTCAACAAATTTAGATATTGTTAAAATTGTCCCAACAAATTTGACAATATTTTAAAAAGAAACCCTCAAATAAAATAAAATATGGGTCAATTGGGCCTGAATCCACTCATCGCAGCTTATCACATACACAATGCTAATGTGCTGGTGTATGCACTCGTGCAATCAAAGACCTATTCAAGCTGTCCATAAAGTCCTGCCTCAAACAACAGAATATTGAATTTATTCTGTCAAAGACTTAAAACAAGTATGGGACCTAGAGTATACTATATCCAGAATATGCTTCAGCTCCACCGTACAGAGAGGTAAATGCCAATTGCGTATTTCTTGATTGATATATATGTTACCTCTTTTGTCCATCTGCGTAGCAGGAACCGCTAGCATCTCTCCAGTCTTGACATACAGCAGAACACCTAAATCATTAGCAGCTTGGCTGTCTAGATCACCCAACATGACACTGTATAATATCACCTGATAAAATAGTAATGGAAATATGGTTGGTTTATCATTTGTGATGCAGCACATCAAAAGGGGGGACTTTGCAGGTGAATTCAAATTTAGGTTTATTAAATATTAAGCTTTAAAATGACAACAAATTGATCAAAATTGATCAAGGCATTCAGATTTTACGAGGGAAAATGACTCCTTAATTCTTATCACATTTGTTGTTGGGTCAACATATTTATATAGCAAATTTCTTTCTGAAAGGAAGTAGAATAAATTAAGTTTTGTCTTATTTGTAAGAAACTTGATAATGTATCAGGTTAATGCCCTCTAAGTATTATAGTTGAGACATGTAGCCTTTCAGTTCTTAATTTTTGAGCTTTTACGAGGGGTATCAAAAAGTTTTAGAAATCACCCAGAAGTGAAGGAGCCAGAAACTTCATTTTGTTATGTGATCCTTCAGACATCTTTACAAAGTCCCTGTGCAAAATAACACATTTCTCCTACTATTTATTACCTGTCCACAGACCGCCATTGTAGAGATCCTCAGATTGACCACCATTGATTGATTCTCAGGTTGCCTCAGATTATGTTATTCCCAAAACATCAATAAATAGTTTAAAGTGTTGACAGAAAGGGTCAAAGGTCATGTAGGGGTCATTGGAGGTCAATCTGTGTACACCCCATGTTACCCATAAGTTTATTGGCACCAAGCTTGTTTGTAATGACCTTTGACCCCCTCTGTCTAAACTTTAAACTATTTATTGCTGTTTTGGGAATAACACAATCAATGGCGCTCAATCTGAGTATCAATCAATGGCGCTCAATCTGAGGATCTCTACAATGGCGGTCTGTGGACAGGTTATAAATAGTGGGAGAATTGTGTAACTTTGCACAGGGACTTTGTAAAGATGTCTGAAGGATCACATATCAAAATAAAGTTTCTGGCTCCTTCACTTCTGGGTGATTTCTAAAACTGTTTGATACCCCCTCGTACTGTTAAAGGTAGGTCTATTCTACATGAAGGGTCATCCTTAAAATAGTAAATATTCCAAAGTTTGAATTGCATAACTCCTATGGTTCTTATTTCAGAAGCACAAAGTTAAATTTTCCTTGAGTAGTACACATATATTATGGCCGGGTGGTTAACCACCTTTTGCGGTTATTCACTGCATTTTGGCCTATAACGTCTAAATAGAACATATCTTGCGCCAATGATTTTACAGCAATAATGAGAAAAATATGGGTTTTCTTTTGATAACAAATTATTTACAGATAGCAAACACAAGAGAAAAACATTGGGTGTATCGCTCGTCGGCTAAAACGAGTTTTATTACCGAGCACTCCGTGCTCCAAAATATCATTAATTAATTTATAATTCACTATGATACTGCATGTAGACCATATACAATTAAAGTACCAAATTAATTATTGATTTGTCTACCAACATTTATCAATGTCTAGCATAATTTAATTTATTAATGTCATTACATAATAATTAACTGAGATAATGTTATCATGAATAAACGCTCGTCCATGGATACAATGGGTGACAAAGCTCGTTTGTAAAATGAATAATAAGCCATGAAAATGAATGTTCACATTGACCATCATGTAAGATGGTTTAACTTTCGAAGGACCATAAACTATTGATACATTTTTAACCATAAGCTTACAAGATTGGTGAAACTACCCTTAATCCCTACCTTTGAGAATTGCTCATAAAGATAACAACCTATGGCTAAATTATTGAATTGATATAGGACCATAAATCCATTATACAATTTTTCCACCATATGATTCGAAGATTGGGAAAACTACCCTAAATCCATACCCTTGAGAATAGCTCATAAAGATATCTACATATGGGCCACATTGTACACACATATGATTTGGACGTAGTAAACTACCTACAATTCCTACCTACCCCTAGATAATTATGCTCCGAGGGACAACATATGGGATGTCCTATAATTTCATTCCAATTTTTTATATCAATTTTATAAGGTATTAATGGCAATAGAATGAATACAAGATATAAATTGCTGACTCTAAAATATACTTACTTCCCCACCCCAGCATGTGACAAAAGGAACCCCACTTAAGGGAAGGAAGAGCAAAAAGTAAACAATGCACTGGGTGGGTGGGAGTGGAATTTTTTAGAATCAACCAATCTCGTTGAAGCCGACAAGAAAAGTGATTGAAAATGGGGGAAAGCAAAAAACACAAAGCCTGACACTTGCACAAAAACAAAGGCCAAAAAATCGCGGGCATGAAAGCAAGAGCATTGATTGGCCCGGCGCCCGGTAACCAAGAAACACTGACGCATTATTATGCAAATTGATAGGCCCAGCCCAGAGGGCGACTGTCTGCTCCAATAAATAATTTGGTTTATGAAAGTAGGCCTTTCATAAACTTGAATATGTTGATGTGAAAAAAATCTAAAGTGATCGGAACATACACCTTTAATTGAATATATTACCTGACTCCTGTGTTCAATGGAGTTGGTCTGCTTTCCAGTCTTCAATTCCAGAGGTATAGTGTAGGTTTTCTGCAGGTTTCTGGGTTTTGTTCTATTAATCTGGTGCAAAAAAAAAGGAAAACAGTTTCTTCTCTTTATTACAGACTACCTGTTGGTTGCTGCTTAGCTATATACCTCTGTGACACACCCAGACCAAGGGGGGGGGGGGGGGGACATATTTTAGTCCTAAACAGCCAGGAAAAATGCTTTACACAATGGGAAAGGGGGGCATTTTCCGAAAATGGGGGGTGGGGGGTGACGTTTTCACAAAAAAAAGGTATATTTGTACACAAAAAATGTACAGGCACTCCAACCCCCCTAGTTACGGTCCTGCTTGCCTTGTAAGAGAGCCTACAATCAACTCCATTCATATAACAATGTTATTAAGGCGCTATATAACAATACATACCTTGATCTGAGCTGTAACATCCACCTTTCCCTTCAATCCCCATCTGGGTGACCATACTGTCTCTTCTATATCCTTGATACCTGATACACTCACATTGCATTTCTCAGCTCTCATCTCACCTGGACTTTAAGACAGAAATGTACAGGCAAATATTAAATACAAACACCGCAGTGACACAAATGCTACATAGTGTCTTAAACCACAAAAGTGAAGAGCACAATGTGTCACCATCTTTGAAAAATGGGGGAATAAATTGACTAGTAAAACAATACATTAAAAAAAGTTAACACTGATTTGTGACATTCAATAAACTCTGCATATGCGTGTTTGCAGACAGCATGAAACCACCTGATTGGTCCATTTCAAATGGCATTCATCAATGAATCATTATGTCACACGCTCAGTAGGTATTTACCAAAAATGTGACAAGTTGTTCCCTGGATTTTTTTTCAACAGGGACAGATTCTCAGCATTGAACAAGTACTGACGAGTGAATACCATTGGAAAGTGCCATATTTCTTAATACACCTAACACAAAACGTTTCTGATAAGGTGCTTTAATTCTAGCCAATTTAAAACCAGTAACCAGAATTAAAACACTGACATGTACATTAGACAAGTAGATTTCCTCACCATTATATGAATCCTTATTGATAAAAATTGACTGGATAAGTTATGATGCTTTTAGTAACGGCACCTAATGTGGAAAAGTTGTTATTTGTATGAGATGTCATTGATTTGTATTGAACACTGTGTGTTATCGAAACCGGTCAGGCATGGATGGATGAATGGTGAGATGTGATTTATTTCACACAACTTGTAAATGCTGAGCACACAACAGGCAATGATATCCCATGATAACTTTATGCTTGGTTGGTATGGATCATAACTTTAAAAGTATCCACTCAATATTTATGAATGAGGTCTCAAATTGCGGAGAGGAAATGTGCTTGTTTAATGTATATCGCAGTTTTTTGATTCTGATGACTGATTTTAAATTAGCTAACATTAAAGCACCTGATCTGGAACTTTTTGTGTTAGATGTGTAAAATAAATTGTGTATCCTTTTCCCTTAAAACACCAGTATTTGGTAGAAATGCAACAACATTTCTGGCTATGAAAACGATCAACTTTCATAACACAGTGGTCAACAAGGGTTTTACAAGCCAGTTGATTTCACAGGTGTACCTTGGTAAATACAGCATACAGACTGACTTGTTACTCACAATTTGATTTCCATTGTAGCAGTAGACTTAGGTTGATTTTGTAAGTATCTGTCTGCCCAATGTTTCATAGTCACCATATATTCCTCAGCATCCGCTAATAATTGCTTCTCTGGTAGGCCTAGTGAATACCTTTAAAGAGATAGAAACATATGTCAGATTTATTTCAATAAATAACAAAATAAATGTTAGTTTTTATAAGCGCTTCATCAAATTAAGTATGCTCAAAGCTTTCACATTTATTCTGCTGCTCAGTATTGGATACAACAGAATCAGTTCACTTCACTTAGGTCATTGCTGCTTATCTTACAATTTCAGATAAGGGCGCATATTCCTATCAGACACTTAGATTGTGATTATCCCCAAACAGCTACCCATTTTACACCTGGGTGGAGAGAAGTTATTGCGGTTAAGTGCCTTACTCAAGAATACAACATGTTGATCACAGTGGGACACGAACCCACAATCTTTTGATTATGAATCTAGTGCTCTATCCGCTGCGTCACACATGCCCACATGTACATTAGTACACCTACCACCATATATTGTTGATGAGGACTTTTAAAGAATGACACACATGACCAAGTTGGTGGGGTAAACTAAAAGATTGCCCCCAAAACAAAACAAATCTGGTTTTAGAGAGGATGCAAAGATCAGATATGACCAGAATGAAAGAATCGTAGGCTCCAAACAAAATTATTACTATTTAATTGCATCAATAATTAACTCCTTGATTTTAAAACACATTATTGCTTTGATGGAACTAATCAGAGTACTATCAATTGCCTCCCCCTGTGCAGTGATGTCAAGAGTGAATTCCAGTATAACTAATGGACTGCGCTGACATCCTCTTAAGTAAAATCATCTCTACTGGTCCAAGTATACATCAATACTCCTTCCTTCTAAAACTTACATGTCGGATAAGAAGGCTGGTTTCTTTAGCATCTTTTGTACTACTCGGCGTAGAAAGTCCTCTGTAAAATTCTTCTTCGCAAGAGCCTTAAAGAAGAAACACAAAGAGACCTTATTGGATCCTATTGGGATTTACTATATCAGTGTAAAGTGTATAAGGTTTCTCCTTTCTACACAGTGTGTTGTTCAATTCATTTTCTGCAGTGTTATTTGCTTGATTTATTTTCATAAAAATAATGTCAAACTTGGAAAGGCAGTATATAATGTGACCCAAGTAATTATTATGCAATTATTCCTGAAATTGTTGGATGAATTTAAACGGTACAGCAGGATTGCAAAGACCAACTGTCCAAACTTTGACATGAATGCAAAAAGTGAACCAAATTTAATTTAGGGTCAAAGGTCACATTTTTATTTATCTCTGCATGAGGACAATTACCAAGGTTGCATTTTTCAAATTTTAAGAGTACAGGTCCAGGGGCGTCCCCAGACCCTTTTGAATGGGGGGGGGGGGGGGGGGGGGGGGTATTGCCGACAAGCACCCAGTGGCATGAGCAGGGGGGGCACCTGGCAATAAATGAAATTCCCCTGACTCCGATTCTTCTCAATTCCCCAACGTACCAAAAAAATAGTAAAAGGTAGCCCCAATTTGTTTTGCAATCACCTCATGAATTTCACCGTGGGGGTAGGATAAAAAAATAGGGACAGCGGTCCCAAATAGGTCGTCCGTATATATGGGTATATCTGTTTAAATGTAATCAATTTTACATATATGCAGCCAATTTTATATCTTGACCTCAGATGACCTTTGACCTTGGTATGTGACCTTTGATCTCATTAAGATATGAAGGTTTCCATGTTGCATCTATGACCGAAGTTTGGTTGCAATTGGTCATTATATGGAAAAGAAATGGCCAATAAAAAAATGTGTACTAAATTTCACATCTTGACCTCACATGACCTTTTACCTTGGTATGTAACCTTTGACCTCATTAACATGTGAAGGTTTCCATGTTGCATCTATGACCGAAGATTGATTGCAATTGGTCATTGTATGGAAAAGAAATGGACAAGACAAAAAGTGTGTACTAAATTTTCCATCTTGACCTCAGATGACCTTTGACCTTGGTATGTGACCTTTGACCTCATTAACATGTGAAGGTTTCCATCTATGACCGAAGTTTGGTTGCAATTGGTCATTGTATGGAAAAGAAATGGACAATACAAAAAAGTGTGTACTAAATTTTACATCTTGACATCAGATGACCTTTGACCTTGGTAAGTGACCTTTGACCTCATTAACATGTGAAGGTTTCCATGTTGCATCTATGACCGAAGTTTGGTTGCAATTGGTCATTGTATGGAAAAGAAATGGACAAACAAAAGTGTATACCAAATTGTTGACAGACACAACAGACTACACAGACAGACTACACAGACAGACGAAGGATGCTGCCATAAGGTCTCTTCCACGGACAACCTAAAAATTGACCGGTCAAAATATTTTGCACGGTCACAAATAATCCCAGTCAAAAAAAATAAATCGCAAATCACAATATTTCACACGGTCACAAATAATCGCAGTTTAAAAAAATCTCTCCAACCTTTGTGCACGCTACTGCAAGCACCCCCACTGAAAATTTTGTTTACAGACTTTTTATGGTCAAAATCGAAAATGCGGAAGCTAGTGTGTACCATGATTTTGCCGACATATTTTATGAATGGGGCAGAGTTTGACGACATATTTGATGAACTTTTAGCCCCAGATAGGGTTCACGACATTGGGACTATAGTTTGTTTATTTATTTACAGAATGCTTACGAGAATACTGGATTATGCAAGCCTTTCAGAAATTATGGCTTGATCTCATGTAAACGATACTTTGATAGTGTACACGTTTACACAACGTCACTGACACACAGCAAACCTACCTCATCAAATACTTCATGAAGCATGGTTCCAAGCAACATAGGTTTACTGGCTTTATCCAACCCCTGTCAATTACACACAAAAATCAATTAAATTGAGCTAATTTTCAAAATGTGTATGATCTCTTGATATAAATACTTTTGTTTTTAAAGATTAACATACAATACTGAGGCACCATCAACACCACAAAAAAACTGTACTACAATTTAAAGATGATGAATCCGGCAACTGCTGGATTATTATCAAATTCTTAGAGCATAATGTTGAATTCCTCATTGTGGATGTAATGTATTCTATGAAGGTTATAACTGATTAAATGTTTTCCCTTCAAAATGAACACCTTCTGCACCAAACACTTAAGTCCCTTGATGTTTTATATAACTCACCTTAAATTTTTCTCCTAGAACAGATCTGTAAAATGAATAAATAATTACTTTGATTAGATATGTGAAAATTATATTGGATGATAAGAAGTATGTACTTGATATGATTCTTGAAACAAAAATTGATACTGACTGAACAAAAGACAAGAATAAATTATTAGTTAACCACTGATTAACAGATGCAGTCCACAAATGTCAACACTTTCAAGTACATATTTCCCAAAATATTTTTAAATATCTTAAAAACAGGTGATGTCAATTATTTCAATGGTTCCAAATTCCTAGATTTATTAACTGAATAGCAGATTCGTTTTTTACTGTCACACCACACTGCAAGCCAACCCATTTATTAATACTAACCTCTATACTCCATTCAATGAAATCTATGCAGCGACATCACAGCATATTCCAAAGACCAAGCGTTTTAAAGCACATGTGAATCTACTACGCTGATTTATTTACTCATGTCACCAAATTTTAACCCATGCACTCATGTGTAAATGCTGCATCTATTACTAGAATATGCACTTCCTTCACTGCACAAAGGAAGGCAATGATGTCGAATTAATGATATTGATTTATAACATGCACTTATCTATCCTACAGGACCCTCCAAGCGCGATTGGCATTATTTTTACGCTTAAAATTATGAAATTGTCACAATCCTTTCACTTCACCTACGTGGCAGCTGGATAGGTGCACAACCATACCAGCACTTAGATTGTAATATCACCTTCTTAACAGCTATCCAATCTCGCTTGGTTCAACAAGGCAACTGGGACTAAAGGATACAAACAAGTTGACCATGGTGGGGCTACAGCTAGGTAATTATAGTGTAATCAGTTTACATGGTGTCTCACCTTCTAAGACATTGGATACTCCTGGTTACATTGGTTCCAGTCAGTAACAGATCCGGGTTGATGACAATAAAATGTTTCTGTTGGTTTATCACGCACATACCCTGATCATCAAAGCTGCCGTGTATAGCTACAACAAGACCCTCATGAAGTGGAGTTTCAAACCTAAAAATAAGAAAATAAATAGCATTAATTGGAGGAGCAACTCTCTTAAATGCTAAAACCTGTTAGGCGACAAAAAACACACCACTGTTCGACCGACAGACGACAGACCTTTAAGGGAAGTGTCAACCCAAAATATATGACATTTATCAAGCACTGTAACTTTTGAACTATTAATGTAATGTACATAAAGTATACAATTTTCAAATGAAATGAGTCGGAGAATCCATTTTTGGTATTAAATTTCACAAAAAATAGTGATTTCTACATTTATGTCAAAAAATCACTATTTTGGCGCCAAAAATGTTCGGACAACCTAACAAAATCAGTTTTTGATTAAAAATTTCACCAAAATCATCTTAAGTCAATTATCTAGGATCTGGTGGGTTTTTTTGCCTTAACAAATTTTAGTGTTGAAAATATTTTTGGCACTTTTTGGTCAATATTTTCAAAACTTAAAATGTTTAAGCCAAAAAAAAACCCGATCCTAAATAATTGACTTTAGATGATTTTGGTGAAATTTTGAAATTTTGAATCAAAAACTGATTTTGTTAGGTTGTATGAAAATTGCTGGCGCCAAAAAAGTATAAATCACTATTTTCGTGCAATTTAATACCAAAAATGGATTCTCCGACTCATTTCATTTGAAAAATTGTATACTTTTCATGTACATTACATTATTAGTTTAAAAGTTACAGTGCTTGATAAATTTCATATATTTTTGGGTTGACACTTCACTTAAGTAGTGTCAGTCGGTCGGGTTTTTTGTGCATTTTTTTAAAGATATAAATAAATAACACCAAAATCTGTTATAATTTTGCCATTTTTTGAAAAACTTGAATTAAAAAAGTCCAAAAGAAAACCAAATGAGTAAGAACTGTATGTATAGATCTTGTAACATGGTTGTCTCATTTGTTGATGTTTATTTGACACTATTTATTGTTTTATCTTACCATGTTCCTTGTAGGATGCAGGTCTTAGATGAATGATCACTGAGGTCTAGCAGATGTGCTGTCTTTTCCCTAGGAAGTTGAAAAGAGAAAATTCAAAAGGAAGATGTGTTATCAAACGGGAAAATTATGAAGTCCAAAGTCCAAAGCTTTATTTTCCTAGAGGAAAATGTAAAACTGTATTTTGATCATCCATCTTTGTGCAGTAGCGTTTCCAGCAAATGATATCGCAACTAAGCACAAATGAGTTTGTCGTCTTTAATTGTGTGGGTACATACACCAGCACACTGCACAATCATACACGCAATAGTAAGGTGCAATCTGGAACACTCTTTGAAGTCATGGCACAAAGTGTTAAGATGAACACAGAGTTTCTTTCACCTTCTGATCTTAATCTATACTAATCAAAACCTTCATTATCATACCATCCTTTTAACTATTCACTTACCAATCTTCCTGTACAATAGCTGTTACCACATATCTATTAAGATCAGTTGGTAGCTTGACACGTGGATGAGCGCTTCCTTGACTTTTGAAGGGAGACATCATCTTGAGTTCATGGCTTAGCTGTGAATCTACACCGGCAGTTGCAGCGGGCTGAAGAGGAATTATTTTACAAACTAATTAATCTTAAACATTATTTAGCATATTATTTAAATAACAAGGTCTATATATTATCATCCTGGTGTTATAAATGAGGTGAATCTGACATAGTCCAGGAGAGACTGTTGTTCCTAGCCTGGCAGAATGCACTTGTATGGCATATCAAAGACCAGTCCCTCACTATATTTTTGTAAACACATACGGTAGCACAACGCATCATCCCATTCAATGTATATGATTCAGGAAAATTGGCAGGTCAGTCAGGATTTTGCTTAATATTTTTTATTTTAAACTTTTACATACACATTGACACAAAGACAGACAAAAACAATCACACAAGAATTGTTTTTAAATAAATTTCAAAAAATGTATCCAATATAAGGCCCCTTGCAATTAAATATGAGTTTACTGTTGCGTTTTTGAAAAGCAGGACGAGTTACTATTTAATATTAATATTGTAATATTTTGGGGTAAAGTCACCTGATTTAATATTGTCAGCGTTGTTAACTATTACCCAAGGTACGAATACAATTCAAATGCTGTTCATTATGTCCTACCACAACCTACTGCCTTGGCTTTGCATTTTGTTTCTTTTATAAAGGAGTCTACTCATATTTGCATCCCTATTTTGAATATAAATGAGATATTCGATCGATGTTTGTAAAAAAAAATTTGTTTCGCTAGCTCGGAGAATTTTAAAGATGGCGATCGTATACAAACCTGAAATATTACCCAGAATGCACTAGGAAACTCCAAAGAAGTTCGGCGGTTTTGATGTGACGTCATGCGCTGAAGCGATTGCGCAGTAATCAATTGCCGTGCCTACGAATATGCTTCAAATGCACACATTTCAATACAAAGCGACAGTTGCAAGTTTCGGTTGCAGAGTTTTTTACTTCCCAGAAATGTTTTCCCAACCCGGAAGTATTGCAATGCGGCTCATCGGCTAATTTTATCGTCAGAAAAGTGTTAAAAAGCTTATGAAAAAGCTGTAAACAATGAAATAATTAAATATTTTTGAAATATTACATATATCACGGGGGTGACTTTTGGACGCGCGCGGGCAACAGTAAACTCGCATTTAATTGCAAGGGGCCTAAGAGGATCTATTCTTCAATTATCCTTAAATGAGGTTGAGGAATTATCTCAGCCTTGTGATGTGAGGGAAGCATTTTGAATTCTGGGTTAACTTAAAACAATATGAACAAAAAAAATGAAGCACCGTCACTTCAACAAATTTAAGGCCAGATGGTAAGCGTACAGAACTATAAATTCTAGTTATAAACTACACCTTCACATCATTATTTCCATTTTTGATTCAAATGAGACAACTGTGTTAGAAGTGATAGTAGAATTCGAGGAAGGATTTAGTTAGAGCAGAAAAAAGGTTGGGTGAATAATGATTAGTTTTCTTCAGAATAGATATCACTGATCTACTATGACACACAACCTACCTGACACATGGCCTCAGCTTCCATCTCCTCTAATACATCCATATCAGCTGCAGCCAATAGGAAGGAATCATTCAGATTATCCCACAATGCATCTGTACCAGGACTTTCTGCAACTGCAGAATTTGGCACCTTCCATGGAGAATATCCATGCTTGTTTGGGGTTTTCGTCTCTAGAAGTACTGCAGAAACTGATCCAGGATCTGTATTATCACGGTCCTGGTCAATTTTAGTTGAGGAGTTTGCTAGGTTATCGTTTCTTACCACCGTAAAGGGTTGTGAGTCATCTTCAACAATATCTATCCTATCATTGGTGTAATTCATATCATCATCCAATGGTATATCTTCCTCTGCTCCCACTTGTGTTTTCTGCATTTCAGCAGCATTTGAGTTGTCTTTCTCCACATCTTGAAATAATGATTTCACATGTGTGCCTGGCTGCACAACTATGTCTGAATTACCAGGAACTCGTTTGGCAAATGGGGAATTTCCTCTGCATGGAGATCGCTTCTTAGACCCTGTTTTGATCAAGGACAGTTTGCCCTTGTTCTCCGTATGTGATAGAGAAGGATATTTGAGATTAATCTTGGATGGCTTGAAAGCTTCATTATCAGTGTCAACTTCAGGTTTTGGATTATTGTCATGGTTATCCTGAGCGGGTAGGTTGTCAATCATGTCTTCTAGGATGCTACAATCGACATCATCAAAACCAGGCATTTCTTTCTCCCTTAAAGCAGCAGGGCTGATCTTAAGGCTCTTTCGTTTTGGTTTCTTAACTTTCATTACTGCTTTTTGTGGTGCAACCAAAACAGTGTTCTCTGTTAAGCAGTCTTGTAGCAAGTCTAAATCCATTTGGTCCAAACATACACCTTTCTCTTGATTTTGACTGGAACCAAGGCCTGTTTTTTGTTTCACTAAACCAGGACCTAATTTTCTGTGTGTTCTGGATAGTTTATTGCCTGTTCTTTTGGCAGTTAATATTTTCCTATCGCTGCTTCCACTTCCCTGATATGATCTGGATAGCAATGGAGTTTTGTGTTCTTCGCTTTTCTGTTTTTCATTTTTCTGGCAGCTGAATATATTCTTTGGCTTACTTCCACTTCCTGTGATACTCTCCTGACCTTTGACCTGTGACTTCTGATACGATGTTAAGATGCTGTCAAATTTTGAGCTTGATTTTCTTGCATTGTCTGAGTTTGATACTCCAGTATTGAACTTCGAGTTGCCAAATTGAGATATATTCTTTTGTTGCTTTTCTTGTGATTTCTCAGATGGCAATTGAGTTTCTGGAATTGATAAATTGAGATCTGGAAATTGTGTCTCTGGTATTGGTAAATAATCATCGTCATCCTCGCCCATTTCAATTTCCGCCAATAGGGAATGCCCTGATCTATGTCTGACAATATTGCTGTTAAAGCCCTGAGAATGTTTACCCTGTGTGTTTGATTGCTTCAATACACTGTCACTAGTTCTATTGCTTAGAGATAGGACTGGACGTCCCTTAGCACCAGATTTGGAAAAGATACCGCCACTTGTTGCTCCATGTATCTGCCCACCCTTTATGTTGGATTGTTTAGACATGCTGCCATTACCACATATAGGCGAAGAGCCCTGAGGTCTCTTAGCAGTTAACTTGGAAAAGATCTGCTTATTTAAAATGTTTTGACTCTGTTCACTGGCCTTGTGAGATCTGCCTGTAGATTTGGCACTTGGTGGTGTTTCTGGAATGTTGTACTTGAGACTTACTGATGGTGAATTCCCTGGTAAACTTGACAATGATGTTGATGGCGTAGATTGGGTCAATGTAGTACATTCTGGCGTATCTGGAATGACTGATAATTAATCAAAACATAATATATTTACAAAAGTGTAAAAAAGTGTAAAGTGTTACAGTAGGCATGTGGAGACACTGCTTGGGTTAGGTTACTGTCTATAAACCATTTCATATCAAGATAAAAATGTTTGCAAAATGAGACATGAAACGAAACTGTTGCCCAATGGATCAAGCGGCAGTATCACCATTAATTGTATGATTATTTCACACCAACTCGTTTGATGAACCCATTGTTGTAATTTCCAAAAACTATGATTTGAAAAGGTCTATATAGCTATCTATGTGAAGGAATCCAATTTAAACTATGTAATTACATCAAAAGTATACACTACACATAACTCTATGCAATGATGTCAGACCGTATTCTAATAGTGAGCATTGCATACGCCCAAATGTGGGGATTTCTTTTTTTGAGTGGATACCAGCACATAACAATCATGCACACGATAATAAGCACAGATGTAACAGTAAAGCAAAATGTCCTGAAAATCAATCGACCAAATGCGAACGTTACGCAGCAACCACGGCCAGGTGCTTGCGCATGGTATCAAACATTTACGGGTGCTTGTAAAGAGAATAGGCTACAGGGTGCGCACGGTATCAAACATTTACGGGTGCTTGTAAAGAGAATAGGCTACAGGGTATCACCCCCTAATGTTTTGTTTTTTCCTCTTTTCATGCTGAAATATCATCAATTTTTGAAAAAAAATCTACAACAAAAAATAAATAAAAAAATACTTGTTGTTTTGTTTTGTGTTTTGTAGGTTTTTTCCAGCATTATTTTTTTATGGCCTAATTTCTGGAATTCTGGAAATTTCCGGAAGTGTTACATCACTGAATAAGGTGCGATCAATGGAATGCTCTCTGATGTCACTGCACAGAGTAGGATGAATAAAGTATAGAAATAATAAGAACAATTCAATCATTACAATTCTTGTAGATAAACAAGAAGAATAAATAGAGGCCTGCCTCTGGGATATGTCAAAATGATGAATTCTTACTTACCCACAACCTCATCATCATCTTCATCTCTGTTACTACTAGCCTGTAGTGTGCTATCTTTGCTGGCATTATTCTTTTTGTCACTCTCTGGGGATAACATCTTACTGATATCACCGTCATGTTTGCTGCTAGATGTCTTCTTGTTTGCAGATCTGGACAGTTTGTTTACTGAAACATACAAATGAAATCAAACTCATCTTTATATCACTGTACAAATGCAATTTTATCATGAGCACCAAAGCTGAAACTTCAAATTAAAATACCTGGTTGAGGTGTTTTGAAAGACTGTACCATACTAATCTCTGAAATTACTCTTGTAGGCACTTGGAGACATATTTGTTCTCTCCCTTAAGGCCCTGTCACACCATAGCGTATGGCCTGAACGTGGCTTGAACGTATGCCGACGTATCAAAAAAATAGCTCGAAAATTGTCAGAGTCCAAGAACGTCCAACTTCCCAACGAATTGCGTAGGAAAAGTCGACATCGGTGATGGAATGGACGTATCCATAGCGTATCCATAGCGTATTAAACGTATACAAAGCGTATGACTAACGTATTGATAGCGTATCACTAACTTATAACAGCGTATCGCAGCGTATGCGATCGGCGAGCGTATACCAACGTATGCTTAACATCCGAAGCGTATGTCTGCTCTGTTCGACGTATCCTCAGCGTATCCTCGGCGTACAACGAACACGTGACTTATGCCGCTGCAGAAATTGAGTTTCGTACACGGCGGGACAAGTGTTGCCAGTTCAAGTAAACGCAGCCTAGATGATAACTATTAAAATATCTAGAAGGGTAAATCTATAGGTCTAACCTATAACTTACGACGAGTAACGTACCTCTAACGTATGTCAGCGTATGTCAAGGTATGTCTAACGTATGTCAGCGTTTGTAAACGTATGTCTAACGTACCACGAACCTATCGGGAACTTATGCAGAACGTAAGTTAAGCACTGGTTGAGTACGTTGAGAAATTTTGAACATGCTCAATAATTTTTCGCGGGCTCGACGTGTTCCAAATTTTCACAACGTATCACAGCGTGCTCTTAACGTAAACGATGTATCCGCAACTTACCCCTAACTTGTATCAGCGTACACCAACGTACGCCAACACATTTTTCGATATTTCGCATACGTTGGCATACGTTCAGGCGATACGCCATGGTGTGACAGGGCTACCGTACAGCTAGCGTATGTACCGTACAGCTAGCGAGCATTCAGCGTTTTGGGAACTTATGGAGGGTTTGAGTATATAAATGGGTCCCTTGAGTATCTCATCCTCACTTCTTCATGGTCTGTCGTGCTGAACACATCAACCCATCATCATACGCTACGAATATGCTACGTTAAGTATACGTTAAGCATACGTTAGTCATACACTCGCATACACTGTCATAAGTTAGTGATACGCTATCAATACGTTAGTCATACGCTATGTAAACATTCAATACGCTATGGATACGCTATGGATACGTGACAGGGCCTTACACGATCGCCCGGCATAAGGTGAATACGTCGAAACTCGTTGGAAATACGTCAGGCATACGTACGGCATATATACGTTATCAAATCGTTATCACTACGTTGGCTGTACGTTTCCCCGTCAGCCTACGTTCATCAACGTATACCAACTTACGAGTAACGTACGAGTAACATATGTCAGCGTATGTCAACGTATATTTAACGTACCACAAACTTACCAGGAAGTTATGCAGAACGTATTAAGCACACGTTGAGTACGTCGAGAAATTTTGAGCATGCTCAATATTTTTTCGCGGGCTCGACGTGTTCCAAATTGTCACAGCGTGCTCTTAATGTAAACGACGTATCCCCAACGTACCCCTAACTTATATCAGCGTACACCAACGTACACCAACGTACACCAATGTATTTTTCGATATTTCGCATACGTTGAGGCGATACGTTATGGTGTGACAGGGCCTTTAATAACAATTACAAACACATTTGGGACCAACCCTTCTATATGACTGGACATGTGCTCTGAAATAAGCTAAAGTCTCATATATCATCAGAGATGATTCTGCAGTTGCTGTGTTGATTTTTGGGATCATTTTGATTTGTTTATAAAAATAACAAATTCTATTGTATTTTATCACTTTATAATTTGCTTTCTTTGTCTTTAAGAGGCGTTTCACATGAGAACCCCATAGAGAAACATACCTTTCTTAGCTGCTGGTTTAGACTGTTGTGGCGGTACCTGATTGAACAGCTTAGATTGACCTGCAGGAACCTAGAGAATATAAGCAAATACAATAGATTGTCATGTAAGGGCTGTCATGTAAGGGCCTGTCAATGACAGCTTAGATGTTTGATTTGAATTTCAATATATTCTGCGATGAATCACATTTTTCCCCAATCAAATTAAAAAGCACAGAAAAATGTGTTAGATGTGTTGTGCCACTTCATAATTGTTATACCATTTGCAAATGTGTTTATTGAAGGTAGATGTTCTGATTCCAATTTTCAACTTGATGTTTTCTATTTTAAAGGAAAGGTCATCCTTAAAATGTTCGCATTCCAAAGTTTGAGTTGCATAACTCCAATGGTTCTTATTTTAGAAGCACAAGGTCATAAGAAATGTGCCCATTGAATAGTACACATACTGGCGGGTGGTTAACCACCTTTGGCAGTAATTCACCACATTTTAGCCTATAATTTTGAAATGGAACATTTCTGGCCCCTATGATTTTACAGACATAATGAGAAAAATATGGGGATTCTTCTGATATCAAAATATTTTGATGTGAAGAAAAAAATCATAGCCCCCAAAAAGTTATCAGAACATACACCAATTCATACTGCATGCTATGATTGGGGATATAAACATACTTACCTTATTAAAGAAACTCAGCATAGATGTTTGTCCACCACTTGACTGTGAGGTACCTTTGCCCTTTTAGAAGAAGAAAAATGATTACAAAGTTATCATTTTAGAACAACATATTCTCTCTACAATGCATGGGGCAGCATGCCTTTGAGGTGTATATTAGAGGGTGGTGGTTATGAAAAAAGAACAATACACATATAAGCAGTGAATATCAAAATGGTAGACTATTCTAGAAGATAGGTATTTTGTTAAAGTTGCCACTAGACACTTGAAAGTGATTGACGCAGGACCAAAACTGTTTGTGGATGCCACCGTAATAATGAGATGCATGTCTGCCATTTATTCCGATTACTACAAACATCAAAACAACTCACTTGATAATTTCGCAAATTAATTAGCAAACATTTCTAACAACCGACAAAGATGGGAAGTGGATTCTACCCACCCATCGCTACTTGACTTGCAGTAGAGGACAAGGACAGAATTACGACTATATCATAAAGAATAGTAATAGTAGAAACTAGGACTAAACGAAAACATCAAATGATGTCATAAAGCTTACAATCAGGAATCATTGACAAATTCCGAAGTCAAAAACCAAAAGAATTGTGATACAACAGTGTTCTCTTCCACTATTACAACATTTTAAATATAAAATTGTTGGTACATATTTTCTATATAGAATGCATGATACTTACTGCTGTTTTATTTCTACTAAGCTTCCCCATGGTAGTTTATAATATTGCTGTTACCTAGTAGATCATAATCGCTGCGCTGTGGAATGCTGTAAAATGAAAAGATAATCTGATGAGTGATGGATAAATGAATAGAATATTGTGCGATTCATTTCCTGTCTCCATTAAATCAGCTCTCTTTACTATTTTATAGCAATTCCCATGAAGAGGTGATACAAAGAGTTATGGGTGTATACAGCCTTTTTAACGGATACTAGGCAGTGGTTCAGTGTGTATGGGTGGAGTAGTGTGTGGATCAAGCAGTCCACAATAAATGGTAATACTTAAAATCATTAAAAGAAGGGCGGTAGATCAAATGCTGGGTTCTAATAACTTAATAGCACTTTATTAATACTCTCAGTAGAAACAGGCTACATCTAACACATAAAGTTCCAGACCAGTGGCTGTAATGTTAGCTAATTTACAATCAGTAACGAGAAAAAACACTGAGATATACATGTACATTAAACAAGCAAATGTCCTCTCCATAATATGACACCTCATTCATAAAAATTAACTGGATACTTTGTAAGATGATACTTAATAGTGACACCTAAGAGGGAAAAGTTTTTTTTTGTATGAGATGTCATTGATTTGTATTGAACACTATGTGCTAGAAACCGTTCATGCATGTACGGATGAATGGTGAGCTGTGATTCATTTCACACAAATTGTCACTGCTGAGTACACAAGGCAATCCTATTGAAAATCACTTTAATACAACTATGCACTTGCTTGGTATGGTTACTCAAGTCATCATAACTTTTAAAGTATCCACTCAAGTTTTATCATTGCGGTGTCATATTGTGGAGAGAAGATTTGTGTGTTTATAAATGTATTATATATATCTCAGATTTTGATACCGATTACTGATTTTAAATTAGCTAATACTAAATCACCTGGTCTGAAACTTTTTGTGTTAGGTGTATAATATTACAAAGTCCAAAGTTTGCTGCATTGTAAATTTCCAATTCTGCTGTGTAATTCCAACTATAGTGCTTTCTTCAGTTTTCAATTTCAGCTAAACATACCTCCACCCAGGATAAGCATTTCTTTTATTGTATTTTAAGTATTTACAGGTCCAAGGCAAACATTAATTTACATTAAATATTTGGCAAAAACTATTTGCTTTTTTTGATTTAAAATATTGGAACAAAAGCGAAAGCATAGTTTTGATCTCTTCATGTTCATAATCATGATCAGGTAATCATTGGTTCCCAATATGGGGAGATGCAGTTATTATTCTTGAGTCTTTGGTCGGATATCTCATTTGTTGCCCATGGCGGGAAAAAAGGCAACTGGGGCATCTGGCTCCAGTGACATTTTTGTAAGCTCGCATTTTGCATAAGCGTACACTTGTTTTCCTTACGCAATTTCTCCTTTGCGAGTCTATGTGACGTCAGCCGACCGTGAGATAATGAAATTCAAAGCAAACAATTCTCAAATTTCCCACAGCAGGCACATTCACTTGTATGCTGTGCGTGTACCAGGCATGAACGCAGTGATCTAAAACATATACTTTACCGTGTTGTACTTGTTTGTTAAAAATTGTTATCTAGAATTATTTGTTTCGAATACAGACACATTTGGGCTATTCCAGATAATAATTACACCCCCTGTGGTGGATGACATTTTGTTGAGTTGAAGAAAGTGATGGATTTCTAGGTTTAATATTTGTGAAATGACCGGATGTACATGTCCCTTGAATGCTCCTATTCAGGGTTCCCAGCATTTCACAAGACCAAAATTCCCTGAGTTTTTCCTGATTTTTCCCTGACAAATTTATATTATTCCCTGAGAAAATATTTTCACTTTATCGGAAGTTGGGAAGGCAATAATTATGTGGGTTGGTTATTAACATATTATAGCCAAAATTTCTAGTTTTTTCCCCTAAAATGGTCCAGAAAACGTTCCTGAAACCATGTTGTTAAGCTTGAATAGCAGTGGCGTATAGGTAGGTTATTCATATTGGGGGGGCAAGAAATGAAAGTGAACCTACAAGACTTTTGCGAACCAAGAAATGCGCGCGTAACGCGCGAAATTTTTGGACAGAAAAATACCAAAATAATTACCCACTTGAGCCATCAAATTCCCTGAGTTTTCCCTGAGTTTCTGTCTTTTTTTCAAATTCCCTGAGTTTTCCCTGTCTGGAAAAAGTTATTTTGATTTTCCCTGATTTCCCTGATTTCCCTGAGTGGCTGGGAACCCTGCTATTTTGTCCGGATTAATTGATATCCAGTGGCACAATTTTAAGCTGAACTTCAACCGAATACATTTTTTCCAGGTACATGTATTTTCCGCTGTCCCCACGTCCCTCGATCGATCTATATGGCCGCCATCTTTAAGGCCATGGTAATGAAAGTCTTAGATTTGTGTCCGGGCATTTTTCAAATCACATGCGGCCGTTTTTCATTACTCATTATTCATTATCCTATCCAAGCACGATTTCCCGGATATCCCGCAGTGAAGGGCGCCATCTATTGTCGAAAATGTGTTGAAAACACATTTTCGACAATAGATGGCTCAAATCCAAGATGGCGGCTTGATCGCGATCGCCAGCGTTGAACGAAGTGACTGAAAACATCGTTCTTTCGCTGACTGACGACTCACAAAGCAGGAAACGTTGGGATTTTTGTCTTTTTACGCGAATAATGAAAATTTTCTTAAATAATGAGTTTTTCATGCGGGAGGTTTTGGACCATGCGGGCGGTGGACGCAAATCGAAGACTTTCATTACCATGGCCTAAAAATGGTATTACATACCAATCATGCCAATTGGCAATACCAAGCATGCGCATTTGTACAAAGCAACAGAAGAAATACCACATGATTGGTCCAATTCAAAGGCAGTGCATCTAACAGGTGGCATCGAATGATCGTCACGCTGCACCATGGGAGGTAAATAGTGCGCCATATCGCGTCACACGCCGACACGGTGTACAACGCCCATCCCATGAAGCTACCGGCGCACTGTGCCAGCAATCAGCATGACTGGTGTGCTTGATTTGAATAAGGAATTGTATTTTTTCTAGTCTGCACATTTGAGGACCCTCGCAGGGGCCGTGTTCATAAATTATAGGGAAGACATGAGGATCGAGTCGGGGGCGGGGGGGGGGGGGGGGGGGGGGGGGGGAGGGGGGGGGGGCGGTATGTTTTTATCTGGATACTGCTAAGTGCTAGAGACTAGAGTAGCAAAATTCGGAAGTCTTGACATTTAAATTAGAGAACTAAACAGGTAACAAACTGAAACATATCCTGCATTTCAAACATTATATTACATAAACAAATAGGAACATCGGATATACATTATTCTGCCCATTATTCATTCTTTACATTAAAGGGTAACCGAAAAAGACAGTATTTAATTTTTTAAAGTGTTTACATTTCATGTATTTACTTACAATTTATTTTTGCAGATCGCGCCAATGATAGTGTTTCTATAATTTGTTGAAATCATTTTAATATTCTATAGTGATTTTTAACTAGATTTGTAACAAAATATGCTACAATTAATCTTTTTACTGTTTTATTACTACATAAACAGTTTTAACGCAATTCAATGAGCTTATGCTTTTCAAAATCTTATAAGTTAACATACAGCTTAGAGTTACATGTTTTATATAATAAAACGTTTTCAAAACAAATCTGTGAAGGACAGTTTTGACAGGTGGCCAGGTGGTGATGGCAATGCATGGTGACTGAATGATAAAAAAGAATCAGGTTCTTGAAGAGAAATCTGAAGAGATAACATTGCGGTATTCAAGTTGAAAATATGTAAGGTGGGCTTTAAGGAGTGTCAGGGAAAGACTGGGAAATTAGTGCATACAGAAATTTTATAATGCAGACATTAGAATGCAGAAATGTTATATTATTTATATTAAATTTGCTGACATTTTATAATGCAGAAAGCTTATTTTCAAAAAAAGTTCAAGTTGTAAATAGTACACTAACTATGTTTTAATCAAAAAGAAATATGCAGTTTTTATCTCTCTGCAAGCAAAAGTGCGCTCTTATTTGGCATACGGACATGACGGATACGCAAGCATCATGCACATAAATTCACAATGCGCCAGCATATCAAAACGTTTTGAGCTCTAAGGGACCTTTATGTATGCCGACTTTAACCTGCTTTCAGGTTGTATTTATCTAAGCACTTAATGCCCGACTACGCAACAATGCACAAGGCCACTGTTCAAACATATTCACTATAGTACGTTTGTTCTCAACACGGGATATATGGGAAATGCCAGTCTAAAAAAAATTACCCTCTGACCCTTTAAATGTTAATTACGGTGGACCTGATTATCCAATCAGATTAATTTTTGCACGAGGAACCAGGTAATTTATTTAGCTTCATCTCAAACCCGATTACCAGGCATTAGGCTGCCCTCTTGGGACCTTTAAGGCGAGCTTTCAAGCACAGAACAGCGCATGTTTTTCCTGAAATTTGACACAGATAAAAATTATTTTCGGTTCGACTGTAATATATATGCACTTGAAAAAAATATATTTCGAGAGAGAATATTATTAGCTTCACATGGAGGTCGATTACTGGGTGTTCCGAATTATATATTTTTATTTATGACAATTTAAGTGTAAACGGCCAGCATTTTAGGAGGATTTTTCGTGGGTTTTCAAAAGAAATTCTACAATAGAAATTTTGCGTTTAGTAGTTTATTTGAATGGCCCCAAACGATTTGATATGTTGCGCCCCCGCTCTTCCTCTGAATTCTGATTCATTCACTGCAGTACCGTACTTATTAAAGTGGCAGTATATAGGTTCGCCAATTTGGAACTGAATAAACTATATACAGGCCCCTCATTTAATTGGGCCAGTGAGTTGCAGTTGGTATTAAAGGGGCATTGAGAGATATGTATGGGAGTGCGCCCTCAATTATCCTGGAAATCAGTTTTTTGCATCAAAGTACACTTAGGCCCGTACTAACTACCATCTGAAACAGTTTACCAACATTCGCCGTTCATCATATAAAATGTCATGATTTTCTTAGTTTCGAAACTAGGTGCTGAATTCGGAAGTTATGCTAGCGTTAACACGCGGCCTTTCGCGGCAAATCTCAACCCGGAAGTGCCGTTATTTGCTTATTTGGCATGAAGGCGATGTCGGAATTGTATGACATTTTGGATTTTGGCTATGTTGATGATTATCTTTACTTTATTTGCTCATTTAGTGTATCGATACATCTCTAAATGCCCCTTTAATATTAGGGGCATGTCTGGGGCGTAGTGTGGTATAGTTGTGATGGGGGGGGGGGGCACAGCAGGCGTGGATCCATCAATGTTTTAAGGGCTCAATACTTGAATGTTGGCCATAATGTAACTAAAGCGGTGCACAGCACCGTGCTAGGGCAGACAGGGGAGTATTTTTTCAATTTTTGAACGGCTATCTAGCATGTAAAAATGCTAGATAGCCATTTTATTATGTAAGAAAGAATTTGTGCATTATACAGATATTTTTATGATTTAGTGCACCTGTCACTTGTATGACGCACTATATGACCCCCGGAAATGTTTGCATGGGTGGGTCATTTATTACCACATTTTTGACAGAGGGGTGCTTCATGTGTGGGTCATTTACACCACATTTTTTACACAGGGGACCGTCTTTAATGGATTTGGTCCGTCACAAACATGACGAATAGGGTGCGTCAATGTCAGTCACTTTACCTGGGTGCGTGATAATGCCTAAAGCTTCAGAGGATCACGTGATCACGGTTTTCTCGCCATGATTCTCAAGTTTAACACTGTTTCGTTCGGTTTTCTAAAAGTATGCAGAGTTTTTTGCGGAATTGTGTTCTTTCCTCAAACAAAACAACATTTCGAATTTGTGCACAAAAAACAACATGGAAATATCATTAAAATGATCACAACATTTTTCAAGTGATTCAAGGTAACTATTCCAGCACATTTCAAGTACATTCAGCACGATATTAATTGTCTTAAGGTGCACTACATTAAATGGGGTATCCCCTACCCTTAAAGAGGTGTTTTAAACTAGAATCGGAAAGTATGCATGACAAAATATTCAATTTAAAAGGCTTGACAGTAATACAATTGCGTAAATGCCTAGGATTTTTGAATAATTATAATTAGTGGGACATCACCTACATGCACACAAAAAGTGTATAAATAATATAGATGGTGTGACCGGTGACGTCATGTATTTACAAATGGGACACCCTCTCTTGATTCCCTCCGGGCAGAATATACAGTAAAGTTAATGAAGGCAACATGAAATTTCTTTCTAATGAATTGTAAAACTCATTTATTTTTAATTCTTTTTGTGAAATTCTATAGCTTATAGCATTCCTAAGCAAGTTTAAAGACAGTTTTGATAACAATTTGCTGTAACACCACAATCTAGTTAGAAAACCTGATCTGGCCTATGTAAACTATAGGAATCTTGCCCGGTTAGTTTTGTCTCAAATCAACAGAGGGCGTCATAAATGTAAACAACGGTCACCTCATCTATAGGTAACATTTGAAAGATCTTTCAAATTTGTGGGTTTTTTTACTGGAAACATTGGCGATTACGGTGACATTTCCAAGCTCATCAGAGATGTAGTCTCTCCATGGCCGTCTTTTGGGAAATCGAACAGTCTAGGCTACCCTACCTATTTTCTGAACTTTTTGGTGAGAACGAGTGATCATCTTTAAGAAAAAAACCTCTTCAAGGTCCAATTTCGCAATTTAGTGGTCTAAAACATAGTTTTATATCAGTATTTTGTACCAATCCCTATGGAGCTCTAATTAGTAATATGCACCCTGTTGAAGTGTTTGTTAGCATTTACTTTTTTGCCTCCCTTTATTGCATATTTATAACTTATTTTAAGTACAATTGTGTATAGTATTTCTAAACCCCTTTATATTTTGCCTAACTTTACTACATTTTTCCTCCAATCAATTCTTGTAAATTGTTATTTCTGGTTTTATCTACCCATTGCCTAACTTTACAGTAATTTGTCCATGCTCTTTCTTTGCCTAACTTGTCTGTAGTTACTAACTCTCTACCCAGTTTATACAATGTACTTGTAAGTAGTTTTTTCCTTTAATGATGGAGTTTTGGCTACTAGTTTTTCTTACTTTTTTTTTTTTTTTTTTTTTTGTATATAAAGCGCAAATGTGAACAATAGCCCAACAGACATTAACAAGGTTAATGACCAGAGTGATTAAAAATCAAACTGGTAACTCCCGAAAGAGAGCTCTGAAAGGCCAATCAATTGGTTCACTGCAACTCAGAAAATATGCATAAAACAAGACACACAAATGGGCAGAGGTTAAAAAATGCCAATGAAAGTGACATAATAATAAGATAAAAGCCCAAACATAGAGAACAACATAATTAAAATATAAATTATAGAAAAATAATAATATCTGGAGGTCTGATGGGCATCAAGAGAACCTATACAACAAACATGGGAACTTTTATTGTCTAACTTCACTGCGCTTTTCCATTATTCAAACTTTGTACGCTCAACTTTACTGTTGATATTTCTGATTTCTTGGCTTCTTTGCCCAACTGAAATGCAAATTTGTTTGATTCTTCCTTTCTTCACGCATTTCTGTCAGTGGTGTGCCTCTGGAAATTTAAAATCCAGAGCAACATTTAAGGGAGTTTTAATTTTTAAAATTGATTTTTCGCGATTTGGGACCAAATGTTTAGGTTTGTTTCACAATTTAGGACTGATGTTTAGTTTTTTTTGCGATTTAGGACAGATATTTAGGGTTCTTCCAGCCCAAATTTATGCAAAAAAATGACAAATTTGGGCGGCACATTTTATGTATGCCTTATACGTGATACCCCCCCCCCCCCTGTATTTGACCCGACTCATAGTATACTTTTGATGCCTAAGTTGGTTTTAGTTTTTTCCTAACTCTTGCTGATTTTACCTAACTTTACAGTATTTTTCCTAATTATTTTGATTCCATTTGCCTAATTTGTTAAATTAAACTCAATATTTAGCCAATAAAATAATGCATACAATCATTCATATTCTCAATCAAAATTATACCTTTTATTATTAATAATTTTATGGAATATTTTTTTCTGTACAGCCATTCTGATAGGACTCTGTACGAATACATAATAAAAAGTGTATAATACAATATACATGGGTTCGGTACATTTCTAGGTACATAAAAGATCGCTTCATATACCGTAATAAACAAAGCAATGTACAATAATAAACAATGCATGCACAATTATAAACAGCATGTGCAATAGGATATAATAGTATTTGATCATTTACATAATGGTTTGATCATAAGCCTAAGCCACTGTACATATTCAGGTTATGTTTTGTTCATATTCACATATAGTACCGGTATAATTTACACCTAAAATAAAATAAAAAGTCATAATGAAGACTAATAATACTGTTTGATATTATATTCACATACAGGACAGTCGGTAATCATTGGTAATGGGTAGGAAAGAGCAGTTGGTTAAAGGAGAAACATAAAGGCATTTTATTGTACCTTAAAAATTGGATACCTTTCTATCTGATCCAGTGTATTTTTTTTTCAATTTGATGCCAACTGTTTTTAATCTAATATTCCAAACAATTGTACCATACTTGTATATAAACCCTTCAAAAATGCCATTACATTTATTTCAATAGGTTATGTTGTATATTTTATGATATGATCACATTGAATTTCAATGTTACCTTATTTTTAGCAATTACTTGTTAGTGCTCATCCAGCCACTTGAGAATATGGGGACGTCTCAATCCGAATGAGCCAAAATTACCAATATTTCCATCTGAAATTCAATAGAGCATCTCTCTACACCGTATTTGTAATTCAATGCGACACTTCATTGAACAGACGACAGATCTTGTGAGCACAAAATAATGGTGATTTTAGCACATTCAGATTGAGACCTCCCCAGATTGAAAAGCAAGTAGTGGAGCACTGAGACTGAGATTGCTATACAAAGTGGTATCATTGGAAAGATGAACAGGTACCTCAGCAGTCAGCATTCCATTGATATGTAACACAATATGAATATTACAAAACATCCAAACAAATTGGTGATTGAATCAAATTATTTTGAGGAGTTTATGTTAACCCAAGCTTTGACCTTCTTCAAAAAGTACATTTATGTTAGGTTTATAACATTTTTGGAAATAGTGAAATTTAGGTCCCACCATGCAGCTATCTAATTTTTAACCAAATAAAGTACATCATTATACTTAACACTTTCCACGCGGCTATTAGTTTACCATATATTCAAAACAAGATTTTTCAGAAACCTTTCTCAACTTTCAAGGTGTATCTCAAGGATTACTGAACCAATACTAGGCATACTTGTACTTATTTTAATGCATTTCTCATGGTGATTTCAAATATGGTGATGAAATTCAATAATTTTGAAATTTTTGAAACATTTTGTGAAATTTTGGAATGTCGTCTGCAGACGTCTGCTGCATTGAAAGTGTCAAAATGAGTCTCTTTATTCTACTGTTTAAAATTAAATGAATGCATGCCCGGGACCTAAAGCACACTTTATCCCAATTTTCTCAACTTATATGTACACACGTGTACACAAATTATTTGATACACTATTGAAATATACATCTCCTGAAATGTACATGTTTATTTGTAAGTAAAAAATATAAATTATAATTTGTATAACAATGTACAAATTAATGAGTGCTCATAGGGATTGCACTTTAACCCGATAATTATATAGAAAAACATTTAAATGAAATGGAAACATACGACCAATATAACATAGGTTATAAAACTGAAAGGTGGTCAAAATTATATCTAGAAATGTTCCAAATATATGCAGATAATATTCAAATATAGACCCTATATGCAAATATATCACCTTGGAGATGAAATGATGACAAAGTAATAGAGTGTGAATACTGTACAAATATTGGTGAAAATGTTGGTGAAAAAAAGAGAACATAAAAATAAATATGATATTTGCATTAAAACTCAAATTTACTGACATTTATATTCTGTCAAAATAGTGCTGATGAAATTTCATGCAGAATTAAAAGTGTTGAACTATGAAAAGTGTAAATGGAATGCATTCGTTCACATACATACAACAATATTTGAAAAGTTTGAAAATGATGTACTATTGTACTGATTGACATGAGCAAAAGAATATAAACTAATTGTAGCCTACCTACACAAGTAAATAAATTGGATTTCCCATAATAGGCTTAATTAATACTGAAAAATGGACATTTCCATGTTAGATTACCCTTTTTGTGATTTTCACTCGATCACCATGACATTTGTGTAAAAATGAAAACACACAAAAATGTTTCTTTGTTTTATTATCAAATGCGTAAAGGAACATAAAATGGTGAATTTTGGCAGATCATAAACATTTTTTTGCACAATAAAATAACCACTTTTGTAGTAATTTCCCAGATACGCAACAATATACGGATTGAAAACGTTGACAAGTGGGACAATTAAGTGAGGACGTTGGGTAGGCCTAACGTTGGGCATTCAAACTAAATACGTCTGTATGAATGGTGTGCAACAAATTAGGGTTGATATTCTTAATTGTTATTAGCCACACAAACTGTATAAAATATCACCTCACCAAATGCAAGCCACTATAAGCTTATTATGAAGATCTACCAAGCTGTGTTACCATATTTTATTCTTGTGATTCTTTAGTGGTGATTTGGGTAGTTTTTATATTTGTGCAGTAAAACAATCCCCATTTCAAAATTATTGAAGGTTGGACTTTCCCCAACTTTATATGTCTTTACCACTCATATAGGGTTGTCGGTTGGGTATTGGTTTTTTTCCTTTAGAATGTTCATCAATTTTCAAAATTTTCAAAGATTTTCCAAAACAAATTAAACCTCCAAATTCATCGCCTAAGGGTCACTATTATCACTGTCACCATATGGTGTCTTGTTGTTTTTTAACTAAGTTAACTCCAGGGAATCTACGCTGGCAACAACTACAAACTAATCTTTAAAATTGAAAACTATGATGTAAACTTTTAAGTTTGCAACATCCATATAAATACGCCTTAAAACATGCATAGGAGAGAGCTGAGAAAGCTAACATTTTAGTAATAAGAAGCTAAACCTAAAGAGAAAATAGTACATTATAATGACATAAATATTTTGGCATAGTGATACATGACAATTTTTCTGCTGAATTAGTTACCGTAAAACGGGGTGAATAGGGACATGAGGGTGAATAGGGACAAAAATGGGAACAGTTTTTTTAATGTCACCCAGTCAGTTTGTGTACCGTAAAACGGGGTGAATAGGGACATGGGGGGGCCCATGTCCCTATTCACCACGTTTTACGGTAACTAATTCAGCAGACAAATTGTCATTTCCTCGTTTTACGGTACCTACTAATAATCCAACCATTTTTACTGTTCAATTTTTTTGGATATTACTTCATTTGGTACTGTTGTCAAAGTACTTATGCGGCTGGGCCTAACATAACTATAATATTATAGTTATTTTAGTTTTAGATTGCAGTCAATTTTTATGCATCTACCATGCACAGTCAGTGCCGTGAAGATGACTTGCATTGTCTCATAATGGGCCAAATAAATTGAAACCAGTAATTGCTTATAGTAGCCTAAGTCTTTGTAAATCAAAGCAGAAATACTTGTAAATCGATGCTTGGAATAGTAAGCAAAAGCAATAAATTCAATCTTAACACTTTCCACGAGGCTATTATTTCTACCATACACAAAACAGATTTTTCAGAAACCTTTCCCAACTTTCAAGGTCTATCTCAAGAATTTCTGAACTAGTACTAGGCATATTTGTACTTATTTCAATGCATTTCTCGTGGTGATTCCAAATATGGTAATGAAATTTATTATTTTTGACATTTTTGAAACATTTTGTCAACATTTGGAATGTCGTCTGCAGCCGCCTGCCGCGTGGAAAGCGTTAAAGTAAATGCTTAAGTGATTACCATTTCCCTTTTTTCATGAAAATAAAGGGGACCTTTTGGTAGTGATCTGAAGCATTTACTCGTGTTTTGCAAGATCCTACATGAGAGCTTGACCTTTTACTAAGACAGACATATTACACTACATGTTGTAGACTGGGTCCACGCGTTCCTTTATATGGCCGCCATCTTTAAAAATGGCGGACCAAATATAGGGACTGGGAAAATAGTACGTCCAAAAAGTGTGCGGTTTGTCGTGGAATTCCACGACAACTTTGCATATATGAATATGCATACCAATACCGAGCATGCGCATTTGTACACAGCAACAACAGAAATGCCACCCGATTGGTCCAATTCAAAGGCATCCGACGATCGTCACACTACGCCGCGGGGAGGCAAATCGTGCGCCCTATCCTGTCACGCGGTGTACAACGCCGCGTGAATCTATCGCCGCACTGTGGCATGACTGGTGCGAGAATATGCTCTGTATATTCAGCAAGTTTATCAATGCACGCTTGTGGAACTGTATTTTTTCCAGTCTTCACATTTGAGCACCCTCGCAGGGGTCGTGTGGAAAATAGGAAGACATAAGGATCGAGTCTACTACATGTTGTAAGGGAAAATTGCAGGATATAGAAAACTAGACATGGACAAATCATGATTTGGAAAATTGTTTCAGTTCAATATTAAAGTAGAATGATGAAATTAATGGCATAAACATACAGTATCTGTCAGAAATATATACATGACAGCACCCGTGCTAGTACAAGTAAAAGTATAACAAAAGACTCGTAAATGATTTACCCGCAATCGTTAAACTCCAAGCAATTAATAATACATTCAAGCAAAAGGTTAATTACAGGGTGTCCCAGAATAATTTATACCATGTTTGAAAGAAGAAGAAAAAAATATAAAAACAACATTGCAGTCAAAGTCTAATGCCTGCAATATAATGGAGAACATGTTTCCTACTCACTGTGTTACTTTCATCAAAATATCTTTATCCATTCTGATATGGCACGACATTATTGAAAATTGGTGGAAACCTGGTTTTTTTTCACTTTCAGCGTATTTCAATTGATTAAACTCGCACCAAGCTTCAAAACTGCCGCTTAAGCAAGTATGGTATAAATTGCTCGAGCGGAACAATTCCCTACACCATTCATGGCTTCAGAAAACAATTACCAACAGTTTTAACGGTTAAAATATCTACTAATTTTGAAGTGGAAATCAAAAGAGAACACATCAAATTACCTAAAGTTCATTTAGATTGAGCTTTGTAACAAAAATGGTCACTGACGGTCAATGATTTTATGAGTTTCAAAATAGGTAATTTTGGTCAAACTTGGAATCTTCCATGTTTACAAAAGAGTGCATAATTTCTGTCAGAAATATATGATTTTTAAGATTTAAAATTCCTAAGAAAGCTAAATATGTAGATATTAGAATCGTAAGCACTAGAGCAATAAAAATAGCACTAGCTAAATAAATGCACCTTTCCCGGTATAAATCATTCTTGGATACCCTGTATTCATTTTTTACCGAGTGACCTTTTGCTTGGTAAGTAATTGCTTGTTTTTTGTTTCTCTTGCCAAATGCTTCTGACTTCATCCAGCTATTTCATACAATCATCAGTTGTCATGTTCTGAGTGAATCTAAATGCCTGCTTTTGTTACGCAATTATGGTAGATGCGTACACCCTGCATGGATTGCATAAGTCCAAAGCATTATCATGCTGGCTATAATTTTTTTATAGACTAAATCAGTCTGCACTAAACTAAACTTCTTCGCTTAAAGCTTAAACTCATGTTTATATCAAGCTTGAACTTGAAGGAGTAATCATACTTTGGTAAACTGATAAGGCATTGTACCATAGAGAACAGGGAAAGCAAAAACGAATGTGTACTTATACTCAACAAAAGCATTGTCTTTGGTAAACGTATCATTTTATGCAAAACATATATTTCAACCAAATGTTAACATAGCACCATTGAGAACTTTATACATGTAAAATAAAGCAATATACTTGTAAAATATAGTTTAATTTTTTGACATGAGAAAGCAACACAATATCATGGTACATTATAACTGCATGGCTTTATGTACACTAGCTTCTGAATAGCATGGTACCAATTGGACAAGGAAAAACCACCCTGTTCTACAGGCCCGATTGCCTTTATTTTTTTCAAATATTTTTTCTTCAACCATTTTTTTTTTTTTTAATTATGTGAAAACTCTTGGAAATTTTGGAAATTTACAAAAACTGTTTAAAATAAAGAAAAAGCCCAAATCTGTAGAACAGTTATTTTACCCCATCGCCTTGTGTTGAGTCCTTAATTGCACATGTGAATTTATTGCACTAAAACTGCGAAATGCTGCAAAAAGCTTAAGGTATCTGACTCGGATATTACGCCACTGTAGAAAAACAGCTATTACCAGTATACCAAATCAGTTATATCTGTACTTTTTATACTGAGACTACAGCAAAGAGACGTTTTCATGTTTTTATTTGAGGACTTTCGAATCATTGTTAAAATTTCTTACGGTTTCTTTATTTTTTTGAAAATGCCCTAAATTTTCACTTTCTGGAATTTCTGTAGACGAAGGGAAAGTAATATGGCCATGACGCTTTTGGGAATTATATAGTAAGCATATTATCTAATTTCATAGGGGTTTTCAGACACAGTGTTTACTTTTGAATACAATACTTTTTTTCCACTTCTAGAAAGACTTTTATGGGAAAAACCATAGTACTTTTTTCTATAGAAATGCACACAATTTGGTAATAGTGGAAAAGTGTTGAAATACCATCCATCATCACTGGGTTGTGGGAATTAATTATTTGTGTAATACTTTGATGTTTTAGCAACAAAATACAATAACATTCAGAATGTTTGCAAGTTTCTCAGACACTTGTACGTACATAATATTTAGTTTTGAAATAAGGTAAGATTAAGCATGGAATTTGGTAAGATATGTGATATGATCAAGGGAAATCGAGGCACATGTCACATATACATTTCAACCTACAGGTTTTACTACCACTTATAATGCATTTAAGGGTGGTGTTACCCCTAATATTATAAAATGTATCAAGCACTGTAACCTTTGAACTATTAATGTGATACATAAAAAATGCTGATTTAAAAAAAAAATTGACCAACAAAATCAGTTTTTGGTCAAAAATGCCGAAATTGCACCTAAATCATCTAAAGACACTTCTCTAAGGAACACATTTTTTATTTCTTCATGAACATTTTTGGCACTTTTTGGTCCAATGATAAATGCATTCCTAGAGAAGTGTCTTGAGATGATTCTGGTGCAATTTTTGCATTTTTTACCGACAACTGATTTTGCTACGTTATCCGAAAATATTTGAGCCAAAAAAAGGATTTTTAGTCAACATTTTAAAAAATCAGCTTTTTTAGTGAAATTTGATACCATAAATGGATTCTCTGACTCATTTCCTTTCCAAAACTTAAATGTATACTTTTATATACATCACTCAAAATTACAGCGCTTGATAAATTTAATATTTTTAGGGTTAACACCACCTTAACATAATTTGATCAATTGTTATTGATCAGAGAGGCATCAGAATGCACTATGTGTTTAACTTAATATTAAGGTAAAGGCCCACAGCAGCCTTGATGATCTTCCTGCATCGCATAGCATTTCGGCCTATAACCATTTTTAACATGGAACCACCATACAACTTGCGACATTTTACGCTCAATTCTCATAGCCTTAAGTGCATGTAATACTGAAGTGATTAGAGATTGAACAGCACCCACAAGAAGCTGGAGTCCTAATGAAAAATTCCCATCGTTTAAAATGCAAATCGCTTCATCGTTTTAATTTTGAAAGAGGTATGGGGATCAGCAATGCGTAAGAAATGTGATGTTTGAATAACTCCATACTAAGTATATCTTTATTATCGACTTTGCCAAAACAGTTAGTCTAGTGTAACATTGTGGCCACGCTCTAGTGCTCCCACGCAGGAATTCAGGTTCAGTTCCTCAACCAACCTATATCATTATATGGCTGTTTTTTGTTGTAAAATACACCTTCCTGCAGTGTTCATAGTTTACCTCGCCGGATCTGAACAAAAGAATAGCCCCTGTCTATTTTATATTTTGTAGTATTGTGGGATAAACGCTGAGGCTGCTGTGGTATAGGCCTATACACATCAATACAATATATTGCAACAAGCAAATTGTACACTTCCAAGTAAATCCCTATAATAATAATAACAAACAATAATTTGTAAATTTGTAACAAATTAGGTGTCAAAATCACCCTAATTCAGGCCCTAATTACAATTTTTTTACATCAGTATTCAACTAGTGATTTCATAATAAAAATGTAGACATATCTACATGTAAGATTGAAGGCCTAATTATAACATTTCGCAAGGTCTTTACTTGGCCTTATTAATATTCATAGACTCTGAATACCTAGGACCTGAGCATCATTATAGTAATGTTAATACATGTATGTGTTTCAAGAAATTATGCAATATTAGATTTGTAAGTAAAGTAGTTACGTTAAAGCACTACAATAACATTTGAATCCTTTTTTAACTCTTCCACATGTGTGCGATTGCAAAATTGGCCAAGTAACAAAAGTTGTGTGTTTCTCATCCTCGCACCAATTTTTGATGCTGCATCATTTTTTTAATTTAAAAATACTGTTCAGACAACAACAACAAAATACCAAAATTAAAAAACCCACCTATTTTTGTTCATTTTTTCATAAATTTGAACTATTTCTCAACAAAGTATTCACCAGAAACACTCCAAAAAGTATGACCTTTCTAATGATATATCGCATGGTGATAAATGTATGAAATATATTCATGGCTCCCATCTTGAAAAAAATAAAATAATGAGGGCCTCACCGTCTTGACAAAAGTATGGACAAGAAACACATTATTTTGTTACTCTTTTTACTAGGCCTTAATATGATGGTTCACATGAATATGGTTACCAAATAAACACGTTTGGTACCAATTGTCGTGGGTGTACATTTCATGCATCAGATTTTTTTTAAAAAAAATTGAAGTAAGTGTTTTGCGAAAAAATAGTCTGAAGATGAGAGCAGAAAGAGAAATAGCATAAGACCTCAAAGAAAATGTATTAAGATGAATATAAAAAGTGTCTAATGTGTACACAAGCCATTCATTTTATCATGAAAATTAAGTTGAGATAAGATGCATTGTAAATGCTCTCCTCAAATAATATATTTATATAAGCCCTGACTTTTCCAATTCTTGTTTGAAAGAATACAATAATGAGACGGGTATAACATTTAAGGTAGTTTTTATAAAAGATGCTAATTTGATCATAAATCGGTACTGTTTTCCGTGTCGGCTGAGTCGTTATCGATATCGTTATTGTATGGCTCTGCTGTAATTGGCGATCCCGGTAACTGGTCCATCTCCTGGAAGAGCACAATATTGGTTTCTCGCATCGTTGCATCTGTTCTCATCGGTGACGCCATTATCCGTGCCGCTGCCCTTGCCGTCACACTGCCCTCGCTTGCCCGTCTTCCACTGCGGCTCGATCCTGTAGCGACCCCAGTGGGAATGTTCATAATGGCTGCACCGTGACGAGCATCGCCTGCTGCATACGAGCTTCGCTGCGCGAGCGCAGGATGATGCTCAGTGTTGTTGTTGCCCATCATAGAGGGCGTGCTAACACTATGAAGTATACCCGACTCGTGTATACCACTTCCAAGGCTTGTTTCAAGTACACCATCTTGTCTCTGTACATGGACAATATCTTCAGTCAAAGACTGATCACCCTGTTCTATTTTGACACTGAGCACTTGTGGAACATGACCCCCTTGGCAACCATAGTTTGCTGATCCGGGGCCATTTATACCCGATGCCCCAGTTGTTGTGGTAGAGTTTATCGGGGTTATAACTTGTAAGAGTTTAACAACTGCTTTTAGATCATGACTCAGGTTTGAAACATCTCGGCTCAGGTTGGATACCTGTAACACCAGGGAAAGGAAATGAGAAAGACAGTATTTGTTGCCATGGATACAGGAACAGGGTACATAGAAAAAATATAACTTTTATCAACAAACATTACCATAACACATTCCATTGTCACATTGTCACATCTGATTGAAACTAACAATTTATACCGCAACCTCAAAGTGTTATTTTCCACACATTTACTTGTTCATGAATGGTTGTCCAAAATATTACAAAAGTTGCGAAAAATATCACAGATGTTGCTTAGAATCCATTTGCAGAAAGATTGACTGATCACACAAAATGACACGCGCCTTGACAAATGCAAATTAACATGGGTGAGTGAATTATACATGTATTTGAAGTCATGCAAGGAGACATTGAATATTTCAAACATTTAAAATAAAAAAAATTGTATGGTTCCATTATAATTTCATCCCATTTGAAGTGGGAATGTGACGTTACTGTTCTGTGTATTAAATTAGAAGACCATCGTTTGCCAATGCTTTGTTTACATGGGTACAATATACCAATACATGAACCCAACAGTATGGTGTACTCACTGGAATCACAAATCATAATTCATATGGGATGGAGTATATAACCAAGTGGGTCAAGGTGTCAAGTTGAAAAAAATGTATTTTGATTAATTCCAAAATGGCGAAGCCTCTTTATAGCAGCGAAGGAATACAGAAGGACTCAGGCATGCATGATGATGGCATCAAGCGCACTTTGCAATCATTGTTGTATTTACGGAAATTGTTTCTTAAATGCAGCTAAGTAGTAGTAGTATATGTGTGATGCGTGCGAGCAGCCAAAACCGTGTGCATCTGGCCATAATCGTGCGATTATGCTTGGATTACTTTTGTGCCCGTATAGATATTTCTTGCCAATTTGGAACTGATTAAACTATATAAACACAACACCAAAAGTAAGTCCCCCCTAAACAATTCGTCATAACATCGTAAGATAACACATTTTACCAATAAAACTTAGTTAGAAATAATCCTATGACTGTTTCCTACGTGGTGTTTGAAAATGAAAGACGTCCATGACTTCTTGGCTGAATGAGCTCAAAAATAAGACAAACACCGCCCTTCTCAAAAGTCACAACTCACTGTGCTAATATCTGAGCCAAGAAGGGGATTAACATGGCTGAATGATCATGAATTGAATACACATTACAGTAATTTTCGCTCAGCCACGGGTACTTTTCCATTAGTGAGAAGCAATTCATAAACTTTTGTGACTTTTGAAAAGGGCAGTTTTTGTCTTCCATTTGAGCTCATTCAGCCATGAAGTAATGGACATCTTTCATTTTCAAACATCACTTAGGAAACAGTCATAGGATTATTTCTAACTAAGTTTTATTGGTAAAATGTGTTATCTTACGATGTTATGACGAATTGTTTAGGGGGGGACTTACTTTTGGTGTTGTGTTTATAGTCAGCTGCAATGAAGTTCATAACTTTTTGCTGTTATGACCGCATACTATAAGCGTGAGTCTACCGCAACGAGCATCCGATTGGCCCAATTCTATCTATGACGTCAAGAATGTTACCACCCACACACTCATTGAGTGCTTAAGGCATATTATGTGATCTTTTCCAAGGAGTGCTCTCTATTCATGATTTTTTTTAGAAAGATTTACATTTCTGATCATAAATCATAAATATATTCTGAGTTACAGAGCAATATGATTCCTAATTACTTAAAAATCATGGTTTTAGAGCAGAATTTACAGTGAAAATAAACTGTCCTGTTTTACTCTTTAAACCTGAAGAATTTGAAGTAATTAGGAATCGTATGGCTCTATAACTCATAATATATTTATGATTTATGATCTGCAAGAAAATCTACTTTCTAACAAAAATTGTTAATAGAGGGCGCCCCTGGAAAATATCACATAATATGCCTTTAAGTTGAACATCATCGTAATTTAGTCATCATACACACACAGCATATATTTACCTGTTTGTCTAATCTTTCGACACTATTTCTTGTGTATTCTATTTCATGTCTAAGGTCTTCTGTTGATAAGGAATCTGAGGAGTTGGATCTCATTTCTGCAAGAGACAAAGAGAAAGTAGTTAAAATGAAGTAAGTAATAACTCCTGATGACATACATTTGATTGACTTGATCTTACTTACTCTCCTACCCTTATTAACCTAACTCCCAAGACATGTTTTTGGTAATAAAACTATTGCGAGAGAAAAATGAGTCAAATTTTGGGGGAAAGTCCAGCCGCGCCCACGCCAGAAACTAAACCTGGCTCGCCTGCAGTCTGGCCTCTAAGTGTGCCAAGTAGTCAGCTTAGAAAATCTATAAAGATACGTATATGAATGCCTGATCGCCCCACAAGAATGGGGAAGCGCGCTATACTATAGTTTATTTATCCATCACGAGACAGTGACGTAACTGCGTATTCTACTAATTGCAGCACATAATGTGCACGCCTACTCGAGGCGCTGGTGTATACACAAGAGTGTGAAAGACAGAGATACATTTGCATGCGTAAAGGCTGCGTCACTGTCCAGAGGAAGCCAAATAGAGTATAGCATCTTGTGTTTTGAAGTGATGAGGAAGATAACTTCAGTGGTCAACAAACAGGAGGACAGATAAAGACATCAGGTGTGAAATTTTGGCTCGCCAATCTGACATTTTAGTTTCCATGTACGTATAGCCTGGGCTCACAAGTGCTGCTGGTATGATTTTGTATGGTGAAGTAGAGTTAGGATTATCAGAAGACCTGTTTGGGACAAGATCCCTATTGTTGAGATTACAAATCCTTCCCTATTTCGAATCACCATGAGAAATGCATGTAGAGTACAAATATGCCTAGTATTGGTTCAGTAAATCTTGAGATAGACTTTGAAAGTTGGGAAAGGTTTCTGAAAATTTTTGTTTTGTATATATGGTAAAATAATAGCCGTGTTGAAAGTGTTAAACTTACCATGTGTCAAGTGTGGAGAGGTGTACACAGGTCTTGAAATGCCCCCATCAGCATGCCCTCCTAACACTCTTTGCCTGGGTCCAAGGGATAAGCTACGATTTCTAAGCGTAGCACGACTAGGAAAATCAAAAGTTCTTTTGTATTGATTGCCATCATCCTCTACCCCATCAACTATCCTGGAGAAACAGGGAGAGAAAATGTGGGTAAAATGGGTTCAGTAGGTATTCTTATTCAGTATGTTTCGATATAGGTGCCATCACTAGCATGTACAGTCATCAAAAATATATATCCTACCTAAAAATATTAAATTATAAAGTTGTTGAAACATTCATCTTCTTTTATATGAGGTATTGCACGCTAGGATCAGATGATTATTGTGGAAGTGACACTCCAAAATGTAAGGCGAGTTCCGATTTTCATTTTCACATTTTTATTTTCTACACGCGGACCCATCTGCGGGTAATTTATCGATTACCGGTAGTGCAATTGGGGGATTCATGTGCAGGTTGGACAGTCGTGGCCGTATTGTTCCGATGGATCAATACGCCACACACACGCTACCTGTCATACTCTCCCTCGTGTTGAAATGTAAAATGTGAAAATGAAATTGTGACTTTACCTTGTATTTTAGATTGTCACTTCATCAATATTAAACCGATCCTATATAGCGTGCAATATCTCATATTCAAGAAGATAAATTTCTCAACAACTTTATGATATAATATTTTAAGGTAGGATATATATTTTTAGAGTTAAAAGTCCATTTATTACCTCTATAGTTACTTTTTTATGACTGTATATGAATTTACAGGGGTATGGACAAGAAAATTGGTGATGTGTTTTTAATGAAGAAAAAAAAAAATCAAAATTATAAAATTAAACATGAATCTGAATGAAACTGCTACTTTTTTTAATAACAATATTTATAGTGAATCAATATGACTGAAATGAGATCTAATAATAACTGGATTTACCATTATTTTGTTTTGATCAAATTATTGTGAAACATGTCACATAGAATCGGACCAAACTGCCGTGACAATTACTGAAGTGGACATAATTATTAGGAAGATTAATTGAAGACAAAGGTCTAGAATAGCCATTTGCAGATTTCATGGACTCTGTCAGAGCAGTCTAGAAATTTTTTATTTTATGTTTTCAAGCAAAACATAGCTTTCACAATAGGGCATTGTGTCATGCTATGCTGCATTAACTCGTACTACCAACAATAAAGCTGATATAAAAGGGTTGTGATGACGTCTCTACCTACATTTTGCCTGAAAAAGTCTCTTAACTTTTGTCATCTGCTAAGCATTTATGCAAATCCATTGTCAATTGTTCATCAATTCCTAATTTCAAGCAGTTCAGACATATATTTTAAGCTATTACCTTGGGCTTAACTCCGGTGGTATGGATGTCCCATAGGAACTCGACATGTCTAACAACATGTGTCTGTTCTCTGTGTACAGGTCATTGGTATCCGTAGCAACACTCCTGTCTTCAATTTCCTGTAACACCGCATTTTCCTCATCATCGTTCTCTGATATGGAGGTGAGACGGTTGTTAGCGGTACTTAAGGCAGTATACCCATCAGCCTGTTGGTAAGAATGGTTATAATCAGTTTAATTATTTCTCAATCATTTCAAACAATTCCCACACATCCTATGCGACTGGTGTGTAACCGCAACAGCCGCATAGTTATAGAATGCACTATGTCATTACACTGCGCATTGTTCCTTCAACATTTGGATGAATGTGGTTCTGACGTTTGGATCGAGAAATTCTGGAACTGATTAAAATTTGTTGCCCATAATGGAAATAAACATTGCCAAATTCCGCAACTACCTGTACATTTTCATTAGTATTGGGAATGTGTATAACTGTTACGGGACAACAATTAAGACATTGTCAAGGTATTTCATATAGACAACAAGATGATCCTCAAGAAAGAAACATTTGCATCAATTATTGTTTTTACCAGCCTTGTTGAGAATGGACTAAATTAACAAATATTTTTGTCATGAGTGTGTTATGACGCGAACCTCAAAGATACCCTGACCCTTAACACTTTCCATGCGGCTATTATGTTGCCTTATACAAAACAGATTCTTCAGAAACCTTTCCCAACTTTCAAACTCTATATCAAGATTTTGTACTTATTTCAATGCATTTCACATGGTGATTCCAAATATGGTAATGAAATTCAACAATTTTGACAGTTTGTGAAACTTTGGAATGTCATCTGCAGACACCTGTCGTGTGGAAAGTGTTAATGCCACTAATTTCCCATACATTATATCAATAATTAAATACTAAAACAGTCATTTTTAGTTCAAAACAGTAGTAGATATTCTTAATAAGAAAGTCTAAGCCATCCCCATGTACAGGCGCGTACCGCGGCATGTGAGCCAGGGGGGGCAAGTATATGTCGTCCCGACAGTGGCGTAAATTTTCGTAAAAGGTTGCCCCAATTTTTTTCCCAGTCAGTCACCTCGTGAATTTCACGTAAGGGAGGGGGGGGGGGGGGTAGGGTCAAAAAAAATTGCACGGTCACAACATTTCGCAGTCCAAAAAGCACAACAGTCCACAAATAATGACCAATCCTCAGTGTTTTCGGCCTAGGCCCTATATATTTTTTTTCTTATGCGAATTTAGCGTCCCGGTATTACGATTTTAGCGTCCCGGTATTTGGAGCCAGGGGGGCAACTTGCCCCCCCCCCTGCCTGCCCCCCCCCCGGTCGGTACGCCACTGCCCATTTATATGAGACAATATAAATCGGATGCATGGAGCTTAAGTTTACAAGCGTGACTATCCTTGTACGGTGCATAGTAACTATAGTTTTGTTCCATAACACGCACTTATATAGTGCGGCTTCTCCAGCTTAGGCAGCGCAATACACTAATACATGTGTACCCCGCCGGGATTGAATGGAATGTTTGTGGGTTATTCGGTACAAACATAGGTAAAATGTGGGCAAAAATGTACTCATTTTAACAGATACATTTCTATAAAATATGACTGTTTAAGAATGAGTAAAAAGGTATTGTTTTTAGACCATGCAAGTGTGATATTGTCTGACATAAATGCGTTCAGTAATATTATTTTTGCATAGAACAACAATGCTGATTAAAATAATACCACCACACAGGTACAATCTAAAAACAATACCTTTATTCTCTAAATATCATCCTTCTAGCAATATTTTTCTATTTTTTACAACGAACGCTTAAATGTATGATACATTCATTATTAAGCTCGATGCAATATGGCATGGGATATTATTGTGCACATAAGTGGTATAACACTTAACACACACAACATTTCATGTATCAACTATCATACCTCATACTTCGGCTTCACCTTACACCTAAAAATACTATAAGAACCACTCTAATTTAATCAGTTCCTAATTGGCGAGAGACATATTTTCAGTCTTATCTCTCTGCACGCAAAAGTAATCCAGGCATACGCCAGCACTTATGGCCATTCACACTCGGTTTGGATGCACACACACGTCACGCATATGATGTACGGTGCCTTCTTGCGCGCCCGCGTTCTTCTGTATACATTCAATGCTGTAAGAAGGCTTCACCAATTTGGAACTGATCAAACTCTAGAAAATCCCATGTCCATTGTATCATATGAATTCCTTTCAAGGCAAATGGACCCTGTAAAAAAGCCCCAAAACGCGCTATAGTGGACATATCGATTGACTGCTCTTGAACAAACATAGCTATACACACAAGCAGACACGGTAGTAGGGACCGGTCCATTATTGTAAATAGGGGTTTTAATTCATGCGAGGTCATCTTCTTGATAGGATAGTATTGCTATCGCTCTATATCTACTTTCTGACTATTTAAAACATTGAACTATTGTAGAGTTTGTACAACAATATATTATTCCGAGTTAAAGAAACTATGCCTTTTAACCAGGAACCAAGTCGCGACTCACATAGATTTACCCCCGCTTACATTGGTGTGGTCCAATTTGACCGGCGTGCTTCTCACGCATGTCGTAACAACCTTTTTAACATTTCACAGCGAATGTATCTCAATCACTTAAGGAGAGTTTTGGGTGGAGTTTTGCATTCAAAGTCTCAGTGACACTGTATTAATAGATTTAAGGGATATTGAGAGCAGTTATTTTACAATGACGAAAAATGTAAAATTTGAGCCTATTTCGACTGCTCGCTTCCATAGGCCAGTAGAGGTAAAATATCGTAATTGCGGCTAGTTCACCCAAGGAATCCATATGTACCTCTTCTGCATCATGGTCGTAGCCTTCCCTGAGGTTAAAGGTTAAATCTCTTGATATCTCTTCTTTGAACTGTTTCATATAGTCCTGATAATTGTTGAGAACATCTAGCAGCTCATGTCTGAATAGGAAAGGATAATATATCATATTTAACAACAACCAAAAAGAAACTTCTTTCTCATTTATACTATTTCATTAATCCATAGATAATCAAGACAGGGATGGACAAGATGGCTTTTTCTTTAGAAGCTATTGTGTATTTCAGAAAAAGATTGCTCACACACAAAGCATATATATGAAGCCTTTTGCCCTGTCATGAAATAACTTCTCAACATCCGTAAATAAAACGTCACTCTCGCACCCAGACGGGTTAAATCGGTAGGTATCGATTTCAAAAGACATGCTATTGTCCGTCTCGCTCATGGGTTCGAGTTTAGGTGTAATAAAAAACTGGGTGAAATAAGTGTCTATAAACTTCACACAAAATTGGCGTTACATTTATCCCATTGGTGAATGTGTGTATTAAATTAATACGTTTCAAATATTAGAAGTAGTTTAACTTTCACCGTTGCTTTTTTATCAAGCTAATTTATGTATCCCGTTAGCTAGTATTATAAATGTAGTTGATGCAATAGACTATCAATACCCATAATGTTTACCGGGCTTTCTAAACATTCTAGTCATACCGGTGTGGGCGAAACAGACACAGTATCAGCTCCACACAATATTTCAAATAGAGATAATCATCCCGTCTATTGAAGATCAATGATTAATCATAACCTTTATTTCATATTCCAATCACATTATTACTACAGAAAAAAACCAAATCTCTGCTAGTCTTCACCTCTTTATACCCTCCTCTATGCAGTAATGACAGAGTGCTGTGCTCAAACAGTAACTTACAAGGTAATACATTTTTTATTCTCTAAAACTATATAGCTCCAACTTAACCCTTTGAACCCGGAGTTATTATAAGGGTTCGGTACACCCACCCTGACTTCTCCGGGGGTAAAATGCTAAATATAGTACACCTATATCATCAGTAATATATGGTACCGATGATAGAGGGCAGTATGCCATTGTACTACACGTATAACGTAACCTATTTATAACATAAAAACGTCCGTTTTTATCGCCAAAATTGCCAATCATGACCGTAAAACAATGCATCCCTGTCTACCTGAGAATCATCTGCGCCATATTGGGTTGCATATTCATCCAATTTCGCGCTATTTTTGACTGTTTTCTTCAGCTAAATTACATCAAAACACAAAGAAAACCTTGCGAAACAATGTATTTCACATCGGGTGAACATCACATGACTTTCAAGTCACATGACCACTCAGTCATATGATCAATGTGTCACCTGGTCGCTCAGGTCGATTTTTCGACCTATCGGGTTATACAACGTTCTCGTCGATAAATCGACCTATCGGGTTCAAAGGGTTAAATATATAAAATTATAAAATTATGTGATTTCCCCTAATGTATGACATTGCTTGCAAAGATCGGTTAACAGTTAAGACCGCTACACCGAAAAGTATGAGGCAAAACAGTTTTTATTTTATTTCTGTTTTTTGCAGTAAACATCAAGATGACTACAGCGATTCCCAATTGGTTAGTCTGTTTGAAAATCAAGGAGGCTACCCAGTCAATTTTCTGCGCTTTTGTGGAGGAAAAAAAGATACTGCTTAAGCTATAAAAGGCATTCTAAAAGGTACCAGTTCAATAATAATTGTTTGAAAGAGAGTTTTATATCACTTCTATTTAATTTAATTAGTTCTAAATTTGCCAGAAATATTCGGTTTTTATCTCTCTGTGCGCAAAAATAATCCAAGAGTACGCATGCGATTATAGACACACGCATGCAGTTTTGACCGCACATGGTTTTGGCCTCACGCAAATGTCACGCATGTGATGCACGGTGCAATTGTTGCACGTATGCGCCCCTGTGTTCTTCTGTATTCATTCGCTGCTGCTATGAGGCTTCGCCAATTTGGAACTGATCAAACTATAGCAGAGATCTTACATTAAGTGATGTCTGCCGTTAAAGACATATCATGGGATCTTTTCCATGGGACGCCCTCTATCATTGTTTTATTTTTGAAAGCAGATTTTCTTGAAGATTTACATTTCTGATCATAAATCCTACACGGAGCAAAACGATTCCTAATTACTTCAAAATCATGGTTTAAAGAGTGAAAATAAACTGTCCTTCTAGCAAGATAGTTTATTTTCGCTCTAAATTCAAGGAAGGATAGAGGGCTTCCCTTGGAAAAGATCGCATAATATGCCTTTAAGGTGTGTATAGAATTTTTTATAGCAACGTGTTTAATTATTACTTTCAAAATTCCAATATAACTTTTGAGAATATGAGAAAATATGAGGAAAAGTATGATATTGTCAAGTTATATTTGCAAAATATCCAAAATATCTCAAAATAAGAAATAGTTGCAAATATTTCAATTTCTTTTTTATAACAAAATGAAATTCCAATGAAAATATGAGCAAAAGTATAAAAATGTTAAGTAATATTTGAAAATATCTCAAAATTGCTCGTAAGACAATAGCCATATTACCTACCTGTTAAGCGATACAATATCACAGTATGTCAACGCATGGACATCTCCACTTGATTGGATAACAGAGTCAGGCTCACTAGATATATCACAACCAAATAAATCACCTTTCCCTGAAATTGTAAAGTATACAATTATTGTGTTAATTATTGCATCGATAAATTACTTACAAAATCTATTTACTTTAAATCTATTCCACCTGGAATGTGACAGTCAGTCATAAGTCTTATATATTTGTAGTTACAAAACCTTTTTGCCACATCGTATTTGATCGAAACTGTTTAAATGTTGGAAGAATGATATAGATGTTATTAACTTTGTGTTATAAAATGAAGTCAATCGCATTTTCCGTTTGTCTTTGGTGAACAAAATCACTGGTATTACAAGACAGGTGTATGGGTGTTCATGATTCATTCAGTGATTTCACTTACAACAAATAATAACAATGTCAAAACTCATGTGGTGGCAAATACCAATACTTGAAATGATGCAAAACTAAAACTCACCTAGAATTGCCACCACCATACCTTCCCTTAATATTTCCATGGAGCCATTCAACAGAAAGTAGAAAGAATTTAGGGCATCGCCTTGGTGTAGTGTATACTCCCCTGGTGCACAAAAACTTGTCTTGATTCCCAATGATATGGACCTGTAACAATATCAAATGCAGCGTATTACTGTGATGACTACGGTACTACAGGCAGGAGTGGTGTGTTCTCAAAATGAAACAGAATATACTTGTGTTGATGAATACTCAATTTTGTGTTTTGTAAAGGAAGTGACAATTTGCAGTGCACTGCTGCAGTGCAGATATTTCCGGTAGACTATATACACTGCTGCAGTGCAGCTATTCCAGTCCGGGGGGAGTGGGGGGGGGGGGCGGCAGACAGGTATAATATTGTAATCATTCGCGTAAACAACAAAAAAACACAGAATAAGGGTGCTAAGAGTATCAAAATCGCCAATTTCAGAGAATAAGGGTGTCTTTATTATTGGTGTCTTTATTATTTATTTAAATTATTTTTAGATAAAATGTTGTTATTATATGATGGTTCCAGTCTTTAGGCTCCATTACATGTTAATTGAGCAGTAAATATGTGTTGGTTTCACTTGCCATGTTTTTTGATAAATGAAAACATTTTTTGGGATACACTATTTGGTCCTGTTGTTTTAGACTTCATGTTTTCAAACAGTAAATATTTTCTGCAAATAAACATTTTTCATGGTTTTGATATCTTGACAGAACAAATATTTTTGGGGCAAAAATGACAATTTTCTTATTTCTATTGATTTTTGTTTTTTAAACTTGCAACACAGAAGGACATTTACAGATAAAGAAAAGTGCAAAAATACAGAGTAATACAAATACATATAATACTCTTCATAATAATATGTATCCAAATACCAAACATGGTGGCAAAAAATGACAATTTTTGATGGTTTTCGCTGTTTTAAGCTTCATGTAATGTTACATTGTGGCAGTGTATACAGCCTACTAAATCTAGGTTGCACTATGGCTGTGTATATATTCTTTGCCTTCTTCAAACAGTCCTTAAGAAACACTTGGATGATTTGTTATTTAGCGCAACTGTTATGATATGTGAAAAGCATGGAAATGTATGCAACACACATAGTGCCTACTTTTTAAAGTAAACCAGCCTCATTGAGTTCAATACACACATATACATGTATAAGGGAAACACTCTACACTTGTAGGGGTGTTCGTGAAAGGCGTCCCACTTAAAGCTGACACACATGAATTTGGTAACTTCACAGATTAACCCATATGTGCTATTCTTTAAAGATAGCCTAGTTTGTATGTGTGCTGGGTGGAGAGGATTACCTTGTGAGTATGTCCCACTTTTACGTAACACACTGATGATAAAATGCTAGTTTGAAAGCTTTGATCGGTTAATTTTGTTGTTGTTTCATATGACATGACACCTCTAATTTCAGTGAAATTCAGGTCGCCTGAACAGCTTGTGCCAGTTAAAAGTGAACCTATGTTTTATGATTTGGAGGCACACTTGGAGAAGATCCTTCAATTTTCTCAAAAACTGGCGTTTTATGTTTTTTGTAATACTTTCCAATGTAATAATTGCTAGCCAGAAGGAAATGAATTAATGGACTTTGTTAAAGGTATATTATGTGATCTTTTCGAGGGGACGCCCTCAATCCTCGAAAATAAATTGGAAGCAGATTTTCTTGCAGATTTACATTTCTGAAACTGTAAGGGCGCCCTGTAACTTGGAATGTATGTACGATTTATGATCAAAAATGTAAATCTGCAAAAAATCTGCTTCCAATTTTTTTCTCGAGGATTGAGGACGTCCCCTGGAAAAGATCACATAATATACCTTTATATCTAGCCAGACATTTATATTACACAATACCTTCAAACTTCAAATTATGTTTTTAAACCATTTATATTCCTGCCAAATGACCAAATAAACAGATATACATGCCTGCAGATACATGCCTGCCGATATATAGGCCTGCAGATATACAGGCCTGCAGTTATCAGTAAAGTCGCTCTTTACGGACTTTTTCAGAACATTCTTTTGATTTTGTCAGTTATAGGTGATTTGTCCATATTCACATCTTTTGGGACAAAATGTATAAGATTAATTTTAAAAATAAAATAATGTTTTGAAGTCACTGAATGTACATGTACCTTTAAAATGTATCATGTTGTAATCTTCATAAGTGAAATGTTGAAATGATGAATGTTTCATCAGCCAGATGGAGGCCACTCAGTCTGTTCTCTATGATTATAGTCTGTTGTTTTTACATTGCTTCACAGATATTACCATGGCATGTACATTTAATTTGTATGTATATTATCCTACTTATTTACAAGCATATCGTCAGCCTGCTTCGATAATTGCCTAACTCATTTTTTCTAGTTCTTAGAAAACAACAAAAGTATGAAACCTGTTACCTGTGTACCTGTTACTCATTTTGCATTATTGATGGATGGATATTCATTATGTGGAATGACGCTTGTATTGATGATGTTAGGCTTGTATTGTTGATGTGACTTGGATAGTGCATGGATGCACTAATCCAAGTCATATAGAAACAGATGAACACAGCCATACAATAATTTGATTAATTCCATGGATTGTCAATGCAAATTCAATAATGCAAAATGAGTAACATGTTGGAGTGGTCTGGTGGCCCTTTTAAAACAAAGCTCTTCATTTATCAACACTTTTGATTGGTCAATGACTTAGGTATTATAACAGCATGTGCATAATGTAATGAAGTCATGATTTATGCAAAAAACTCAATTTTGCTGAAAAGTGAGTTAGGCAATTATCGAAGCAGGCTGACGATATATATTACTTAAGGGGGCTGTGCACCTTCAGGTACAGCCTCCGTAAAACTGCCGTAACTTCTTCATTATTCATTTAATCTATATAAAAGTATACTTTTTTGCAGGAAAGGGTTCAATAAATCCAACCATGATCATGAAATTGACCATTTTGGAGAGAAAAAAATATAAAAACATGTTTTTTGATGATTTTGGAGGTAAAAAATCACATTTCATAGTACTTTTTGGTCTATAATTAAAAAAAAAATAAAGATTTTCAAAAACAAAAAAAATATTCCTAGGGAATTGTATGAGGAATATAGTAAAACTAGTATGACAAAATTTGACACAATATATTTTGAGTTATCTTTGCAGAACCTAAAATGGGTCAAAAAACGTGTTTTTTATAATTTTTTCCAAAATGGTCAATTCATGATCATGGTTGGATTCATGAACCCTTTCCTGCAAAAAAAATGTAGATACTTTTATATAGATTAAATGAATAATGAAGAAGTTACGGCAGATTTACGGAGGCTGTACCGAAGGTGCACAGCCCCCTTAAATTAGCATTTGATAACAATATTGTTGGGATCAAAAACTGGTCCAATAATATTTTTGATCAATCACTCAATCCATCCATCAATCAATCAAGCGATCGATCAATCAAGCGATCAATTATTCAATATATCAAGCAAGCCAGCAAGCAAGCAATCAAGCAAGCAATCTATCATATTGAATGCCTGAGAGTTTAATCATATTAGATATTGATTGCGATGAGGGGTATGTTTCAAATTATAGATAGACCCAAATTGTGATGTTGAAACCATACGATGCCCAAAGGTCACTTTCGGTGAAATATATCATCTTATCCAAAAGGGATTGCCTGATGCCAAATGGGATATGATGTCATGAAAAAAGACTTTGCCCGGTCTAAGTCACAGCTATAATGACTAAGCATAGTTTCATATTGAGAATGGAAAAGCAACGAATATTTTGTGTTTCTAACCAATCAGATGACTGGAATTTGTAAAAACTTATCACATGGCTTAAATCTAACCCTTTCATTGTATAATAGTAGATTGACTTGATGAATATAAGATGTATTAATTACTTTAGGCATCCTTGGCTTGCGTCATTAAATATAGGTAGTGCCAGGAATTCCCGGTGTAAATGCATAGCTATGTCAGCTCTCAACTCTTCAGGAAAGGAATGTAACATCTGGAATCATCAGAAAACAAAACTAGTCAAACATTTGTTATGACCATACCATGCATTGATAATGGTTATTGTGAATTTCTCCTGTCGAAATTGATTGACTTACAAGATTTTATGTTACAAACATACTATTTACAGGGTGAATATCCAACCAGTAACAAAAAATAGCCTTTTAATGCTAACCTTTAATTGCCAAAAAGTTATTTACATGGTTTAAAAGGCTGAGTTAGACTCAACTTAGTTACAACCCATCATATAAAGATAGATCCTTGGCTCACTGTGAAAAGGTTTAATGGTTTTTTGACCATCTAACCCTTGCCCCCATAAGTTGACCAACCCATATACCCCAAAATATTTGGGGGTTTTATATGCCAGACTCGTTCCTCTCTACTTGCCCTCTCACAATTTGTTGTACAACTGTACTATTAGTGCCCAGCAAGAGAATGGTCCCTTCTGTAAGGCCATGTGTTTTGAATTCACCACCCACAAATTTGAATCTCAGATGGTGTAAAACTGGAGATGCAACACGAAGGGTGGCAAGTTTAAAACACATGGCCGTAACTCAACTTTCCAAATCCCTTCCTTTGTCAATTTCAAGGTATTTTTTAACCTGGGTGTGATCCGGCATCAAATGACAAGCAAGGTTCTAGAGCTTCTGACTAAAACACCAGAGCAAAGATATTGTTGATTTAAATCAAAGGGTAAACCAATAGAATTGTATTATAAAGACTGGAATTTCACATTAACCAAATTGTCTTTGATCTTTAATGAATTGTATTCATAGTTATACAGGAAATTGATACAAATTAGAGATTAAAAGAAGTAAATAATATCTCACATCTGCTGTGTCAATCCCCATACAATTTGACCACATTGTACCAAAATATTCCTGCATCCTTGTCTTGAGCTGCGGAGGTAAATGATGAGATTTAATGAAGTCCTTGAGATCGCGCACTTTTTGGTGGTACTGAGATCGTCGGGCGTACATTCTTTGTACTATAGCTGTCACATTCCCAAATATGGCAGCATGGCTCAGAGCTGTGTGACAAAATAGAATTGACAGAAATGTGTAAATGTCATAGTGCTGCGAATTGGTCTAGGAATTTCACAAGGATCCATTAAAGAACCTGTTTGCATAAATACTTTCAAATTTTTCAAACTATGAGTTGAAGTAGATGGTAACGGAGAAAAAAATATCTTAATTGAGGTTTGGGATCCACATGGTCCATTTCAGAGAGCCTTCTTAAGCTCCGATCACACTAGACATTATTTACCGTGCGTTGCGTTATCGCAACAGAGTTAAACAGTTTTCAACTGCTGGAGGCTGCGATGCATTACGGTAATGCTGACATTCTCCTATTTTGCCACACGGCGCTGACTGCCATCGCATGCGATGACGTGACTGGCCCAGCGTGACCTGCGATGAATACACTGGACGGGAGTAAGGCTGCCGCATCGCATCGCACGGCAAATATCGCCTAGTGTGAACAAACCTTTACCCATGCAGGGGAAGTTGGTGAAATCATATAAAAGTTGTAAACACATGTACATGAATGAAATGATAATTGGGGCGCTTTGTCTTTCAATCATAATCACGTCCAGGATGTCTTGTGCAATGTATCAATCATTTGGTGGTGTATTTTTTTCAACTATGTGAATCTGCACTACGGAAAGATATAGCTTGTAATTAAACTAACCTAAGCTTCAAATGAAATGGGAAATATAAGAAAAACTCCCATAACAATTTGGAAATTTGAGCCCCCTGTTATACACTTACCCCCTATAAGCATGACAATAATGGTGAATACTTTTTCTATATCAGTATTTGCAGACACATTCCCGAAGCCAACGCTCGTTAAGCTGCTCAAAGTATAATATAATGCTGCGATGTATTTACTGGTTGTGTCAGGTCCGCCTACTGTTGTTAAATTATTTTTTTGTATTGGATTATCAAGTCTCTCCCCTAACTCGTACATCCAACCTATGGGAGAACGAAATGGCAAAATTAATTATTGAGGTATCAGCACTGACTAGTGAGGGCGGGATCTATCCCTGGTGAAAGTAGATGTGAGAAGTGTTGGGTATACTTCTGGGAAGAGATGCAAGGGAAAGCGATAAAAAACAATTCGATTGCATTAACTAGCAACTCATTAGTAAAGACAATATAGTCATGTTTTCTTGAGTGGGTTTGGTTTTGGGTATGGTATGTTTGTGGGATTTTGATTACATATACCAATGTTGCAAGACCCTTGGCAGTAGGGATGGGCAATGGGCGGACATCCCATTATGTGGGTAAAGGGCATACTGCCACTTTACCGGGAGGTCCTGATGGTATTTATATGGCAGAAGAAAAAAGGGACTAATCTTCATAAATAGCAATCAAGATCCGGGAATGGGAAACATTGTTTTTTCATTGAATTCCTCTGGTGGTACAGTAAAAGTGGATATTTTTTGTGTAAATGTTTGCGTTTCGCACAATTTGAACAAATTTGTTTGTTTTATTTCCGCGATTTTGAGCTTCCTTACATACCTACATACAAAAGGAATATATTTGCACATTTTTATTTTCGCGCCTGCTGATCTTAGCATGAAAAGCACAAAAATAAATGTAGCGTGAACATTTCCATTTTTACAGTATTTGAAGGGGTCACACCTGACATGCATATTCATTAGATTGTCAATTTATGAACCGCTGATATGCATTGTTCATAACTTGCAATGACGTCAGAGGGTATTGCAATGATTTACACCTGATCATGATCATGCCCTTATAAGTACCAAGGTAGTCAAAGAAGAATCCCTGTGCATCTATCACAAGAATATGCTGTGACATACAGAACTCAGGTTTAAGTAGAATTTATACTGCCCAACACTCATATTGGAGTTAATTGGGTAACAAGTGAGTGGGGGTGTGTAGATTGCTTTTCTTGCATAATCTTGGTTGATTATGTTCTTTTTAGATGTATTGATGTGATGATGGCTTAGTTTTCAGTTAGAATGTCCCTGTCACAGATCGTTCTTTGAAAGTATGACAATTTGAGGCAGTTCTTGTAGAAATTTAGTTTCATTTTTGCATTTTTCTTATCAGCACAGGAAAGAGTATGACAGGTAACGCGTGTGTGCCGTATTGATCCATCGCAACAATGTGGTTGACTGTCCATATAGTTTTATCGACGGGTGAATTAGCACTACCAGTAATCAATAATTTACCTGTAACTGAGTATGTGTGTAGAAAAGCAAAATGCAAAAATGGAAACCATACTTAATCTTACTGTAAGATGTGTGACTGTAACTTCCTTTATATCAAACCATTTGTTGTGCAATATCTCAAATTAAAAAGGAAAATGTCCTCAACAACATTATGATTTAAGGTGTTTAAGTAAGTAGGAGTTATACCGTCAGATTTATAAGCACATTTATTACCGGATCAGTTACTTTTTTGATGACTGTAGTTCACTTACCTAATGTCCAGTGTATTTTGAATTTGGCTTTCATTTCTTCCTCTCCAATCACATACCATACACAGGCTAACCAGTGCGCCATCATAGCAAAGGCAATCATAAGAAATGTTAACACTACGGCACTGTACTGTGAGTAGCGCTCCATTTTTTGTAATATCCTGAGAAGACGGAGCAACCGGGCTGTTTTCATCAGTTGAATCATGTTAGCACCGCCCTGTAAACGTAACTGTGGGTCAGAAAATACAAAATGTTATATAAGTTGTCCAAAATTGACAAAAATGACCATAGCATTGCTGAAAATGTGCAGTGAGTGGTTAGATCTCATTGTCTGAAAGTGCCAAAAATTGTCTGCAGAAATATTACAGACAATTACTTAGAGTTGCAGCAAGTTGCTATAAAATATATGTCCAACATTACCCAAAATTTTCCCATGTCAACTTGGGATAATTTTCTGCAACTAGGGTACATTTTGTCATTTTAGATAAGTAACATCATTTTCCCCTGGGGCCTGCAAATATTAGGATTAATGATCAGTTTTGCCATTCTCATATCTGAAAAGGATGATTTATAGCACATCCGTTTTTGCCATCAACGGCGGTATAGAATCGCACACCTGAAATAATAGTAGAATAATATGGCACATATAGTCTGATTTCAATATTGAAAAGTTGAATACTGGTGATATTAACCTATTAGATTAAGTAGGTTTTCATCAATTACTCTGTGAACCCCCTCTCCACTTTGTTTCTGTCCTTGCACCCCCCCCCCCCCCCCTCACCTTTACACCATGGCTCTACTGCTGCCTGTTTAGTATCAGCCATGTATCAAGGTTCAGAGAGTCACAGTTGTATTCGGAATCCTTTTCAAGTGACATTAATGCAAGAAAATTGATTTGTAACAATCATGCATCCGACCAATACATTTGTAGTTCTCAGTATTTTACCAAACTTGGAGCATGCCCTCTCCTATTCTATAACCAACTTCAACACCGCCCGCTCCTTTTTGTCCACAATTCTTTGACAAAGCTTATTGGTATACACCTGGACTCAGCACTGGTGGAAGGCGCACTGTACCCAACAGAGTTTTTAAGCAACCCTCCATTTTTCCCTAGGGGTGCAAAATTCAAGGTGGGCTGCAATTTGTTTTTATGAAGAGCAAATTTGATACCATAACAATTTGAAATCTTGTATCGCAATTTTGATCCAGACATTGAAAGATCGCTCACAATATATATATGTTTAGTGCAAATTGTGATACGACGTAGAAATTCTGTCTGGCATCACGTACGTCTTGGACCACCAAAGGTTTCTGACGACAGCTAACGTCACAAACGTGAGGAAAAGCCATTGTATTGGTAGCAAAGCTTGACAATGTTTAAATAAGCCTTTTCACACAAGTAGTTGATTGAATATATTTAATTGTTTCTAGAACTAATCTACAGCTTATTCTGAAAGACTGAATTGTTCATTGGATGGACTTGAAATCTTTTAATGTGATCATAAGAAGATCCATTTGTTATTTCCTCCGCTAATTACTTATCAGTCTGTGTTTATTGTTTACATAGGGGATACAAATCTGAACATGGGGATGGGAAAATGCCTGAGAAAATGAAATGCGCAATGAAAATGCTACAGGACATAAAATTGGTTCTCTAAAAACATTTGGTGCTAAATTGTTCAGAGAATCATGATTTTTCCAAATATCATTCGCTATGGCTGATGTTTCCAATTGTTGTCAACAAACAATACTCTGTGTCAGCTTAAGTTGGGAGGTGGCATCAAGGTGTAATTTAGTGATAACCGCAGCGTTTTCTGCGCCACGACCGAAATTCTTCTTTGTTCTGGGGTCGGGATGATGCAAATGCTGTCATAATGTGATAATGTGCGCGATATGATGATGCATTCAGTAGAATACGCTCTGGCATCACCTCCAGACTTGAGGTGACACAAAGTATATCTATTATAGTTTGATCAGCTCCAAATTGGCGAAGTCACTTACAGCAACGAATGAATACAGAATGACGTGGACGTGCAATGAAGGCAACAAGCGCACTATACCCCATATGCATGACACGTGCGTACGGTCAAAACAGTGTGTTTCTGTGGCCATAATGGCGATCGTATGCTTGGATTACTTTTGCGCGCGTAGAGATAAAACCCAAATATTTCTCATCAATTTGGAACTGATTAAACTATAGTGTTGTTGACTCTACAACTACACCTCATGGGGCCAATTTTGTAAAGAGGTGGATATCATACTTGGTCATGGGGTGAGGGGGGGGGGGGGGGGGGGCAGTTTGTGACAGAAGTGCAATGTATACTTCAAACATTTCTAACGGCCTCAAAAAGTCAAGAAGAAGGGTATGGTTTTGAGCAACACAACATTTTATTTTCAGGTTTGTCCAGATTCAAAATGCTCAGAAAATAAGCTTTAAAACGATATGCAACATATAATAAATATTCTATGTTTTCTACTGATTTTTGGCGTGTTCATTGGACCATATCTTCTAATGTATACTGGCGACTAATAATAATCAAGACTTAATAACGCTCATTATATGAGACCTGTCATCACAAAATGAGAGTTAAGTCAGAAAATTAGATTCTGAGATTTATCCAGATTCAGAATGCCCAGAAAACAAGCTTTAAAATGATATGCAACATGTCATAATTCCTCAATGTATTCCTGATCAAAAATCAAATTGAAAGATAAATATTCCTTTGTTTTGTATTGTTTTTTGGCATGTTCATTAGACCATATCTCCTAATGCACACTGGCGACTTAACGCTCATTTTGTGGTGACAGGTCTCATATGGTAACAGGTCTCATTTGTAAAAATTAGAGGATATATTTATGTTTAAATACTTGTTTAGTTTATTGCTGGATCAGCACATTAGCATGACGTTCCATTTTGTACACATCACCCTCCACAGGAAATAGACATACAATCACTATATCGAGGGTTGACAACCAGATAGACTTCACTCACTCTTTGGTCATTTTGATATACTGAATACAAAATAATCCTTGTTACCCAAAGATTCTATGAACCAAACACCAAAATGACTTCCTCAAAAACAGCCCCCATTGGAGTTGAAGCCCTCACAACTCAATGAATACAACATATTAAAACACATTTTTCTTAGAATGTCTTTCTGGTTGTCAACTCTCAATATTTGAATAGTACTTTTTTCACTTACCGTGTCAAGATTATCAAATATTGCAAGTAGAATATCAAATGGGACGGCAGCAAAAAGATCTATAATAAACCAGCCTCGGAGATAATGCACGGCGATTTCCTTCTGTAAAAAAACTACTTGTCCAGATTTACTTACAAAAGTTGTCCGGAAATTTATAATAATATCTGTGGAAAGAGAAACGATAGTGGGCATCACAAGGAGGTACTTTAAATAGGCTAACAAAAGCGTTTGTTTGTCCATAGATCCCCTCCATAGGTCGGGTGTAAAATAAATAAATTATAAATCACATTCAAAAGATGCATGAATAGGGATGCAATTCCGGAAATATCAGGAATTCCTGATATTTGGCCATAAAAAAAAGAATTGCGGCTTTTTGGAAGAAGGATTTTTTGTTTTTGTTTGTTTTTGCATTTCCGGAATTAGATGATGATATTTCAGCATAAGAGTCAAACATGTTTTTTTTAGGGGGGGGGGGTGATACCCTATAGCCTATTCTCCAGTCAAGCCCCTATAAAAGTTTGACACCGCATGCAAATGCTCGGGCCGCGTAAAAAGTTCAGGAAATTGATCAATCACCCACTTGCATCCCTGCATAATAGTTGCTAAATTGATGTGAGTGGGAATATTTTACGATTTAAATCACTTTTTCATTTGTACAGTAACAACTTTTGTGTATGTTTTCTCAATTAGAGTAGGTCGGAAATAGACAAACAAACAATTTTGTTGTTGGCCTAATGTTGATAAAAGATAGTCAAGCCTGTAGAACATCATTTCCCTTGAGACTATATTCAAAAAATGGAACTTTAAAATGCAAACTAAATCAACTTATGTCAATAATAGTTAACCTTACATGTGTACAGCCTCAGCAAAAGAGTGCAGTTGTCTCTTAAAGAACAAGTTGAGATCTTAATAACAACAAAAGGAGCTTTAAATGCTTCAAAATAATACCATTGTGGTTAAGAATGGATGCTGCTTTCTGATTTTATGAAGACAAATTTCTGTAAAATTGTCTTTATTTTTCCATTCCTATAATTTCATTAATATCTCAAAATGCATTGTACTGACAACTGGGTGCAGTGACAGTAGTCATATTTATGTTCATGATATTTGTATTCATGTAAATACACCATATATATAGGTTTACCCTGGAATTTCCATGAAAATAAGCCTCTGAAATTTGATAACTGATATATATCATTTATCATATAAATATTTATGTTTTAGAACATATGCAGTAGAGAGGTTTTGCTACACGTTGTCCAAAGACGTGTACGTGTAGAATGACTTGTAGCAGCATTCAAATGATTGGTTTTTCAAAATTAAAAGTATGATAGCCTTAAAGCAAGTCGAGTAAAGGTTTCAAATGTGTACAATATTTTCGAGTGCAGATTTGTTTTGATGGTGAAAACATGACGAACATCTACGCGTATACGTAGCTGAACGTTTTGAAAAACCTCTCTAATACAATCATAACCTACAAAATAAACAGAAATTATTTCCTTTAACAATGTTGTATTTGATAGTTGTCCTTAAATCAGGATTCAAACTGTAATCATTTGGGACAATAAGGACCTTTTCTGACTACTCTAATTATAAAAGGGGATGCTAATAAGCGATAGTCCGACTCAGAACAGCTGTATCATCAAGAACTAGAATCATTTATTAATGTGGAATCTTCAAGTTTCTGTCTGCCTCATCTACATTATGTACATAATTAACACTTTCAACGCAGCAGGTGTCTGCAGACGACATTAGAAAATGTCACAAAATGTTTAAAATATTACAACATTATTAATTTTAATACCACGTTTGAAATCACCATGAGAAATGCATTAAAATAAGTACAAACATGCCTAATATTGGTTAAGTAATCCTTGAGATAGACCTTGAAAGTTAGGGAAGGTTTCTGTAAAATCTGTTTTGTATTTGGTAAAACCAATAGCCGCGTCGAAAGTGTTAACGTGCATTCTCATATTGACCAATGCCCAATGCATATCAACTTACCAAATAGAAAAAGTAGTTCCACTAAAATATCTAAGACTAGAGTGACGATGTGTTTTTCTGTAGGTGACTGAATGGTGCTGGTGTTTTTGGCCACATTAAATGGCACCACAATAGCTATATAGAGTGTAGCAATCAACACAAACCAGTCCCATATCGATTTGGAGGTGCTGTAGTGAAGAACTATTAGCCTGGACTTGTTCATCTGGGCTACCTTATACTCTGGAAGGACAGCTTGCTTCGGTGCTAGCAAACTCTGCGAAAATGATTAAAACAGTAGTAAAGTAAAATTAACATATTATGCATGTGCATAAAAAGGATGTGATGGTACATTAATTTATAGATCAGTTTCATTCATTAGTATTTATAAAAGGTTCAATAAAAGTAAGTCGTCCCCCCCCCCCTTATATTCAAGAATGTTTGTTTGCATAATTCCAGATAAGATGAGCCGTTTTGGGAAATTTAAACAGTTATGAAAAGTTCAAACCCTTGGCTACCAACTTAAAGTTTCCACTTTCGATACCATGTTTACTTCTTCCAAAAGAGTCAGATTTCCTCAAAATGATGTTTTCAGAAAAAGTGGCACTTACATATGAAAATCAAAACAGTGAATGATGAACACACAACCTGAAGCACGTAATCACGCCAGGTGCAACCTGCACCATGCATCAACAACAAACCAAATTGCCGCGTACAAAGGATACCGACCGGAAAGCTGCGCGCCATTACCAGACATAACCTATATATGACCGGTCATCGACAGCTATCGAGCAACTAACGCGTAAACAACCTGTAATAGGTCGATGACCTTTTGCGCCTACCGAAAGTCATATGGCCTCACACAATTAACATTTACACGTGAATGGTGGAAATGCATTTATATTGGATTTTGGCAAATTTCATCTTAACGAAAACATCATTTTGGGGATATTTGACTTTTTTGGGAAAAGTAAGCATGGTATTGAAAAGGGAAAACTTTGTATGGATAGCTTCGCGGGTTTTTTTCCTTTTCAGAAAAGTTTCAATTTCTTAAAACGTCTAATTGTGTGGGGGTGTTACACAAAATTGTATAGGATTTTGAAAATTGCCACTGTTTCTGAGAACATCGTTTTGGGAAAATGAGACAATTCTGGGAAATGTAAACATGATATTGAAAAGGAGAAACTTTTTGTGGGAAACCAACTTTCTCTTTTCACAAATTTTTAAATTTCTGAAAACGATTAATCCTCTGCGGAGTTATGCAAACAAACTTGGTCTAATTTTCGTACAAAAAAAACAGATAGAGAGTTTTTAAATTTACTGGTATAGGACCAAGTGCCACTTTTTCTGAAAACATAATTTTGGGGAAATGTGACTGTTTTGGGAAAAATAAACATGATAATTGATATCAAAAAGGAAAACTTTCTATTGGTAGCCAAGCGTTTTCTCTTTTCATAATCGATTCAATTTTTCAAAATGTCTAATTGTGTGTGAAGTTATGTAAACAAAAGTGATCTCATTTTAGGGGGGGGGGGGCTTACTTTTTTTTTTTAACCCTTTATAAGGCTTCCTGATGGTACAATAAAACTGTTCATCATTCAGTAGGCATGAATACTGCAATCCCATTGGTTAGTAGCTTTTTGGTATATTTTCATATCACTCTGTTGAAGTCCATATGAAATTTTGTATAACATAGCACATATTTTTTATCACATAGCGTGCTGCTGTGCAAGCCTACAATAATGGCACACCGTATTACCGGATGAGTCGTGCAGCTTTCAAGTAATTGCTAATGAATTTTTTTCTTCTTCTCCTAGTGTTATAAGCAGGCCTGGAAATAGTACCCACCCACCCACCCGCCCTTACCGGGTAACTTTAGGCTCGGGCAGGTGAAGATGCGAAAGTACTATCCGACCGACTGGCAGGTAAAAATTGTTTAAACCCACAGTATAAGTGAGTTACACTGGCTGGGGGGTTTCTGATGGCCAGGTACTTGAGCACCGATAACCATGACGTCATCGACACCGGTACTTTTGATCGCCTTAAATTTTAAAAATAGCATTTTGAGAGATGGCAGTTTTTATTCGTTTTTGTGACTAGTATGAGGTTTTGTTCTATATAATTACGCAATTTCGGCTCGATATTATTTTTCTAACAAATAATGCTGAATGTCGTGCTTGTGGGACCCCTCCTTTAAGCATTTTATCACTTCATTTTCAGGCCTACTGCATGATGAATTTTGTATCCCCCTGTTTGATCATGCGATACGAAAAGATATTAATGGTTTGGGTTTGTATCACATAATTTGAATATACAGTGTCATAATTTACTTACACTATTGAGTTTAAGTTTTCTTCTTTTCTTTTTCTCTTGTTGTTTTAGATGTCCAGACAGGTGATAAAGGACTGCCCTACTTCTCCTTCTGTTGTAGTTGTAACCTGATGGCATCTCATCCTGGAAGTTCATCGGTGAGGAATCGTCATCGCTGGACTCATCTAATTACATGCAGTGATAGCAAATACAGAGAGTCTTAGAATGTAAGTCATAGAAAATGATAATTTATAACCAGAAATGTTCTTGTGCATTAAAATTTCACTAATTTCATGCCGCAAATTTTTCCAATCTACCTTGTAGCAGTGCATTGCATAGTTACACAATAATTCCAAAGTTTACATTTGCGAAATGTTCTTGCCGTGAATTAGGCCATTATTGCTGATTTGTGAAATTTTAAAACTCGCAAACATTTCTGGTTTTACAGTAGTTGATAGGGTACTACAAGGTGGACAAGCAATCCTATGCTATTTGTTATTGACAGAAGATTTTTATAGTAGACCTATATAAACTAATGTGCCTCAAGGTGACGAAAAAAAGAAACCCTGTTTTATAGGCGGACGGACCTGTCAAGTAGGGTCAGTCTGTCGGGCATTTTTTTAAATTTAATTTTGTACCTAAAATTTCTCCAAAATCTGCAAATATCAGGAAATTTAAAATAAAATTGTGACAAAAAAACCCGGCTGATTGATTTGAGAAAAAAAGTATCCGTAAAAGAGTATCACACACAGACACATTGCCTATACTTGCTATAAAAAGTGCACCAATTTGAGTTGCTTAAACTGCTATCTACTGAAGATAGTAAAAATGTACCACTCACAAACATAATTGCCTATACTCGCTACAGAAAGGGCACCACATATAAATACAAAGACATGTTTTCTATACGCTACTTGCACGAAATCGCCATTTTAATATGAAAGCGACGCTCTCCCCTCTTATCAGCGCGCCCAACCGCGTCACGCAATGCACAAACATGCGTGAGGCCACCGACGCAGTGTGGCGTGATAGTGCGTGACTGGAGAGAGCCTCGCTTTCAATGGTTCCAAGTAGCGTATATTGGCTACAGAGAGAGCGCCAGCAATTACTATAATGATGAACATTTATCACACACATAGTCATGTTGCATCACCTCAATTCACTGTTTTGAGCTTGGTTTCAGGATTGTTGTGTGAGTTTGTCTTGGTTGCATAATATTTACCTTTCTCTTCATCCGTGTCCTCTGTCATCTTGGATTTTGTGATATCCTTGTGTGATGCCAGGAATAAAACCACCTCACCTTTCTCATTCTTAATTGGCACAATATCCAGAAGGCACCAAAACGGTGTATCTAAATGACATAAAAGAGAAATAAATGTATGTAGCAATGCAATCAGTAGAATAATGGTACAGATGTAGATAAAACATGGATAGTATTCGGATATGTATAAATCTGACCCCGAGATCTGACCCCATCGTTTTTGGTATATTGTTTTATAGCAGTCACAATGATGGCTAACATAAATTGAACAGCAAATTATTAACTTGTACTGTCACGCCAAAAGGGTGTACTTGTCGAAAATGCATATCGAGATATTTATGGAATTAGGCATGAAAAAATAAAGAAAATAAAGACAATTTTACAGTAACTTTTCTTCATAAAATCAAAAAGCAGTATCCAATCTTTACTACAAAGGTATCATTTGGAGGCATTCGAAAAGCTCCTTTTTGGGGGGTATTTGCTGTACATATTTGTGTACACAATAGTTCTACACCATTTCACTTTATCATGACTTTGAGTTCATGAGCCAGCAAGCATTCAGGGGTCACAAGACCTATAAAGTGCTTCGCTCTTTTTGGGCATCATAAATGAGAATGGCAAACAACAACGAAAACATACATTTTCTGTCTGTATTTCAAGGAATTGTTTGTAACCTGTTATTTTCTATTTCCATTCATAATAAATATTGAACATAGAATTTAAAAAGGATTGTCTTTCTATTTTGCTATGAATAACATTTTGTTTTTAGTTTTTAGCCTGTGGCTGATACTGTTTTTGGGTTAATCTGCAGCGTTCATTATCCCGCAAAATAGATTGAACAGACATACTTGTGCAAACTGATGCAATGTTTAGTCTGTGCATGAAAGTATTTTTCATATATTTAATTGGGATGTCTGACCTATTTTTAGGAGAATGAAGTTTTTGGAGATATCTAAACACATTTTGTAAACAAGATTGACCTAGTAGATTTTCCATAGGTCACAAACAAACTATTGCCTGACAGTAATAGCTAATAAATTGTGCATGCTTGAAGTGACACTAAGTGTAGTTTTACCAAGTTGAAAACAGCCATATCCTATCTATCATGAAAGTAGCATTATGTAAACTGTCTTTTATATAGATAAGATAGTTGTGCACATGTTATAAATGGTGTACAAAGTCACATCCTGAAATTTACAGAATAGTCCCCCTGAGCCAAACAGAACACATTTCATTAGTTTTTTAAGAATGATGCAATTTATAGTTAATTCACCAACACTAGACTACTTTTTTGTTCACCACAAGGATGCTAACACTTTCCACGCGGCAGGCATCTGCAGACGACATTCCAAAATTTCACAAAATGTTTCAAAAATTTCAAAACTATTAAATTTCATTACCATATATGGAATCACCATGAGAAATGCATTTAAGGGGGGACTTAAGGAAGTTTTTGATTTGATTTTTTGAATTTTGTGAGTGCTGTAATTATTGAACTATTAATCAAATGTATATAAAAGTATACATTTTTGGAAAGGAAATGGATCAGAGAATCCAAATTTGGCGTCAATTTTGACCCAAAAAAGTAGATTTTTTGAGAAAATCACAAAATTCACTTTTTTGACCCAATTTTTTTTGTTTGAACAAAGCTAACAAAAAATAATTTTGAGTAAAAAATGTCCAAATCACTTTATAATGATGATAAGACACTAATGAAGGGACGATTTTTTTTTTTTAAAACCTAATCTAATATTTTTGAAAATTTTGACCAAAAAGTGCCAAAAAACATGAAAAAATGGATTTTAAATTTTTTTTTACACTTTTTTGTCAAAATTTCAAAAAATATTGGATTAGATTAATAAAAAAAAAAATCGTCCCTCCAGTAGTGTCTTAACATCACCATCAAGTGATTTGGGCATTTTTAACTCAAAATTATGTTTGTTAGCTTTGTTCAAAAAAATTGGGTCAAAAAAGTGATTTTTTGTGATTTTCTCAAAAAATCAACATTTTTGGTCAAAATTGATGCCAAATCTGGATTCTCTGATACATTTCCTTTCCAAAAAGGTATACTTTTATACACTTTTGAGTCATTGTTCAATAATTACAGCACTAACAAAATTCAACAAAAAACTTCCTTAAGTCCCCCCTTAAATAAGTACAAACATGCCTATTATTGGTTCAGTAATCCTTGAGATAGATTTTAAAATTGGGAAAGGTTTCTGAATTTTTTAAATTTTATTTGATAGGTAATAACCGTATGGAAAGTGCTAAGCTATACCAGACAGACCCAATCGGCGGCTCCCAGGCATTGATATGAACTACTTATCTCCAGAGAATCAACATCTGTGTCAAAAACTGCCTAAAAGAGTTGTTTTTACAGGTTGATCAATGCTATACTATATTCCCTTTGTCTATAAGTGCTTTCCATAACTGTGTCAGGTTTAGGTGTTACATAGATGTTTCTTGTTTTGATTTTACTTTATATAATATTTTGCGTTTCCAGAGTGCCTTACAATATGTGGATAATTGTACTAAGCCCAGCTTTGAGAGACCTACGCTGACTTATACCGAAATTCTCAAGCGAGATATGGGGCATCAACCTGACTAAATCAAGACAGTTCTGTAAGACAAAGGAGTTTGATTTGATTTGATTTGATATCATTTGGGTCCTACGACCCTGGATAACCCAATAATCTTATTAACTTATTTCCATTGGGGTCCGTTAGATGTGTGAACAGATACAGACCGGGATGATCCCCTACTCTTTACGAAAGAGTCTGTAACCTTTTAACGTGCTCGGGTATTGCTCTTCCGATGCACGGGACCACCATTTATACGTGACTTCCGAACCACTGTTTTTTGCTGCCATTAGGAAATCGTCACAAATCATTTTGCTTCATTTACCAGGCTACCGATACGGCGCACACACAGTATCAGCACTTAGATTGTAATATTCCCTAACAGCTCCCCAATCTCGCTTGGGTCGACGAAGCAATTGAGACTAAGTACCTTGCCCAAGGATACAAACAAGTTGTCTGTAGTGGGGCTAGAACTCACAACCTTTGCATCGTGAGACCGGCATGCTATCCACTACACCACACGTGCTCTCATAAGCATGGGGTGTGCCAACCATTGTGAGTTGAGGATATTAACTCAAAATAAGCAAGTAAGTAAAGTTTGTATGGTTTTACTTTTGCTGGTTAATATCTAAGGCCTTCTGCATTGGGGTTTTATCTACACCAGTGCCTTGTAGTATCTCTATGCTTACTCTCAACGGATGCCTTGTGCCTTGATCTTGGTTGTAGAAATCACAAAGTATTCCAGAGTGGGGGTATTCACAGGAGGGATGCCTTGTGTGTGAAATTTGAATTGTTTGGTGTATATGGGATTCATTACTCCAATTGGTGAGCCTCCTCACATAGCAGCAAATTGTACCAATAAGTGTATAGCCAAGCATGAACACAACAGGCAGATCGTGCATCATATATGCAAGATGCATGCGTATGCTTACATTGTGCACATTATGCAGAGAGATAAAAAATGCATATATCTCACCAATTTTGAACTGATTAAACTATACACATTTAAGTTTAACTTTTTGCCATTGGATATTTTCACACTTTCTCAATACTATAGTTTGATCAGTTCCAAATTGGCGAGAAATGTTCGGTTTTTATCTCTCCGCGTGCAAAAGAAATCCAAACATATGTGCGGTTTTGGTCACGGTTTTATCGCACACACCCTTTGTGAATATGATGCACTGTGCGCCTGTTCCATTCATGCGCGCACACATCCTTCTATATTCATTCGCTACTGTAAGGAGGCTTCACCAATTTGGAGCTGATCAAACTATAGCTGTCTCTAGTACTAGTCATTCTACATAATGATTGATGTATGAGTAACTGAGATACTCATGTATTTTAATTCGAACTGTGCATTTCTGAAATTGTTGTCATAAAGTTACATCAATTTATATATTATATATTCCTTTATACCAAACACTTCAAATGTCACACACCAAACTACAGGGTAAGTCAAAAAAGAGCAGTCATTTTTTCGCAACAGGGTCACATGTAAACACAGCCTCTGTGGTCTAGTGGTTAATTCTTCGCCACGATAGTGAAGAGGGACCGGGTTCGAGACCGGGTATTTTTAAGGTAATATGGTTAATATAATTAAGGCCAGTTTTTCCGGGTTTATATATTCTTAATTCTAACTAATAATATTAAAATACAATCTCACACATAACTTACCATCTTTCTTTTTAAATATAACCTCGCACTTGAACTCTTCTTTGATTTCCAATGCGTTGGCAATCTCCTCAATCTTTGGTGCTGTGTCAGGCCCGTAGAGAAACTTGCATGCGCAACTCTTCTGCATGACTTCTGCCCGAGAGAAACCTGTGAGCTCGCAGAACCCATCTGAACAGTACACGATTGGGTAGCCATTTAGAACCTGTGCGTTGCCGAGGACAAAGTTGCTGTCTGAAAAACAGAAAGTTTGAAAGAAAGATACGAAAAAGTTGAGATATAGCTATTGTAATTAGCCTGGGAAATATGGCTGACAACAAATCGATGAAATGAAATTGGTAAATTATAAAATGCTGTACCAAATTGCCATCAAGTAACTACAGACACTTTTGTTATGTTTTGCCTAATTGCCCTTTGAACTGCAGCTGTGAACTGTCATGCTCTATTCCTACAGTTCCATTCCTTTAGAATGTCTTGTTAAATCACTGTCTGTTATTGTGGGTAGAGCTTTCACAATTCCATTCCTTTAGAATGTCTTGTTAAATCACTGGCTCTTATTGGGGATAGGGCTTTCATAGTTCCATTCCTTTAGTATGTCTTGTTGAATCACTGGCTCTTATTGGGGGTAGGGCTTTCTCAGTTCCATTCCTTTAGAATGTTTTGTTGAATCACTGATTCTTATTGGGGGTAAGGCTTTAACAGTTCCATTCCTTTAGTATTTCTTGTTAAATCGCTGGCTGTTCCATTCCTGATCCTGTAGTATGTCTCGTTAAATCACTTGCTCTTATTGGGGGTTAGGCTTTAACAGTTCCATTCCTTTAGTATTTCTTGTTGAATCACTGGCTCTTATTGGGGGTAGGGCTTTCATAGTTCCATTCATTCAGTATATCTTGTTCAATCACTGGCTCTTATTGGGGGTTGGGCTTTCACAGTTCCATTCCTTTAGTATGTCTTGTTGAATCACTGGCTCTTAATGGGGGAGGGCTTTCACAGTTCCATTCCTTTAGAAATATGTCTTGTTGAATCACTGGTTCTGATTGGGGGTAGGGCTTTCACAGTTCCATTCCTTTAGTATGTCTTGTTGAATCACTGGCCCTTATTGGGTAGGGCTTTCACAGTTCCATTCCTTTAGAAGTATGTTTTGTTGAATCACTGGTTTGAATGGGGGTAGGGCTTTTACAGTTCCATTCCTTTAGTATGTCTTGTTGAATCACTGGCCCTTATTGGGGGTAGGGCTTTCAGGTCAAATTTGAGCTCATGGTTCCATGCATGCAGCAGGACATAAGTGTTTTAATTTTAATTATGCGATATGAACATTTTAATTTTAATTTATATTGCCCATCATGCTATTTCAGTCATTAGTCCCAAATGATTTCTTGTGCAATATCCTCCCAAACGCAATATCCTCCTTGGAGATCAGTGGGATATTTAAATTTCACTCTCAAGACGTAGCCCGTATAAAGAGGAAATATATCATCCTAAATTGAAGTGGATAGATTCATTCATTACACCAAGCACATCTTTGTTGGAGCTGGAACTGCACAGTTATAAACATGCTCATTTTTTGTACTATACATCATTAATTGTTAACACCATTCCTTAACACCCACATGCCCCCTCATAAAGCATTCCCATATGTTTCCTTTTACAAGCAGCGTCTCATGAGATGTATCAATGTCGACATAGAAACCATTTGTACATTAATGTATTCATGAATTTTAACACATCCCGGTATCCACTAGGGTTTGTAACTTGTGAAAATGTTACATGGTGGACAGTGATTAAATTTCACACAGTGACACAAGCATAATGTATAACTGGTGTGCCGATGACAGGTTCAGTTTCATGGGAGAGTGCGTCTTATTTTTAACACTTTCCACGCGGCATGCGTCTGCAAACGACATTACAAAATTTCACAAAATGTTTCAAAAATGTCAAAGTTATTGAATTTCATTACCATATTTGGAATCACCATGAAAAATGCATCGAATTAAGTACAAACATGCCTAGTATTGGTTCAGTAATTCATGATATAAGACTTTGATTAGGAAAAGTTTCTGAAAAATCTGTTGTATATGGTAACACTAATAGCCGCATGGAAAGTGTTCTGCTGTATATTTGACTACATATAATCTGAATTCAAAATTCCTCATTCACCATATATCGCCAGGTGACAAGTTTAAAGGTATAGGGAGTGATTATACTGATGTTAGACCCTCAATTTTGAACAAATTCTAGATTTCTGCTCATTTTGTCAAAGTATACTCAATGTAAGACCCTATACAGGTCATAGGAAAAAGGCCAATTTATCCCTCTCTGTGTTACAAGATAATTTCAAGAGTCTCTAATGAAATTCTTTAAGTGGGACATGAAATAACAATCAACTATCTCAGAATTCTTTTCTCAGAAGTTCTGAAAAATCACCAACAAAATATAGATATGCCGTGGTTTTGACATTTGCTTTGCTTTGCTTGGTCAGTCTATCGGTCAACTGTTGGTCAACTGTAAGATGGTTGGGTAGGTCGGTGGGTAGCCAGTGTTGAGACACGAGTCAAGTCAATGACTTGAATAGACTTGGACTTAAGTCACCATTTCTGATGAATTAACTTGACTCAAGTCACCAAGAGCTATGACTTGACTTGACTTGTGAATTTGGCTCAAACATATTTTTAAAGGACTTGATTCAAGTCTCTTCTCCAAAAGACCTCACTTGACTTGACTTGTGTCTGGTTCTAAATGATTTTGGAAGTTGAGTTTAAACAACATTTGATGGGTCAAAGTGAATATTAACCATGCCTCCTACACTACTTCACAGAAGTGACCATAACACTTTCCACACAGCAGGCGTCTACATACGACATTAATGTTGCAAAAATGTCAAAATTATTGAATTTTATTACTAAATTTAGAATCACCATGAGAAATGCATTGAAATAAGTACAAACATGCCTCGAATTGGTTTAGTAATCTTTGAGATAGACTTCTGACAAATCTTTTGTATATGGTAAAGCTAAAAGCCAAGTGGAAAGTGTTAACATGTTTTGATAGATAAGATCAGTACGTGAAGCAAAATATCTTTCATGTTCAGTCAGACTTGATGTGACTTGAAAAAAATCAGGGAAATAAATTCACTTGATTTGAGCCAACCCGTGACTTGACTTGTCTTGATAAATGTGATTGACTTGACTTGACTTGAGGAAAAATTGAAAATATATGATTTGACATCGAGTCACATCTGCCTGTCACTTGACTTGATTTGTGACTCAAGGTTTAGTCACTTGGTCTGGATTGGAGCTTTAATCACTAAGCAAGACAGAGAAATGTATGAGAGACAGAGGCAACTTGGGAGCTCAAACATCTGACGAAATCTGCATGTTAAACAAAAGATACCTAAAATGATGAGTGAATAAAATATTTTATAAACCTGATGACAGATTATGATGCAAGCACCAATGTGATATCAGAATAAAGCCCCTTATAGGTACAACACATTGGCCACAGTAGGACTTGAACTGTGTACCTACAACTTGTGTATTGTGATGATTCTGTCTGTCTTGGTTCTTCCCACTGGTAGCGAGTATCAAGGCAACTAAGATTTAACCGGGAAGGGCATGATGATATAATCCTCACTCTCAGACACTGGTCCTAAGAAATTCGACTTGGAATGATAAAGCAAAAATGCGTCATTCAAATTTTATCTTTAATATGATTTTAGGCTGATCCGTTTGGTAATGGATTCATGAGAGGCAGATGTGTAGCAGTAAAAGAGCACTCAAGCTAAAACCCAGCCCGGTAAGTCAACAACCTTGTCCAATCAATGACTTGGCCCTGTCTGGCAACGATTATCGGGAACTTACTGACGATAATGTGACCTACGTACCGAGTTGAAAGGAACCCTCTAAAATAGTCTACATGGATTTCTGCCACATTATTGAGGAGAATCACAAAGAAAAGCATGCATTGGCTAAAATATCTAAGATTACACTTCAGTCGGTGAATACAACATGTTGTTTGTGCGATTCTTGTAATCTATGAGAGTGGTGTGTTTTCTCTTGTGATAACAGCCATTAGTTTAAAGTTGCAGAAAGCTTGCGGCAGAAGTGTCTATCAGACTTTATGAGGAATTGCTACCATGGTAACGGCATTCTCTTTCTCCTTTTGAGAATGTATCTGTTACCGGATAGGTTTGTTTTTGGCTCGTAGTTTTATTTTCAAGACAATTGCCATTATGCCACTTTGGAAAATGCAATTTGTGATATCCATGTGTATAAACTTGTCAGATATAATGTGTGAAATGTAATGTGATAGCTACGACCATATCATAAGATGCATTGGCTATTTATAATGAAGTTGGAATAAAGGCTACATGGAGTGATAAATGTTCAAACAAATATATGCCACTTAAAAATATCACTTACACTGAAATGGTTTTGGTGACACTGAAATTGTGGTGGGGATAATAGGCAGAGAGCTTAAACCACTTTAACCCCCTGGGCACTACCGGCCTATCTTACAGTGGTTCTGATTGGTTTATTGCAAGATATACTCATTTGAATAGCCAATTAAAATGCAGCTTGTAAAATATTTCACTCCAATCTTTATCAGGGATACAATTATTGTAAAAATGTCTCTGATTGGTGCAATAAATCATGTATCTATCTTTCTGACCAATCGGCCGGTAGTTCTCAGGGGGTTAAAAACTAACCAGGAATGAATGGAATGCACATTCATGTTTCCACTGTTAAATAGTATCGATATGGAATCTCAGGGGGAGAGATTGCACTCAAACTGTAAGTATGTGGGATCAAAGTGTTTCCAGACATCCATGAAAAAAGTAATTCTCTCGAAGCCAAGTACACACTGAATGAGAACTATGTGTGTATATATCCTCACTGTACCACCTAAAAGAATACATCAAGAAATGATAACCCTATATATGGTTTGCCTTAAGGGAAGTGTCAACCCTTGCCCTTTCGAATCTTGTTTTTTGCTTCTATTTTATTTAATAAAAGTATATAAAAGTATACATTTATAGAAAGTAAATGGAACGTGGAATATGATTATGACATCAATATGACAAAAAATGAACCAAAAAAGCGATGTTTTCTAATATTGATTATCGTAATCAAGACAATTTTGCCTAATAACGAAATATTGACAAAAACATCTGAAATATGTAAATGTTTATATTTTTGCGTACAGTTTACCGTTTATTGGTGAAAATCCAAAAATTGAAAAAATGAGAAAACCATTACTAGAGCAAAATGTTCTCTGTAGGATAACAGTAACAGTTAAATATTTTATACCTTTCACTTTGAGTTATCTTGTCTGAAATTCAAAATTGAACTTCAAAGAAAACAATGATTTAGTAAATATATTTACAATTTCTACCATTTAAAGCTAAATGTTCACAAAATACATGGGGCGTATGACTTAAAAGGTGAGTATACTGTATGAACAAGTATAAACATCGAAATAAGGCCAACAAAAAAAAGAGCTGACTTATGGGTTGGACGGTCGGGGTTTTTTTTCTTTTTTTCTTTTTTTTTTAATTGTTCAAATTTAAACAGAGAGATACTACACCAAAACGTGTTTTAAAGTTGTTGTTGTTGTTTTTTTTTTGTTTTTTTTGTTTTTTGTTTTTTTTTTAAACAAGCAGATACTACTCAAAAACATGTTTTCATCTTTTTTTTATTGTTATGTGCTTCTTTCAATTTTTTTTTTTTTTTTTTTACTTTGAAAAAAAAAAAAATACCGACCCTAGATATCTGAACATTTGGGTCGGTCGGAAAGGGCAAGTCAATTTATTTATTTTTGCCTAAACTATCAGATTCAATTTATATTGTCAAAATGTGAAGAAATTGGAAGAAAACTGAAATTTAAATGAGCGTAATATTAGCCTTTGTGTACATTTTTAGATATTGTTTTGCGCTCTTTTGCTTCTTGCGTCTGCGTCACGGATAATAAGGAATGCATCTATTATTACGCACAGGAAAATTCAGCGCGCGCAATGATCGAAGAGCTGGCGCAGCATTTGAAAAAGTGGGAAAAAGTGGAACTCCGCCTAATTTCCCGCCAAATGATCATGTGCCTTTTCCTGACTCAAACTTACCAAAACAACAATTTTAAATCACCTAAAAGAGCAGGAAATGATTGTTTCCAATAAGTAAGCTATGATGGTAACGTTAGAATACATATATAAAAGTATTAAAATCATACAGAAATGTGAAATTCAGTTTTGAAATAAGTGCCGGGTTTACACTGCCCTTAATATGTGAAGAAGTGGCTGAGTGTAAAAAGTAGGTGATAAAGTTCAGGTGCATCATGGGACAATCAAAGTATGCACTTTCCACATCTTCGGGGTTCTCTAACCCACTCACATTACTTAGTGGGTTTGGGATCTTCATCTGCAGGGAGTACAAATTAATGCTTGTTATACTGTAGATTTTGACACTTTTTGAGAGGAAAAAATAAATGGATCGTACTTAAGGATGAGAATCATAGATAGTAAAATCAAAAGTAAGTAGTAGCAACATCTTCGTATTCGTCGACAAGGAGAAAAAAACCCAGAATTATATTATATATCCTACCAAGTCCTGAAAGGGTTATTGAGATCATATCAAGTACATCATTAAGATGCTGCTGAATTGATAGTTCTTATGTTCTTATAAGGCAATATTCGATCGGGATGCAAGATGGTAGATATTCGCTAGAGACAACTTGTGATAAATGGCCAGATTGTGGAGTGCCTTGCATATTTCCTTATGGCATAAGATATCTGTTCAGGTAATGATTTTAGATTCAAGTAAGGGCAGCCGAAGAATGAGCTATGGTTTGGTATGGTTTCCAGTTTTCAATACGATTTATTCCGTTAAGATATAGTACCGGGTTCCAAAGTGTCGGCATTCGATTATTTCCTTTCATCCTTCCGCGGCCCTTACCGAGGTTCAATGATTTTAGCCTAGCAAGTAGTCGCTGGTCAGGAAGACTTATACAAAAAAAGTAGGCATTGAGAAATGTCAACATATTAGCCCAATTGGGCTCCGTAGAAGATTTTTAATTGGGCTTCTTTTACCACACCTGGTCGCTGGTAAGGAAGACTTTAAAAAAAGAATAGGCATTGAGAAATGTCAACATATTAGCCCAATTGGGCTCCGTCAAAGATTTTTAATTGGGCTTCTTTTACCACACCTATGCATCACATGAATGGATACGCATTATCTACTTGTCAACAATGGACCCACGTCACATGAGGTTGAGCTCGCGTAAAGTACGCCTGCTCAACCTCACCCCAAAACGGTCCCCGGAATCTCTGTTGTGCGCACTACGTCATCTCGACCTCAAGGCTCTGATTGGTTGGTGCTCAAACATGAGAACTGAAAAACTCATGAGCTTTTCCACGCACCATCACGCTCCACTGCGTCGGTGGTTATGGCGCAGCAGGAGCACTGCGTTGGTGGATACGGCGCAGCGTGACGATCATGAAAAAGTCTTCAGTTTAAATTTGACCAATCAGGTGCTTTGGTGCTGTTGGTTGGCAGTATTTTGTGAGTTCAAGCATGCGTGCGCAGCCTGATCGAAGTGCGCCCACGTATGTCGAACTGTGGCCAGGAGATTATGTGCCGTAGGTCCATTGGGAGATTATTATTTTAATTTAAGAATATTTGCAATAATGAAGAAAAGGTATATATAGGTATGTTTATACTTGTTTAGCTATTCAATGGCATAATACAGAGAGGGAGAAAAACAGAGACAAATACACAAACACAGAAACAAGAGGGAAAACCAAACATTAAACAAATGATTTACATTTTATTTTTACCCAAATACCCATTAGACATCTAACTTCAGTCTTTCAATATATTTTCCCAGACTGCCACATTGGCATTGTAAAGCAGATGGGGCAAGCTCAAGAGTATTTTCCTGGGATTTGTACTGTATGTGTTTACTTATTATTATCAACTGCTTGTTATTATCAGCGATAAAAAATCCTTTGCGTCAGTCTTAGATCAAAAGGAAATTATACAAATACAATATTAAAGTTGGCCTTCATTCAGTGAAAACAAACTTCTTGGGATTTGATGATTTGGCATTTTGAAGCTTTAAATTATATGGGATGCTTTAAATATTTAATTCATTAAAGTGTGGAAAAGTGTGAATATTTTATTTATATTATAAATGACATCTTGTTTCTGTGGTTGAACCAGACTGACATCTTGCAGTTGCATAATTTATTTCATTACACTGACACATTTTGTTTGGTGTTTAATTTAGTAATATGAAAAATTGATACTTGTTAACTGTCAGGTGCTCAAAAGCTTTTAATTCCTGTTTAAATTTGCATGACAATATAAGCTTACTCCAACGTCATCAACTGAGGTGGCGATTGACATATATTTGAACCATCAAAACTTACTCACATGTCACCAAATGCATAGAAATGAAGAAACTTGCATGAAAATATATTTTTATTCCGTAAGTGGTGATTGAAAGATCATGTAATTAACTATAGGCAAAAGTGCTAAATCAACATCCATCCATAATCACAAATTCTCATTCAAGTGCAAGTTTGTATATACATTTTCGTCATTTTGTTGTAAAAGAAGCACTTTTATTTGTTTTCTGCTGTTTAAAAAAGGTGTTTTTTTATTTTTCAAAAGATCTCTTTCAAAAGTGCTAACGTGGAATTCAGACGTGTACCATACTTTAAAATGTGCAGATTTACCTTAATCTATTTATTGTTTGAACCCCCCCCCCCCCCCCCCCTGCAAAAAACAAGTGTACATATATTTCAAAATCAGCATATTTAAAAATATCAGGCAGACATACATGGGCTATGATACATGATGACAAGCATAGGCTTACAAATTAAGCATGCTTTATTTAATATTAATAACATTGTTTTATCAAAACAATCCATGTATTATGAAGAAGACTGTCATTATGGGAAATGTAATGAATGTTCATATTACTAATACATGCTGCAGAATAACAAGAGCGACAATCTATTATGCACTTATCAATTGCAAGCCCGGCCCCCTGGACATGGCGGGGACCATGCGGGGACTGTACACAAGTGTCATAATACAGTGCCCAGCTATGCGGGGGACTGAACGGGGACATACAAACTGTGCCCCTCTAGCCGGGCGTGTAGCGGGGCCGTACACTAAGGGTACACAATTGTACACCCCGTCTATAAATAAGCTAGAGATGTGATGCGCTTGACTGAATAAGCCTAATAAACACATAGGAAACACATATAAGTGCATCCCGTTATGTTGCAGAAAGAAATTATGCATTCACGGACTGTAGCAGGGGCTTACACTTTGTCCTGGGTAAGGGTGGCCGGGACTGTACACTTTGTCCCGTCCACGGGGGGCCGGGACTCTAGCGGGAATGTACACAAAATGGTGCCCCGCCCGGGGGGGGGGGGGGGGGGGGGGGGGACGGACCGTACACGACTGTACCCGGGATGTCACATCGGCAATTTATAGGTCCCGGCCCTTATCCCCGCTATCCCTGGGTCCCCCGGGACCAGGAATGCAATTGATAAGTGCATTACCATGACAGAAATGTCATTCAGGTGAATGCACTTACTCTAAAGGCCAAAATTAAATTGAAGTTTCACTCCATATTTTATGAAGGAAGATGTTGGGCAGAAAATAGAGAATTGTGTCGCACATGTATGACCATTCTGGTAGCCGGAGGTATTGCTGTACCACAGGTTGAACTATCAGGTGTTGTAAATTGGGAAATATGGTAGCAATGGGAGACAAATTAATACCCTGAATTCATAATTGTCTCGTATATATTTATATATGTGTGCAGTTTTCTGCGGTGGGAAATTATGTTTTGTGGCTTACTTTACCAAACTCAATATCTCTAACCTTTGCTTTGAGATTGTTTACTTGGTTAGGCGCCGCTATAGAACTTTTTATGACAAGTAGGCTACTGTTTCGTAACTATAACTATGAATAGTGGTTAGGACTTGATTTTGTTTCACTAAAAGTCCTAAAGAAGTGAATGTAGCATTCAAATTTGTCTACCTATAAGATAACAATGAAAGCTTTCTACCTAAGATAGCAATATTTCCTCTTGCAGTTCAAAATTATACATCACGGTTTACTTTACCAAACTCAATATCTCTAACCTATTGCTTTGAGATTGATGTGCACTTGGTGTGCCGATCTACTCACAGGCTCAGCTATTGAACTTGATGAAGAACATTCATAACAGACGGTTACAGTTTCGTAACCAAAATATGAATAGTGCTTAGCACTTATTAAAAAAGTTGATGATCAAGAGAAAAATGAGTTCTGGGCTAGCTTCAAAATATCAGGCTAACTGCCTGATATTTTTACATAGAAGTTAAACACTATTTTTTCAAAAGACTAACCCTTACCATAGGCACTACAAATCACCACACTGCTGGTAGCGCATGCTTCCATAGTCTATCTCGTGGAGCAATCAGACGGGATATCAAGTAGCATAGAAAAATTTAAGTTTTCAGTTATGTGTCGGACTTCAGCGCGGGTGGCCTAAGTTCCATCTCAGGCACTGGGGCGGCCTGACCCCCCCCCCCCCCCCCCAAAAAAAAATCCCCTGTTTTATTACCAAAAACACGCCCCGGGAGTTACGGTTCTAATGCATGCTGTAGAATATTCAGAGAAAATCTATTACCATTTCAGAACAGTCATTAAGGTGAATGCACTAAAGGCAAATGTTAAATTAAAGTTTCACTCCATATTTTATGTGGGAAGATGCCGGACAGAAAGTAGAGAATTATGTGGCATTGTATGACTATTCTGGTAGCCGTAGGTCTTGCTGTACCACAGGTTGAATTATAAGGTGTTGTAAATTGGGAAATATGGTAGCAACGGGAGACAAATTCATATCCTGAATTCATAATTTTCTTGGTATTTGAGACAGTTTTATTTATATAATTCTATTTTCTGTAAGAACTTTAAATGACACTGTAGGTTATTTTTTTGTACTGATAACCCTTGAACATGGTAACCATAACCATGAATACTGCTTAGTACTTGATTTCTTTTCACTTATAAGTGAAAAGAAAAAGTCCTATAAAAGTAAATGTAGCATCAAAAGCTTTTTACCTAACATAACAAAGAGAGATTTTTAAGATCTAAGATAGCAGTATTTGCTTTTTACCTATAGGATAGCAATGAATTCTTTCTACCTTAGATAGCAATGACAGCTTTCTACCTAAGATAGAAATTAAAGCTTTCTAACTAAAATAGCAATGAAAGCTTTCTACCTAGGATAGCAATGAAAATTTCGACCTAATATTGCAATGAAGCTTTCCACCTAAGAGAGCAACATTTGCTTTATACCTAAGATAGTGATGAAAGCTTTTTCATACCTAAGATAGCACAGAAAGCTTTTAAACTGAGATAGCAATATTTTCTTATACTTAAGATAGCTATGAATACTTGTTACCAAATAAAAGCTTCTACCTTAGATAGCAATGAGAGCTTTCTACCTAAGATTATAATAAAAGCTTTCTACCTTAGATAGCAATATTTGCGTTATACCTAATATAGCAATGAAAGCTTTCTTCTACCTGAGATGGCAATAAAAGCTTTGGTCTACCTAAGATAGCAATGGAAGCTTTAAATCTAAGATAGCAATATTTGCTTTATACCTAAGATAGCTATGAATACTTCATACCAAAGATAGCAACATCTCCTTTCTACCTGAGATAGCAATGAAAGCTTTCTACCTAAAATTACAATAGAAGATTTCTCCCAAGATAGCAAATTTGCTCTCAAACCTAAGACAGCTATGAATATTTCTTCCCAAATATAGCAATTAGTGCTTTACAAAATGTTAGCTTTATATTCCATTGTAGATTTTTCTGTTTAGTTTCTCAATAACTTTGTTTTTCTATAGTCTATTATCATCAGAATATCTCATAGTTAGAGAGCATTGAGTATTAAGTAACACAATAAATACCTTGCCATTTGTTATTATGGATTTTTATCTTCATCCAATTTCATGTCCCTAGGCATTTCACATATTCATTTTATATTTCCTATAAAGTTCAAGTACAGCGATTCGTGTCCAGCTTCAGTTATTATATCATCGATGCGCACAAAAATGGATTATCTGTAATCCAAAATCATCTGTTGTCCGAATAGCATAAGCGAATATATGGCCAGTGCATGCCATTTTTGAGTCACTTCAAAGAGCCCTTGGTGAAATCGTGATCAAGTGTGTGTTTGATTTGCTCCCCTCTGGCCTAATCAAACATGTCGAGGGTTTAGTGCAACAAAGTCCTATCTGCAATGGCTGCCATTTGTTAGATTGTGTTTTTACAATGGCACATCTTTAAGCACCCTTAATATATAATGTGTAGCAGCTATTGTAGATATGGCCTTTTCACATGTCTAAGATGAAAGTGAAAAGATATCTTATCTGCTATAGCTGCCCTGTGTTACTTTTAGTTAATCAAGGGATCTGCTATTGGCTACCACATAGGATAACATCTGGCAGCTATTGCAGATGGATCCTTGTTTCACTAAACCCTTGATGTGTTCTCTGATGTGATTGGAAAGGAGAGCTAGGCTAATAGGGTGAGGTACTGTCTTATGAGGTACGTTTGCTATGCGAAATTACCCTTGTTTTTTAAGAATAGTACCACTACTAATCTAGCAAATGTTATCCTCGAACCAAAATCACTTTCCAGGTCTAATTCTCATCTGAAATTGCTGTTCTAAGCTCCTCTACTGCATGGTGTGTATTTCACTTTAGAATATCAATAACAGTGAGAATAGGTCTACATTGAAAATTCAACTACACCATTTACAGGGTCAGGGGTGAGTCAGAAAGAATGGGCACCTTTTTAGTGAAAGTGCCACAGAAATGTCAGGCCTGCATATTTAAAACCACTGATCACATATATTTGGTTTTCATTAATAAAAACAATATTTTTTGAATTCGAACATTACGTCATAATGTTGCAACAATTTGAGTGAAACCTGGTATTTAAAAGCCAATCCATGGAATGGCAATAACACATATTATTGATGGCTGGCTGATTCAGAGATGCCAATGAATGAATCTATTGAAAACATGAAAAGGCACATGATTGTTGGATACAGAATCTTAACCCTAGCCCCCAGAGTTCCAAAAAATACTACTTCTCAGCCTATCTGGAAGCGCCTGTGTGGACAGTTTTCGATGACTTAATCAAATGAGCCTATAGAGTGAGCGTGGTATACTGCGCAAACAAGTAGCTGAGGGCTGTGGCTTAGTGAGTGGGATACGGGCCGATGTCCGAATGGTCCCCGGATTGATTCCCGACCGATTTAGTTGGTGTTTTCGCTTTGAAAATTGGGATCCCAGTTAAAAACCCTAAACCAGGGTTATTGACTGGAAATAAATAGAACTGTTGAATTGTGAGTAATAAATCCTGAATTCAAGAAAGAAAAGTGAAAAGAAGCATCTCAGATGATTCTGAAAGCAAACCTCATTAGAATACATTAACGAATTGCTTGATAATTCGACCATCCTGTAGATTTGCTTCAAAGTTTGGGGCTTTACTAAAATTAGTGTAACATGATAATGCAATGGTCGTTTAAAAAAAATCATCTATTGTGATGCCTTAGTGAAAAAAGTGCTCGTTCGCCCTGAATGTATTCATTTTGTTGTTGCTATTTGTAGTCCTGTAAACCATGCCATGATATGGTTATACAGGCCTGTGTCCCAAAAGTGTGGATACCTTTTTTGTAGTATAAAACTGAAAGCATATTTAGATAGAGAAAACTTGAATTATCTTGATAATCAATATATTATCAAAATAATTCTACTAGTTTTTTTCTGTCCAAACTGAGTTATACGGGTCAGCTTTAAGAAACTTAAGTTTATTTTGGAAGGTGAAGCGTGGCACAAGATAGACAAAACGATCATGTGGTACCAGATTGTAGCACCGTAGGGCAAAATAAAAAATTGTTATGTTGTCCTCGACCGCCCGCTCGTCAAATTTAGGGCCGCTCCGATTTTTTTAAAGATTTTTTCACGATTTTTTTAAAAACAGTTTAAATGGCATTGAATATTAAATAAAGTGTTTATAACATATATATGTGCGACTCTTAGAGTGATTTCAACTTCTGGTTGGCTGAACTTTGAACTTTCGCTGGTAAAAGAAAATTTTACAAAATCAATACAAAAAAAAAATCCGCCGCCCACCCGCCTCCTCTCTGAGTTGTGGAGGACAACATAACAGTTTTTTGGGGGGCCTAGGGATATGTAGGCCTAGGGATATGTGCTGTGTAGGTAGGTTAGTATCAATACCTGTTGGTGTAGAAAGATAGTCTTAGGTGTATAGCATTGACTTTGGTTGTTGTGAATATATTTTTAGGCCAACCTGGTGCATTGTTACCTGAGTCGGGGGGAAAAGTCATAACTGATATTTTTGGCAAAAATTGAGATTTGTTTTCCTATCTTCAAAGTGATTACATGTACAAACAATACAGATATAGACATAATTTAATTGCAAAATGACCTTTTCATCAAAATTACAAAAATGCAGGTATTTAAACGTTTTGACCTGAAGTGATGAAATATATTTTATAATCTGTTTAAATTATATAAAAAAGGAAGGAAGCACTTTTCCAACCTGATGAAATTTAGGAACAGACAAATAAATGTTGGGACAAATAATTGACATTATTACTCGTAAAATGACTCAAATTTAATGGTGTTTTTGTGAAAATAAATGTAACAACACATGCAGAGTAACTCCTGCCCATCCATCTTGTCTTAATACTACGGACATAATTCAAGCTTTTTCATACGAGCATGTTTTATTGCTGTTCACAAAGATGCGTCCAGATCATAAATGGGCAAACAACTATGCATGCATGCGCGTCAGGATTGACCAATCAGGACGCGAGGTCATTTTTGAAATCGCCTGGTACGCACTTCCGAGTTTACGCATATACGCACGCATGCACACATTGTTGGAATTATGACCATAGTATTTTGACGATTACTAATAGAGAAGGGAAGGGGAGAAGAATATCTTTCAAGCAAGCATATTGTGTCATTCAGGGCAAAATGGCAAGAAGTGACTCTCAAAGACAGGACTAAATATGATATATCACATCAAAAAGTACTCTTTTCTGTCATTACTTTTTGATATAAAGCAAACTTTCTGATCATCAAAATGTAGATTATAAAGAGAAAACATAAATCATTTATCATCTTGTCAAAAGTTAAAACTTCAAATATCAAAAAGCACGATGTCATTTAAAAGCTTATTTACTATGAGATACAATGTAAAAAAAAAAATCTCCTCCAAATTAGACAAGACATAATTGTTGTACTTCATAAATGATGAATGAATTATTTCACATAATATGTCAATTTTTGACAGAAGAGATTTACATTTTACCAAATGTTGAATCACAGATTTAACTGAAATCCAGTTAATACCAATCTGTTAAAACCACTTGTACTTTATTTCACTTTATAAAGAAAGATACTCAACCATATCTACATTTCTGATCTTGACATGAACGCTCTAATTTCTAATCTTAAATAGCGCAACACATATGCATGCCTTGCGTTGGCAGAGTGTGTGGGTTCCAGTTATCGAAGGAATTAACATGCCACTTACGAATGTCTGTAGGGACACCACAGGATCTTAAGCGTAGATTAAATCAAAATAAAATGATCCTCTCTAATTCTGCAATTGTACACTGTTCTCCGGAGTAAAAACAAACAAGAATTCTGGGAAGGCTTTAGACAGTCCGTTCGTTTTCATCTAACAGTCCGATATTTACACAGCGGTCACAACCATCAAGTTATTGACCTATGCATTCGAAACACAGTGCTTCACAAATTTTGATCAGGAGTGCTTTTCTCTTATTCAAGATGCAATCACACAGTGTTAAATTTCATATGGCAGTACTTGTAAATTAACAGCTGAAGTTGTACTATTGTATCAAATTTAAGATAATTGATCATGATATTCTGTCAAGGGAGGTAGATTTGTGTGCCTCTTCTATAATATACCGTTGAAGTAATTGATTGATTTGCCCACCATGACGAAGCAATCGGTTTTCATTTTTAATCCATATGATGCTATTTTACTGGGATCGAAATCTCAGAATTTCTAATTATCAAAATCGATTAAATAACCCGCAGAGGTTGTGCTTGATCCGCCATGTTTATTGTTTATTTCAATGTCAAGATTTCAGAAATAGATATATATATATAATCCCATCGATGTTCTCATCCACTATAAAATGATGGCAATATAAATGCATCAAGTGTCAGATTTGTTTTTCACAGAATTTGTTATTGGATGTGTTATAAGGACTTGATGGGTTGTTTACAAGCAGTTTTGACAAGAGTGTGAACCGGCATATTACTTGTATCAATTTGTTGAGGCTATTTTGATGAATCTTTCATGAATACTTGTAACAGCTCAAAATAGTTATATGTATATTCCTTATTTACCAACTGCTAATTTCATAACAAGAACAAATAGTTACCTTTTTCAGATAAACAATTTTGGAATTGGTCTGTTTAATTAATTGTACTGATGATTAAGTGTATATTTTCCGTTTTCTTAATAAAACCCAACACACTGTTTGTTTTAAACAAACTTGGTATCCACCATAAGCTCGTTTGGTGATAATGAGAATGAACACCATTCAATTCCACAAAAGTCATGCCATATTTAATGGCTTCAGCAGGTCTCCTGGACATCAAATGGTCTTAAAGGAGGTCTCTTTATTCCTTGAAATCAGACAATTCTGCAAAAGTTGTGCTATATTTAATGGCCTAGACAGGTCTTCTGTACATCAAATGGTCTTTAAGGAGGTCTCTTTATTCCTTGAAATCAGACAATTCTGCAAAAGTTGTGCTATATTTAATGGCCTAGACAGGTCTTCTGTACATCAAATGGTCTTTAAGGAGGTCTCTTTATTCCTTGAAATCAGACAATTCTGCAAAAGTTGTGCTATATTTAATGGCCTAGACAGGTCTTCTGTACATCAAATGGTCTTTAAGGAGGTCTCTTTATTCCTTGAAATCAGACAATTCTGCAAAAGTTGTGCTATATTTAATGGCCTAGACAGGTCTTCTGTACATCAAATGGTCTTTAAGGAGGTCTCTTTATTCCTTGAAATCAGACAATTCTGAAAGAAGTTGTGCTATATTTAATGGCCTAGACAGGTCTTCTGTACATCAAATGGTCTTTAAGGAGGTCTCTTTATTCCTTGAAATCAGAAGACCAGCAAAGGTCATTGTACAATACATCAAATATCTTAGGGTTTCATTACCATAGACACTACGCTATTGATGAATTTGTCCTGTACATTTTCATCTCTTGATTGAATGACTCTTCCACATGATTAAAACATGTCAATCAGCAAATGATAATATATAACTTGTATGACTTTTCACAATTTAGGAACAAACATTTTCTAGGAAAAAATAAGTCATTTTTAACATTATTATCTGATTAGACATAATCAGGCAAATTGATATTAATGAAACAGGTACAAGTTTTCAGCAAAAGTCAATTTATGGCACCTTAGTAAATATGTACCATTTAAAAATCTCAAGTTGACCATTGCGTAAACATACATAAGGCTTGAATATGTTGGTCAAATTAAAGAACATTCCTCTTACTCGTGAATATTATACATCATAACTCAAACTCTACCATTTTATTTCAAACTTGCCGTTTAGTAGTGACCTCTAAACAATATCGTTAATGTCAAACTGTACTGGCTAGAAAGCGTGTAATATATGGAAATTGATGTGCTCAAAACGATTCGATTGAGCTAAATGAGATCCGTAGGGACCGTGCCAATATGCATTAGTTGCACTAGAGATAGAATTATTTGAAGAATCAACACACAGTCAATGGTTGAAACTGAGTCAAATTAAATATATAGCTTCAATACTTTAAAATTGACATAGGCCTTGTATAAAATCTTAATATAGTTTTTGTTTGAGATTATTTTGAACTAATTTGTATTTTTAAATATTTATATTGCTTTTTTGTCATGATAGCCATATACTAAAGGAATTTCTACATATTATGAATAACTAGAAGACTAGCATATATTTCCTGATTTTACTAATCCATTGTCCCCCTTTCTCCTTCCTCTTCCCCCTCACATTTACCCACTGAAAGCAGATTGAGTTGTTAGTACTTTCATTGAATGTGTGCTTATTTTTGCCATAAGGTAACAAAAAAAATCTCTGTTTTTACAAGCCTGACTGACCTGGGAAAGTGGTGATTTAAAAAAATAATTCTTTTACATACAATCTCCAAAGAAAATCCGTAGAATGTCGGAATTCATTAAAGCAAATTGAAATGTTTTCTTATTTAAATGACAAGAAAAAAGGTCCGTCTAATCATAGAACTTATTTGGTGGCTCATTTTCATTCAATATTCTTTATATTTTTAGTTGACAAACTTAAATACTTTGACTGATTGCTTTGATTTATGTTCCTTCCCTATTATTGGTAGGTGATGGCATCAACCAACAAAGAACGGTGAAAATAGCTAGTGATTATAGGCCCATGATCATGAACTGTCCATGTATGAGAAATCAAGTAAGTGGTCAGGCTACGTCTTCCCAAGGATGTATAGCTAGTGATTATAGGTCCATGATCATAAACAGTCCATGTTTGAGAAATCAAGTTAGTGGTCAGGATACATCATCAATTCCCAAGATGTTATGTGTTGGGAAGTTACAGGAGGTTCAATGGTCATTGACAAAAAAGTTATCTTGCTTGTCTAAAGGACTTTCAAACATTCCCTGAACAAGTATTATGTTCAGTTGGGGAATAAAGGAAGCAAAAAGAAACAGAATGAGCAATATATTCAATATGTTACTCTTTGACTATAACCCTGTGTCCCCCAAGATTAGATAATGATGTACTCAGATCCAAAGTACTCTGTGGTTGCCATCTTCTGAGCACTTGACATAAGTGCTTCTAAATCAGCACTGATCCTGAAGAGACAGTTCCTATTTTGGAGTAACACAAAGTGAGACATTTTGATGATGGAATCCTAAGAAACATGTAATCTGATTATGAAATCAAAGCTACTTAGTTCACGGGGTAGAAGTGATGATAATGATTAATCTTTCCCTTGTGGTGGTTGAGAAATGAAAAATTGTTTCTCGACAGTGATTTGAACACGGGACTTCCTGAACTCCAGACAGACGCTCTACCAGCTGAGCTAACAAGGACAATTGGTATTTAAGCATTAGAAATACATCTAAGGACTTAAGGGGTTCAACTTCTTATATTTCTCCCTCCTCTCTAGCAACAAGCATGATGGAGAAATTATATTCGATCGAAATTTAGTATGATTTGTAAATTTGATTCAAAGATGAATTTCAGTTTCACTCATAAATCCAACATCTATCTGTGGAAGATGCTTTGAATTACTGCACAGAAAAACTGTATAGACACAGATTTGGTAACGTATTAACATGCTACAAAATTGTGCATCAACATTTATATTTTTTTCATCTAGCAATCTAATCCTGATGATCAGAAGAGACTATGACATTGTGATTCCAGAACAGTAACAAGTTGAGATATTGGCATACAGGTGAGCTTTAGGTAGAACTGCAAAATAAATACTTTTGCTCCGGAGGTAAAGTCTAGACTTCATCACTGATGTTATATTTGGCTAACACCCTAGTGTACAACTATCCATATAAATGGGTTAGGTTGGATCTTTTCAGACATGGCAACATTTGCCCTTGTATCAATACAATTTATCTTAACACTTTTCACCTGGCTATTAGTTTTACCATTTCAAAACAGATTTGTCAGAAACCTTTCCCAACTTTCAAGGCCATCTCAAGATTTACTAAACCAATACAAGGAATGTGTGCACTTATTTTAATGCATTTCTCATAGTGATTCCAAATATGGTAATGAAATTTAATAATTTTGACATTTTTGAAACATTTTGTGAAATTTTGGAATGTCGTCTGCACACGCCTGCCGTGTGGAAAATGTTAAGTTATTTGTACGATTGTTGATGAAAACTATTACTCTGATGTCATCGTAAAATTCTAGAGTAGAAACTGTTATTACTCCACCCAGCATATTGATTTCACAACCCCTCCTTAGTTATTCAAATTAATGAATGAGCTCACTTGGTGAATGTGATGAGGCAGATAGATAATTGAGAATAAGCAAAGGTTTCTCTTCCTAGAATTCACTATGTAAATTGAAATGATTGCGTAAGAATGAGGACAGTTGCATAACACTATTAAATCTGTTAGACTACATAATAATCCTTACCAGAGCTTTAGGCATCTACAATCTGTGCATTAGAATCGGATAAGAGTCTTCATCGTCATGGAGAGAAAACCTGATTAGGATGGAATGCCCTAAGGCAAAATATCACAAATCCTATACAACAACATGTTGTTGTCCCTTAAGATTAAGATTTAAATCTAGGATATTATGAATATTATACTCACAATTATTATTAAAAACAAAACAGTCAGGGTGACTGCTGAATACAATTCACATCCATGGTTGATATTCCAAATTGTCACAATGTGTTTCAAAAATGTCAACATTATTGAATTCCATTACCATATTTGGAATCACCATGTGAAATGCATTGAAAAAAGTACAAACATGCCTAGTATTGGTTCAGTAATGCTAGCGCTAGGCCATGAAATTTGGGACAGGATTCAGACAAATCTGTTTTGAAATGGTAAAACTAAAAGCCGCGTGGAAAGTGTTAAGCATTGATGACCATGGCCCTTAAAAAGCTCTAAAACTAAGAAATACATACAAAGCTGGAGCACAAGTTGGGGTAGATGAGACCCTGGAGAGGGGGGGGGGTGGTACTCAAATATTTTTTGGTAGGGATGTGCTGGCAGCAAAATGAAAAATTGACTCAAACATGAACCAATTTCCGTGGAGAAAATGGATCCATTTGTTTACCAGAAACCCATAATTTTCTTATATATTTAACAGATTTGGCTAAAATGTAGGTGAAAAACAGCAAAATTAAGGATTTTAGACCCTTAAATGGCTTTGAAAAGGGGTCATCCAGTTACAAGAGGTTGAAAAAATGGGACCCTATTTGGCGGCACATGCCTGTAACCTTATACCCACTAAGTAGCCCTCCCCGGGAGATGAGACGCAGCACATATTCTAGTTATATGAGCAGCACTTTGTGAATCACAGCCAACATCGTGCTTGATCGATTCCGCGGGTACAAATAGTGTTGCAATTGGACTCGCGCCCGCAATATCATGCTGCCTTTGCTGGAATACTCGTGGATGTCACCTCTCAAATTGAGCTGACACGAGGTATAGGTGACATTGAGCAGGTGTTCTAGTCATGTGCAACATTTCCATGTCAAGGCTGACATTCTATACTTTGATTGTGCAGATATATGTGTCATTGCATTTGAGTTTGGGCTTGTTGCAGAAAGGAAATACAGGTCAACATCGTCAACAATGTTATTTGTAGCTTGTAGTCATTAAAGTCTCCAGGAAAACTTGAATTAACCTGTATCTCAATAGCTGAAAGAATAGGACTTTCGAATTCACATATTGCATGTCTCTCAAGATCACATCTAAATTGAGAGGAATTGCATGGGAGGAATCTGAATTGGAAATAATTGACTTTCTTCTCTTAAGGTATAGCATATAGTTTGATGGCATGTCATCATAGTGTCAGGCATGGCTTCAATACAATAGTTCCTCTTGGTTTTAAAGAAGATGAAGAAAAAATCAGCCAAACTAATGACATTTCACTAATTTGGTATTGCAATCTTTGAATCGCTAAAATTGAAAGGTCTGTGTGTTTTAAGCCGTGTATTATCATATCACTATTATCCATCTACTTTGCTGAAGTCAAGACCTTCCATTTGCCACTATCTATCAGTATTAAAGTAGTGTTAAATCCAATGGGACTATAGATTGTTGAACACTTGAATAGCAGTAAAAAATGTGTAGCTGCCTTTTCATAAAACCCAAATGCTATGGTCTACCCTTTGTGGAGTTTCAGATTTGATTAGGTTTAAGATAACAGAAGACCACAATTATAACATCTGGCAGCTATTACTTATTGTTACTGTCTGCTACTAACCGGGCATAACTGAAAATATTCACTTTGGAATAAGACTCGTGTGTCAAGGCTGGTCATTCTCAATAGACTTTTACCGGTTTTAAGCTCATAATTTCACGCTCACTACATGCATATGGTCACATCCATTTTTGTCGCTTAGAAATTCTTGATAATACCTAGTATGTTGTTGCTTAGACTATAATAGAAGAGCTAACGTTAATGTTGTCAAAAAAAATGCGTACATGCGGATGTGCGTAAACTCGGAAGTGCGTACCAGGCGATTTGAAAAATGACCGCGCGTCCTGTGTGATCAATCGTCACGAGCACACCCCTACATAATTGTTTGTGCATCTTTGATCTGGACAAAGCTTCGCAAACAGCAACAAACCACGCTCACATGAAATAGCTTGAATTATGTCCATAGTAATAGTAAATTCATTACTTCATGAATAATCGTGATAGCTGTGTACCAAGTGCGTTCCAATGAAATTAATCATTAGGCTAATGAAATATGATTCCCAGTTTCCCGTTTCATATTTTTAAAAGAGTGGGTAGGTGTCTATTTCATTATTCATTATTCATTATTTCACTCAATTTCATTATTGCATCTGAAAGGGGTGTTAACTACTAACTACCTATTGATTTGTATATATTACAACTTAATTTACACTTTAACACTTTGAAAAACAATTAAGGAAGCATTTGTAGATGTGTTATTGAAAATGTCAACAAATCTGTCTGAAATATTGCAACGTCAATTACATCTGAAATCTGAGTAGGTAATGCAAACAATTTCATTATCAACCATATACCATGACACCACTGCCATAAAAATCCCTTAAAATCAACAGGAAGATATGCCTGGTATTTTGAGCCACTAAAAGTTTTGATTTGTATTCAAGTTTGTCAGAAAATGTAATTTTGCACAAAATAATGAAAGTTTTGGTAAAACTGAAAAGTTGGGTCGGTAGGGAAACGGGAAACTGGAAATTACATTATACTAGCCTTAGATGAGAACACTCACGCCAAGTCTAGGTTACTTTTAAGTGCCAGAAAGTACTGCGCCAAAGTGTTCGATTGTTTTGCTCATTGACCGACCAATCAAATTAAAGCCTCGATCACGCCCCTAAACTGAATATTTTCTGATTGGTTGAATGATACAAATGTTAATGACCTGACTTGGACTGTTTCAATAACTAAGAAGCAATGGACAAAATAAACAGAAAACTAATAAATTATTAGCGCGATTATATCGGTACAAATCAACCATTTGGATAAATATGCATCTTTTCAGTAATGAATGAGAATAATGACTGCTTAACAACTGTTTTCGTGAGCGCCCCTGAGAGACAATATGATACAACAGCAGTTTAAAAATAGGAAGGAACCAAAGATATTAGCAGACAAGAGATTAAGAGAATGTATTAGTTTCTTTCAAACAAGCTGTTTAAAACCACATTTTTTTGCACTTTGCCAAAAAGGTGAAATCACCATGTATTACATACACAATGGAGTGTAACTTCATTAAAATAAGTCCAATATCCATAATCTAAAATTCCAATGAAAGGGTACAGTATAGCAAATATGATATTAAAAAAACGGATCTAATTTCATTGATTTTGATGATGAAGAAAATTATTGGGCATCGATGGGTACTAATCATTTTGGGACAGCCTGTATATTGTATAAGAACATATTACACTCTTGCAGTTGCACAAAAGTTGTATCCAAGTATAGTGGCGATGCCTATCAAATTCATCTATAGTGGCTTTTGATGAAGAAAAAAGGACACATTCCTTTCATTTAGAATACATTCGCAGACATCTGGGATTTGATCGGAATGGAGGTTGCAACCTAAATTAAATCTCAGAATACCCCTTTAATTTAATCATCAACCCTCTCACGTCACGGGCAGAAAACGAACACCATGCCCCTGTTGTGAATTCTTCATTAGGGCAAGATGGATGAGTGAATTAAATTTGAATCAAGGTGATGACATTTCCTCCTAAAGTTCACAATTAGTTAAGGCTATGATATAGACACCCTTATTAAGATCATTCATCATTCATTTATCTTGATTAAGGAAATTGAAAACATCGGCAAGGTTAGACTAGAAACGAGATACTAATTTAAAGACCTGTTGATGTCATAGTATTGAAATGCATTGTGGGTATTTTTAAGTGTGACCTTTATCAAATTGAATTAAGTTAGTATGGACAAATTAGAGGTGATATCCCATCTTAGATTAAATGAACTATAATGAATTAGATAGAGAGGGGAAGTTAGAGAGAGATTTGACTAGAACAACAGTAACACTCTGTGTAATTAAATTCTGTTTGGAGAACTTAAGATTGGTTGAGTGTTTAAGTAAAAAACTAGGTCTCTCGCTATCGCTTTATCACCGTCCGTGTTTTATGCAGCGACATTGTTTCAATTAGTATTGAATTTCCACATTCTGCCAGGTTTGCTCACGAATGATCACTATCTTTTATGCCAAGGAAAAAGCTTACGTTCTACTGGCCTGAATATACCAGAATTTGTGGATTTTATCTTTTTTTAAACATTTTGTCAACTTTGAATTTTGTGAACATTTTGAAAAATTTGAAGAGAAAAACAATTTTAAAATGTTTGAATTTTATTTTGAATAATTGCAAACAAATCCATAACAAATAACAACAACAAAAACAAATAAAAAAGGCGCCTGGGCAACGGAGGTCCATCAGCCCATTAAACAGTTTTTATCTTGTATGGTCATTCATAAATTGTATTAGAGTTCAGTATGTACAAATAGCTATGAGGAGTAGAGGCATGCAGATAGCTCATATCAAATTTGTAGAACAAATAATTACCCAGTTTTCTTATTTCATTGTCTTTTGATGCATCACTCGGTGTGAAATAAATGGGTACATTTCAAATCAGTCCATTATTGCTGTTTGAATGCAACATGTGTCATAGATTTGATATTTTTTCTTGTTTTGAAATGGTAATATATTGAGATTGATTGATTGATGAATAACAAATTTGCAGTTAAGCAGATAGTGGAGCTTCAACTTTTGGGAAATAGCCTTAAAGGCAAGTGAGTTTAACATGTAGTAAATTTCCAGGATACTTTAGTCAAAACTCAACCGTATTAAATCAAATCTACTCCAGTAATTCGGTTAATTGTGCTGTAATGGTGTAGATGTTTATCGTATCGATAACTATCCTGCAAAATTAAGAATATTATAAAACGAATCCAATTTGTGTATAACTCAATGACCCTTTTTTATATCCCTATATTCTCAGTTTTTCTCCATATTTCTCTGAACTCATCAATATTCTATCTGTGTTATGAGGTTCATTTGTGCGAAAAAATTACAATATTGAATATGAGATGACCCAAATATAGAATATAGGCTTATACGCTCTAGTGATTTTTATTGCAATTTAAGAAATCTCATATCGCCCAGGTCTGTATCAGTGACTCTGTGTTCTGCTTCTGTGAAGTATCTCATTGTAACACAAGCATGTGTGATATTCCCTGGGGATTAAAGTACCTTAATCGGAGCTGCTACGATTGCCCCAGCAGTGGTTGTACTTGTCTATTTTGAGATGGGCTTGACGTCATTGCGTTACGATTTGATTTTTTTGTTGGCAGGTGATGTATGTGGGATTACAGTTCAGTACTATTTTTGGCTCGTGGAATAATAAACATTGACTTGAAAAGCTTTATCAGCTAGAACTATTTATAGATCCCGTCATCACATGCGTGTATTTATAGAATTTATGCTATAATTGTCATGTTTTGACGACGATTACGCGGGATATTATTGAATGGGTATTTCAATATAACAATATTGTGTGTAGCCCTTGGGGAAGATATCATAGTACGTAACAAATAATGTTATGATGTAAATGAAAAGCTATTTCCATCACATATTCGATACAATTCCACACACAGGTAATCTTATGATTTTCTTGCATAGACCATAAATATTGACTATCATCCCTCAATTACTTCAATAAATTGAAAGCTAATAATAGATGTTTTCACAAACGATGTCAGGTGTACGCTATAAAGCAGATATCAGTATTTCATATCAATCAAATTCTTGGAAGCAAGAATGTGGTATCCGGTAGACAAGTATTTCTACTCTCATTCAGAAGACAAAACATTTTGCTGTTTCGTCGAAGGGTTAGAATCACTTCCATTTCGTTTGAGGATGTAACTAATGACTGACCTCAAGATGGCAGTTTTATGGTGTACAAGTGTGTGACTGACATCACAATGGACATTTTTACAGAAATACAGAGCAGTCATCATCAGTATATACCCTGACAACATGATCAAACGTAACTTTGAGATGAATTTGGATTGCTTCTGATCCAAAAACATGTCACAAACGCAAATATTGTTTCTTACAAATCCCAAAGTGTCTATTCAAGATATGAGAAACAGAGTTTCTTTTCAAACTGTTACTGTTTGTTTCAGAATTTTGAAGACAAACTTTTTTCCAACAAAATGTTGGGTTTTCTAATATCTTGTTTGTTATGTATGTTCTCGTATTGCAAGGGCCGTGAGCCTTTTCTAAGGAATAGTTCCTTATAAATGTTTTTTTGTAAGAAATATAACCTGTAGCGATACACCTGTTTATAAATGGAACACATACATCTAAAAAACAGACCTAATTCTGCAAGCTAAATGATGAAAAAGGCCCTGAAATATCCTTGATTTTGTAAACATGCTAGAACCCCTGCACCCAATTGGGTATAATGATAAACCAGCATCTGAATTGTTCCTAGTTTTCTGTTTATCTTCTGTAGCCAAACAAAGTGTTTTATCTGTTTTATTCTAGAAAGGTTCTTTATAGCAACACAATATATTTATAACCAAACAAAAATCAAAGAAAAAGGTGTGTTTTTTTTGGTACTTTTATCTATAAAAGATAAATATCTGCCAAAAACATAATCCAACGTCACAAACACTTTTTTTTAATCTGGAATGGTTCCTTCCAATAAACTGCGTATGCCATTTATCATTTATATTTTTCTGCACATGAGGTTTCCCAACACCAGTTGATCTCAGTTGAAAATTCCTATAACGTTACATTGCCGATAGAGAGCTAATTGATATTGATGAGGTGATTTACTATGGCGATTTTACGTAGGAATTCTGACTTGCTCGATAAAATCATGAATTGTTATGCTTTTAAATCACGAATCTTGATAGGAAACATGAATTTATTGGTATAAAATGTACAATGAACACAATTAAATGGTAATTGAATCTGATGGCTTAATACTTTGTTGACAACACAGTGATAACTTATAAGCTTCAGGGGGGAAATTACTTGTGGGCAGCAGTGTTTATCTCATTGATTCTATAGTCAGCCGTTATTAATCTCTTGTTTGTCTATGTGTTTCATCAAAGTCACATTAATACGACTCCCATCTTTGTACTTGTCCACCCACCAGAAATTGAATGCTATTTATTTTTAAGACATCACATAAAAATACTGGAAGCATTTAACCATTATTTGTTTTGATAGCAGGGGTGTGTGGATTGTAAATTATTGTTGAACTATGGGGTCTAATGGAATATTGTGTGTAAATGTTTGGTCTGAAAAACTTGAGATTTGTCAAAATTGAACAATAAGAACTGGGTTTTAGGTTGCAAATTATTGTTGAAATATGCAATCTTGTTAAGAATGGATATTGGCGTTCTATCCATGAGCAGACAAAGACTGTTCTTTAAATCAAAAATCCAATATCTTCATCATACATGGATTTAGTCAAACTCTTTTTATAGATAATCTAAAAATAAAGTGTTAGCTAAAAATAAAAGACACCAATAGTGTGGGTTGGAGCAAAAGGTTACCATCACACCATTTGTATGAATGGAGCTGGAGATATATTCTCATTGATTGTTAAGTCAGTTGTCAGCTGTCTGGAGATAAAATCCAATGTCTGCATCATACATTGGTTATAATTATAGGCAAACCCTTATTATAGATCAATCTAAGAATAAAAGTGTGGGTTGAAGAAAAGGTTCACACCCACGAATCACACCATTTGTATCCTTTTAAATAAACCGCAAGCATATGTGAAGATGAGGATACATGCTCATTGATTCTATAGTCAGCCGTTATGAATCTGTTGTTTGTCTATGTGTTTCATCAAAGTCACATTACTACGACTCCCATCTTTGTACTTGTCCACCCACCAGAAATTGAATGCTACTTGTTTATAGGGCATCCTGAAAAGTGTACTTTAGGTCCCAGATACTGGTAAACCAGTATCGTTCAATACTGGAACATAAAAGTTGCCAGTATCGCTCGATACTGGTACAATTTTACTGTTCCAGTATCAGTCGATACTGCAAATTGTGTTCCAGTATCGCGCGATACTAGAACATTTTTATGTTCCAGTAGGGCGATACTGGTACACATGCTACCAGTGTAATTTGTCCCAGCATTGAACAATACTGGTACATAATTTTGTTCCAGTATCGCCAGATACTGTTACATTTTATATGTCCCAGTATGGAACACTGACTTTGTACCAGTATTGAACAATACTGGGTGTAGGACAGTCCAGAATGTGGGACCTAAAGTACACTTTTTTCGACAACCCATCATAATATCTTGCCTTGGTGTAGTAGGGAACCCAGAGGTAGTTTTCATCTGTTTTCACCTTTTTATCCCCCTGGCTTGAAAAGCAGGAGGGATATTGTGATCATGTCATGTGTGTCGGGTGGGGTGTGGGGGTGTATGTGTGTTCACTTTTGGTTTGCCTTTTTGGTTAGGTTCGACCTGTTCCGTGCTCTCATAGGAAAATTAAGGTTTCAATCTCAACCATACTTGGTAACAATTATCTTTGGGTAAAGGGGACTTCAGATGCTCATGGGATGTAGACAGATTGACCTCTAATGACCCCTACATGACCTTTGACCTCATTTTGCCAACACTTTAAACTGTAGATATTGTTGCAGTGCTTGGCTCTCATGTAAAGTCAATACTTCAATCTCAGCCAACTTGGTGACAATATTCATTGGGTAAGGAGGCTTGAGGTGCTCATGGGGTGTACACTGATTGACCTCTAATGACCCCAACATGACCTTTGGCCCCTTCAATACTTTAAACTGCACTTATTACTTTATAGGGCTCTCATGTAAAGTCGGACTTCAATCTTGGTGACAATAATCTTTAGGTAAGGGACTTGAGATGTTCTTGGGTGTACACTGATTGACATCTATTGACCCCTACATGACCTTTAACCCCAATTTGTCAACACTTAAAACTGCACTTATTGCTCTTTAGGGCTCTCGTATGAAAAGTCACAACTTCAATCTCAACCAAACTTGGTGACAATAATCTTTGGGTAAGGGGACTTGAGATGATACATGGGGTGTACCCGGATTGACCTGTTTCAATTACTCTATTCCAACTTTTATTTAGGAAGTTACGATCACCTAATGGAGCGTCCCAATTTATTTTGAGACACCCTGTATAGAGTATGTGAAGATTGGGTTGGAGGAAATAATTTAACCTCAGTATAAATAAATAATCCCGAAATCAAGTGATAGAGAGAATATTTTGATGGAAATATAGATGTGCACATATACAACTAGAGAAAAGACCCTGTTTTTGTGTATATCTCTGTGTAGTATGAACAATTAGATGTTGATGCATTTCAGCTGCCAACCCTCTCATCAACCCTTTAGCAGTTGGGTGTTCTGATGCATACATATTCATTAGATTCCACTTCTATCTATCATTCAGTCTCGCTTTGGGCTAAAATGTCAGTCATATGAATGTGTGTAGGATAATTGTCAATAAATATACATAGAACAGTTTATTACCACCTATATTTTACAGATATGGTAAAACAATGACTTAGTCAAAACTGAGTAGTAAATTAACAAAAAAATATGAAAATGTATAGCAACATTGATTTACAGATTCCATACCTAATTGAACATATTTATTCCAGATGTACCTACAAATGATGCGTGGGACATTAATAACGAATGCACTTTCTTAGTTTGTCTTGTCTGGTGATAATCAAGGTAATAATTCAACTAGTCACCTGCTTGGCATGGCAGTTTGGTGATATATAAGCTATGGGACAGGGCCTAGACAAATTAGGAGTGATAATCGTCTCAAGATACAGGTGTCATTGAAGTGCTTTGTACTTCACAATAAATCAGAAAGGAAGGGCATCGAAAAAGGTGTACGTTTATGTTTGATATTTTGATGTTGTGCTCTGTATGAACCACATAACCTTTTGATCTTAACACTTTCCACATGGCTATTTGTTTTACCAAATACAAAACAGATTTTTCAGAAACCTTTCCCAACTTTCAAGGTCTATTTCAAGGATTACTGAACCAATACTAGGCATGTCTGTACTTATTTCAATGCATTTCAAATGGTGATTCCAAATATGGTGATGAAATTAAACAAATTTGACATTTTTGAAACATTTTGTGACATTTTGGAATGTCGTCTGCAGACGTCTGCCGCGTGGAAAGTGTTAAATGTCACTTTCATTGCATTGCTGCCCATATGTATTTCTTGTAAAGTGCTCAGTGGACGAAATAATTAGCCCATCATAGCTCTTAGTAGAGAGTCACCAGTTTGTTAAGTTCTTGTAAAAATATCAAACCAGGCATTATTTGAAAAGGTTGCAAATCCCTTTAGGGTGGATCTCAAGATTTCTGAACCCCAACAGCTGCACATCACCATCAAAAATAATTCATAGTTTCTACCTGAAGGCATCAACAGTTGTTAAACAGAAAGCCAAAGTATCTACCACACATTCTGAAAGAAACAGGTCATTTAGCTATTTTGTATGTTGTATACTGCACTTATCTTTACTAACCTTTTAATGTCTGTGTCAGTGCTTTGGCAACTCCAGGGTGGGAGTTACAGAGGGGACTCTACAGTGCGCTCAAAAATATAAATCACAACAAATAAATGAATGTTTTCATATTTTTCCTTGAGGTGGGAAGAATGACAGGTTCTGTTTCTTTTCATGACATGCAAATTACTCAAAGTGATCCAACTATCATTATTCTGTATTCATTATTCATTATTCATTAGTTACATAAATAACCACTGCATTTGGCTGATACTATGTGAGGGCACTTACTAAAATGAATTTGAGGGTCAGTAATTCCCTAAATGACGTTTAATTGAAACACTCAAGTTCATGTTTATGATCATTGAAATTTTAGATAGCAAATTGCTAGTAAATCAAATTGATAGCAAATTGCTAGTAAATCAAATTGCAGGAATTTAGGGAGACTTGCGTCAAATTTACGACAAATGCAACTGCATTTATTCTTGTGTACATCGTGAAAGATGGATTAATTCTCAAAAAATATTTACCTTCTTTTTTTTTAATTCTCAAAATTAAATTTGTAAATTATGGGTTGGTTGAGCTCATTTTGACAGTTTTATACATGACACACTGTATATATCCATAATTGATTTTAATTAAAATGTCTTTTGATCTAATGAGTATATCATTTAATTTATATTTACCAACTTTTTAATCCAGGTCATTCTGTGAACCCATGTGTGTGGGTGCGTTATGAATTCTGCCTGTAGCCAATATTTCATCTGCAAAAATGGACTTGAATCATCAAGTGTATTTTTTTAGATGGAGTAGGATTTGAGTGAGTGCATCGGGTATAAACGTTAATGGTTCATTATGTATCTTTTGGCTAGTGTAAACCTGAGCCATGTGTTTATAGAAAGTAGGTCTACTTTCAAATTAGTTCCGCACTAATTCTTCTAGCAGCGTGCGCTCCAATTTAAATCCATTATTTCAGCTTTGGGAGGTACTGCCAACCCTAATATTTGATTGATGAGAATTAGTGAATGATAAACAATTGCAAGCAGTGTTCAGAGTAAGTGGTATTCCGGGCTTCTTGAATCCAAAAAACCTGGTGGACAACCTAAATTCCAGTAGGTTATCACTGGGATGACCATACTTTTGACTATTTGTACTGTATTTGAAAGATTTTCTCGAATTTCTCATTAAAATGTCTTTAAAAACATTTCAATCCAATTTTCCCAATCGATTATCCCTGATTTTTAAAACCTAAAACTGACAACTAATTTTTAAGCTTACAGAAAATATCACTGTCTCCAGCTCCTTTCGAGTATTCAATTAGTGGAGATGTTTTCAGTCCAAAACAGTACTGTGCTTTCAGATACTGTGTTATTGTCTACTCTATCCACTGAACACAATGTCCTTTGTGATTTGTTCGTCTTAAATTATGAGATATCTGACTTTGGCAGACAACCAAAAACAATGGCGGACAATCTGATTTCCTAACATGGTATATTCGCTGGACAACCTGCTATTGTTTTGTAATTTGAACACTGATTGCTATATTGATAATATGGTTTTTTAATATGGTTTTTAGACTAATCACAGGCCTTCAACCCATATTCTGAATCAAACTGCAATCCAACCGTAACTTTATAAGTTTATCAAAATAGGCATTTATTGAACTGCGCCAATACGAAACCTAACATGGAGCCCAAAGAAGCAACGAGACACTGTTGACCACTGAGACGATTATAACTGATTTAGTTATAATCGTCTCAGGTTGACCACCATGCAGAGTAAAGTGCACATGTAAAAGTGGCATTTCCACCAAAACAAATGAGGGCCCTATTTATGTATGAGTTACCAGAGGGTGTCACAAGGCTAACTTGGTTTAGGAGGTGTACCTCTTGGCTAGTAAAATAAAATCAGTTAATAAAAAGTTAAAACTTCCACTTTATCCATATATCTAAATCTTGATCTTTACTCTATAACATGGATTTAGAATATAATCTGCTGAAAGGATCTATAGTTCATTCATCTAACTCTGCAGTGATGTCAGAAAGAGTCCAATTATCCCACCTACCAATGCAATCAAAAACAAATCTAGCACCTGTGCATAAGTGTTCCATTGATCACTAGAATACTCTCTGATATCACTGCACAGAGTTAGATAAAGAAAGTATAGTAGTCTAAGATTAATGAAGGCAATCTTTAGACTTTTAACCCATCCCAACTCTCATTTGAAGCATGTTAGTTCAACAATACCCCTGTAGAAAGAAAGTTCTACATGTTTAAAACTGTTCATTCTCAAAACCATGTTTTTAGCAATTGAAGGGTTGAAGTTATATGAAACATGTGATTATGTAAGCTATCTTATGTAGATAGCAACTGAGAATGGAATTATCATTATTGAATGTAGACTTACCTATTGAAGTGTAACAACATCGAGCAAGTTGTATTGGTGGAGCATGTAAGAAAAACAAGAGAAATAACAAAGAATTTCAGTTAAACTTCATACATGGACTGCCCTTGAAGGCTTACAATATGTTGAGAACATTGTTTAATGGCTAAATTGAAGTAGCACTAGTTCCTCCTCAATAGACCAAAACTGTGACTCTCTGAACCTTGGTAGCAGCTAGAGACCCTGCGCTAGTGTTGGGTCAGGACTAGAATCCACTATTCTCACTTACAAATTGTGAAGAAAGCAATTAAGAAGGGGCCAGACTATCAGGCATCAATCTTGGTTGTATTTTCTCTTTATCTATTGTAATAATTATGATCTGACAGGGAAGTGACAGCTGGCTTATAAAACTGACCAATGGTCAGTTTTGGGTAGCCTGTCACTATCATCTAGAATTGAAATTGATGTATTGTTGAATATCAGACCTGTGTGGGGGAAACTGAATGTTAATTTGAAGGCCCGGGGTAATCAGATTTTCAGTTAATATACTAGAGCTGCTCCCTTCGGTCGAATATTGCTTCACTCTCAGCTCAATAGCTCAGTACCAGAGCTATATAAATGTTGCATTTTTAATCTGCTTACATAATGTCAAAAACATGCGCATGGCAAATTTATGTGAAGTTGTATCTTATCAACCTTCCTAAAACTGCAATTTCTAGTAGAGAACACTTGGTGGGCAAGATGGCATAATTAACCCTTTGCACCCAATTCATACAGTTGCACTTTATTCTGTAGCAAACCATTTGCTAACGTAACCTTTGAAGGGTATTGCTATTGGTTAAGTCTGGCCTTCAAAATTGCTATATGTATGCTATCTTAGGTAGATAGCAACTGAGAATGGAATTTTAGGCCAAAAAAAAGGTCTGTCTCTCATACATTTAAAGGGTATTGCTATCGGTTAAGCCTGGCCTTCAAAATTGCTATATGTAAGCTATCTTAGGTAGATAGCCACTGATAATGGAATTTTAGGCCAAAAAAAGGTCTGTCTCTCATACATTTAAAGGTTATTGCTATCGGTTAAGTCTGGCCTTCAAAATTGCTGTATGTAAGCTATCTTAGGTAGATAGCAACTGAGAATGGAATTTTAGGCCAAAAAAAGGTCTGTCTCTCATACATTTAAAGGTTATTGCTATCGGTTAAGTCTGGCCTTCAAAATTGCTGTATGTAAGCTATCTTAGGTAGATAGCAACTGAGAATGGAATTTTAGGCCCCCAAAAAAGGTCTGTCTCTCATACATTTAAAGGGTATTGCTATCGGTTAAGTCTGGCCTTAAATTGCTATATGGCCGTGTGTCTTGAACTCGCCACCCTTACCGTTGCATGTCCAGATTTTTACATTTTACAACATCTGAGATTCGAATTAGCATATCGCAATAACTATTTGTTCTACCCCATAAAAAGTATATATTTTCTGAACGGTAATCGCACAAGGAATCCAAATATGTTATTAGAATTTAAATAAGACCTAATGGTAACATGTTGTGATTAAGAATGTTCAAAAAATATCGATTTTTTTTCATATTTTGATTTAAGCTCAATAATAATTTTATACCTATCCCTATCATAATTTTACTGTGCATATTTAAGTTCCTCATGCAATTACCCACCAGAACATAATAGTTGTTAATGGTAAACATGTTGAAATATACTACATCGAGAAGTAAATGAGCACAAACGTTTAAATTTCATATTTATTAGAGTTTACAAGTATATTTTTTTTGGTATGCACCCTATCCTGATTTAAACGGTATTTTTGGATTCCCCTATTTGAGAGCTTTCCAAAAATGTATAATTTTGCTATCATCGGTTAAATATTTCTTTTGTTATAGTCATGTATGTAAAACCGATGAATTAGGGCAAGTTCACTGTGTAGCGAATAGGGAAAAAGCCAAGGACAACCCAATCGATTCATGATTACAATTGTTGCACAATAGTTGTCACATTTGTTGAAACAGAATCTTATAGAATATAAAATAATCTATAAAATGAGAGCAAAATCATGTTTGTACCATACAGGGATGAGGAGTTATAGTAAATTGAACGTAGAATTGGAAACATTTTCTATATTCCCCATAGAGATTGCACACAGCGCCACCGCCGCCGCCACCGCCACCACCCCTGACTTTCACAACATAATCAATCATATCTCAGCCAAACATTTATAGAAATACCTGATTTATTAACACAATGTAGCTAGATAAATAGGCTTTCACATGACACCTCAACCATAGCTGTACCACATTTAGTTGTAGAGTTAATAGAGAGAGATGGATGATTTGTCACCAAAAATGCAACGCCACCACCCTTTTTGGGTGGTGAGTTCAAAACACATGGCCATATTAAGCTATCTTGGGTAGATAGCAACTGAGAATGGAATTTTAGGCCAAAAAATGAAGGTCTGTCTCTCATACATTTGGGAAAATAGCTATACGATATGAGATTTAAAAACAAATGTGAAGGGTATTGCTGTCGGTTAAGTCTGGCCTTTCAAAATTGCTATATGTAAGCTATGATTATATACATTTAGGAAAAAGTAGCTATGCCAAATGCGGAAATCTTTATTCTTTATTCCAATCAAAAATATTAAAAAGCCAAATTGTAAGCCCAAAATTAGGCTTATCTTTTTTTCTTTCTTAGCCTTATGTACATGTACTGTGGATAATGTATCATCAAAATAATTCTCAATCATTTAAGTAACATTCTCACAAGTACTGCGCAGGCGGTGCATGAACTTTCCATAGTGCATGGGTGTAGTGAATCTGAAAATGTGATGTACTTTGTAAGAATTTAAATGTGTATTGATCAGTGCGGCTCATTGGTATGCAGTATCAGGGTTTGGGATTGGATATTGGTTTTAGCCATATTAGGTGTGTTTGTTATTATAGAATGCAATAACCAAGTAAGTGCTTTGTTTGATTGTATTCAGTTCTTGTGTACAAATGGTGAGGGTAATGGGGGATTTAAACATCATTATTTCAGTTATAAAAATAAAAATCATGCAGGATGAGCCGGGGGGACAGTTCACAAATCACTTCCTCATATTCACTCTCCATCCAATACCCACGCAATGAAGCTCAAGATTTCTTTGTGATTGACATTGACATTTCCACGGAAGATTGGCTGTAAAATTACTATTTACATGTTGATAATCTACCTTCAAGATTATTTTTTTAGAGAGCCCATAAAATATTCGAAAAGACTTTGCCTTGTGTTACACAAGGGAAGCCTTAATTGTGGTTTCAATAACTGTGTTAGTATTCTACAGTGCTCAAAAACTAACTTACCAGGTAATAAATATGCTCATAACATAACACTTTCCACACGGCAGGCGTCTGCAGACGACATTCCAAAATTTCAAAAAATGTTCCAAAAATTTCAAAAGAATTAAATTTCATCACCATATTTGGAATTAGTATGAGAAATGCATTGAAATAAGTACAAACATGCCTAGCATTGGTTCAGTAATCCTTGAGATATACCTTGAAAGTTTGGAAAAGGGAAGCCTTATAGAAAACTGTGTTAGGATTCTACAGTGCTCAAAAACTAACTTACCAGGTAATAAATATGCTCATAACATAACACTTTCCACACGGCAGGCGTCTGCAGACGACATTCCAACATTTCAAAAAATGTTCCAAAAATGTCAAAAGAATTAAATTTCATCACCATATTTGGAATTAGTATGAGAAATTTATTGAAATAAGTACAAGCATGCCTAGCATTGGTTCAGTAATCCTTAAGATAGACCTTGAAAGTTCGGAAAGGTATCTGACAAATCTGTTTTGTATAATGGTAAAACCAATAGCCGTGTGGAAAGTGTTAATATAGCATTGCAATTTAAGTGAATGAGAAGTAATAGTGTTTCTATATAGTATCATGTATGATATTTGAATACTAAAGTAGGCCTACTAAGTAAAATAAACAAATTATAAGCACAGTTCTATGATGTTTGTATTATAACTCATTCCAAAATCTTCATATTCCTGATTTAATAGGATCAGGTTACATCTATGCCTTATGCATTGTAATATTGCTTTGTCGCAAAACCACGTCACAATTTCTATTTGTCTTCAAGTATTCCATTAGATATAAGTAGGTTAACAATAATGTACAGTACGGACCACATGGGTCATTAAGAAGACTTTTTAAAGAGTGAGCAATTCCTCTGAGATTCTGCACAAACTGGCGCCATTATCATAAAAGCCTCGTTAGATGAAATGCTAAATAGAAGCTTATTTTGGCCAGAGTCACTCATTAAATCATAATCATTGAGGTCATTTGAACCCAAGGGGCAAAATGATTTATATTTACTTGTCAAGATCTAATATATGTTTGCAATTTTAGTTGGTTCTGTGACCTGTTAGGTATACATCCCTTTGCGAAGACTTTCTAAAATCTGCCGTATGGCAACAGTGACGCGAGGTCTAATGTCATGTATGTAGGGTTCAAAATCATGAAATGTTTGTTTTGAATATATCAAATTCTTTCGTATAACATATGGAGCAAAGTTAAGTGGGTTTTTTTACATATGTGGTGCTCAGTTTCAGACATAGCAGAAAAAATAGGTTAAAGATCAACACCATTTTGAAATTTTGTTTTGCAGCGTTTAATTTTCAAATTGCTTCTAGTTAATTTTAAAATGGTCCCGATTTACCCTGGCTTCAAAATACACCGTTATAAAAGAATTGTTTATACCTGTTTTGATCTGGAATTTTTTTGAAATGACAAAAGCACGTTGATTAACAACACAAGTTGAAATTCATGAAAATCAAATGCTTGCGTAAATAAGCTGGTTTGTGCCTGTAGGTATCATGCCAGGTTGTCCTTAACACTTTCCATGCGGCTGTTGGTTTTACCATACAAAACAGATTTTTCAGAAACCTTTCCCAACTTTCAAGGTCTATCCAAAAGATTACTGAATCAATACTTGGCATGTTTGTACTTATTTCAATGCATTTCACATGGTGATTCCAAATATGGTTATGAAATTTAATAACTTTGACATTTTTGAAACATTTTGTGACATTTTGAAATGTCGTCTGCAGCTGCCTGCCGCGTGGAAAGTGTTAACAAAACTACTCCAATTCAAGCTCAGAATTCAAGGAGACTTATTGATGACACTGAAACAGTCCATTTTGTTTTGGCGGTTTTTCAAGAGCACCTGCCACTCAATATAGACCAATATATTCATTGACCCAAAACAATTTACATCTAGTTTAATTCATAGTCAAAATAAAGGACTGCTCCCAACTCTGACCAAGTTACAATATATACAGGCATGAGAATTTTCCTTTTTTAAAAGGAATTCCTTTTATTTTTTGGTCCAAATTTCCGCACTTTCTTTTAATTTCAGCCTGTTTTTGGCCTTTTTAGCCCGATTTCACGCACATTTTCAGTTTTTTCCAAGTTTTTTCATTCTCATGCCTGTATATAATACATCAATTCCAGCAAGTGCACATAGTGTCCTGAGGAGGGAGTAACTTAAGTTCGATTGTGGAGGGGTGTGTGCTGCTAGAAATTGTGAAATGAAACTCATGGAAATGAAAAATGTCTAAGAAAAAGGCATGTACCCAGAGAATGGCTCCTAAACGCACAGATACTCTTGTCTAAACAAGGAATTTTAACCACGTCGTCCTCTCTTTTCCCTACAATTGTATTCTAAAGTAATGTATTTCCAACTTTTAAGGGCAAAAACATACCATATTTCTGATATACCATTTTGACACTGTGAATTGTATGGGCCTTTGGCTCTATAATATGATATTAACCTTTGAGCTCAATACACCCTCCTCCTACTCTGAAGGTTAACCCTTTCCAGTGCAGATCCATAAGTAGGGTAATACAAAATGACTTTTTTAAAATCTTATTACCTCTTCTGTTTGCCTAATGGCATTGGGCCTACTTAGTATCAAAACTTAAAGTAACTCATCTCTACTAGCATAACACAAAACATTTTTTCCCCGTAAAAACATTGTGGATTTAAATTTCAGGCTACCTCTATCGAGAGGTTATTCAAAACACTCTCTGTGTGATGATATATGGATAAGGGCAAAAGGGGAAGGCAAAGGATGTTCTTGTGATCTAAGTGGTATAGAAGTAGATGTGAAAGAGGGGACGAGTACTATTTGCCTATGACATTAGCTGTCAGGCGAGGGGCTAACACATGAAAGGAACGGAAGTACATGTATTTGCCAAGACACTGTCTGTGTGGTGATATGAGGAAAGGGGGAGTCCATGTTATGGCAATATAAGGGCAAAAGGGGAAGGCAAAGGATGTTCTTGTGATCTAAATGGTATAGAAGTAGATGTGAAATTGGGAAGAGGTACTATTTGCCTATGACATTAGCTCTCAGGCGAGGGGCTAATACATGAAAGGAACGGAACTACATGTATTGGCCAAGACACTGTCTGTGTGGTGATATGAGGAAAGGGGGAGTCCAAGTTATGGCAATATAAGGGCAAATAACAGTAACAATAAAACATGCTCACGTAAAATAGCATGAATGTCGTCAGCATTATGACAGTGACTATAGCGCACTATGAACAGCTATTTAGAGAGAGAAAGATTTGTTCAGAATATACAATCCCATTCTAGTATTACAAAATAATCACCTTGTAGCTGCTGTTGAGCATCCTTGTCACTTTATTGAGTTTTAACAAGAACGCATGAGTTCAATGTTCTACTTAATAACAAAATTGAGAGAAACCAAATCCTTGTTGTTCTGAATTGAAGTCAAAGCAATAGATGTATAACGGTGTACTTGTTCTTATTTATTGCTACTATATAACTTGGTAATGATTTGCTTTAGGCCATCTTTGCCTTTCAAACAGACAACATGTTCGTGTGGTTTTGTTACTTTAAGATGTGTAAATAAAACTAAATATTTCGTCCTCTGAGAGAGATATTATATAAAATCCAGATGCATAGATAAGTGTACAAAAGTAAATTCATGTGATTATTCCTGACCAGCACATATATGAATAGCTACTCAAATAAATATTTCGTTAATCAAATGAAATCAAATCCTGCGCTTGAGATAGCACTACATGAGTTTACATTATTCAGTGGTTGAAAATGTCATTGGCCTAGAAAACATGGTTGCCTTCCTCTGCATTGCAAACAGACAACATGTTCTTGTGGTTTTATTACTTTTAAAAGATGTGTAAACAAAACTCAATATTTCGTCGTCTGAGAGAGATATTATATAAAATCTGGATGCATAGATAAGTGTACAAAAGTAAAGTCATGTGATTATTCCTGACCAGTACATATATATGAATAGCTACTCAAATAAGTATTTCATTAATCAAACAAAATCAAATCCTGTGCTTGAGATAGCACTACATGAGTTTACATTTGTGGTATGTAAATTAATTCAGTGGTTGAAAATGTCATTGGCCTAGAAAACATGGTTGCCTTCCTTGCTTTGCAAACAGACAACATGTTCTTGTGGTTTTGTTACTTTAAGATGTGTAAATAAAACTCAATATTTTGTCCTCTGAGAGAGATATTATGTAAAATCTGGCTGCATAGATAAGTGTACAAAAGTCAAGTCATGCGATTATTCCTGACCAGTACATATATATGAATAGCTACTCAAATAAATATTTCGTTAATCAAATGAAATCAAATCCTGTGCTTGAGATAGCACTACATGAGTTTACATTAGTGGTATGTAAATTAATTCAGTGGTTGAAAATGTCATTGGCCTAGAGAACATGGTTGGATGCAGATAGAATAAATGCATCAGAATCACTTCTACAGGGTGAGTCAAAAAAAAGTTTACCCTAATTGAAAATATCTAAAAAAATATTTCTGACCACAAAATCAAGGCAAACAAAACTTTAAATGATTGCGCCATTTCTTTGCTACCATCTGGAAAAAAATCACGCTATTTGATGATACCGTTAAGTAAATATGACTATTTCTGTACAGGAGCTGTTTTTTCACCAAAAACACGGTTTTTAATTTCAAGCTTAACGAGCTTAATAATGTTTACTAGGATTATGATGTAAAGCATTACACATCTTGTTTATTAAAAGAATTAAGTAGACAATATACTTGTTCAAAATTGTCTCCTAATAGATTAAAACAATAGACAGCTTTAAGGCCTATTTATGACACAATTACCACACTTTAATCTTTTCATAGCAAAGGAATTGATCCTTTCGCTGTCGGTATTGTATTTTTTTATTGGTCGTATCTTATGAAATATAATGGTCAAGATCTGGAAGTGTGTTCGGACGTTAAATTGGTCAATTTTATTCAAAACAGCGTAAAATAAGTTTCCCTCAACCAAACTAAACCAGATAAAATTCATATTAAAGCTAATTCATTTGTCTTTATACCGTTGTAAATTGTTTTGAAAACAAACGAATACTTTTTTCTAAAAAAAATCGCTGAAGTTGAGTAAACTTTTTTTTGACTCACCCTGTATTGGACGTGTTAAAAGTATAATGAACTGCTTAAACAAGCATTTTTCAAATCTTGATTTTAAATGAACTTAAAAGTTGATAAAATGTTAACTATATACAAAGATTTTCACTCATAAACCTACAAAAATGTTTGAATTGAGATGCTTTTTTGACAAATATCTATTCATCATCATCATCCTTCATTCTTGGCTGCAGAGCAGGTGACCACAAGATCTCCTATGGAGTGTTGGGTGATGATAGCCCTTTTCTGCATTGGGGGTATTGTAATGATCGACAAAGCCAAGATCTAGTAGTGCTCCAGCAATTCCACACCGGTATATGTTCCCCATACCTTTACATGTAAAATGGGTGTTACAAAAAGTCAAATTTTGCACTTATAAGTGAATGGATTTTTCAACTTCACATTAAGTTCATGATGTGTGTGATCATCGAAGTACAACATGTATAGGCATAATAAAAGTTAACCCGGAAAGTTCTGACAAGTAAGCCTCTGAATTTTGACAACTGGTGTCGCACCCTCCTTGATTAGAACATATACAATTAATCTCCCTTCAAAATCTACAAAATGACCTTAAAATATTTCATTTTTGTGCTGGATGGATAATCAGAATTAGATTCCAACTTAATCATTTGGGACCATGAAGTACCTTTTCTGACCACAAGATGCCAAAATAAGGCAAAAACAGACACACACTGGCAATGACAAAAATCGTTTACCATGGAATCATTGACTCTTGATCTATGTCCACATAGTTGGTTCAATCAAGCAAGGTGATGTTGTAGCTTTGCATTATAAAAGGTGCATAATGCGACGAAAAAAAGAAACCCTGTTCTACGGGCCCGACGAACCTATTTTTTTAGAAATCGGTGAAAAAAATTCACGTGCAAATGCATATACCTATCCAAATTTTATTTTTTGGCTTGTCAAAATATGGCAAGATTTTTAAAGATTTGTTTGATTTTAAAAGGGGAAAAAACCTTTTTAAAAAAAAAATTGTAAAAAAAAGACCCAACCGACCGACCCAACCTGAGAGGTCCATTTGCCCATAGAACAGGGTGGTTTTTTTGTCACTTAAAGCTACATTGCAATGTTTTAGGATGGAAACGGAAGAAATACTAACAATCATTGACATGTTTTTCAATCCTAGTGGACACGTACATTACATGCAAAGGCTTTGTATTTGTGCAACCATTGACTTCCAATGGTTGTGCCTCTTAGCACTCAGAAAATGAAAAGATTCTGTGACCTAATTGAACTACTTTTATATAGGCTAGGCATAATTGTTAATTAATTTACTCAGTCAAGATGTAATCAATTAGAAGATGGCTATTAGCCCATTGCATTGATAGGATGGGATGGGGTAATTGAAGGGTTGCTTTTCAATCTAGTTGCAAACAAAAATGTTTCTTCTATTATTATAGTCATTCTTGGGTTATTTTTTCAGGATTAATTGGATGATTTTAAGAGCAATGGTTGTTTTGCTTACTTGTCTAGAGCAAGTTTTTCAACTTTCCTGGTATAGATCCAGTGGTATTTTCAATTGACAATGGCTTTCCAGTGGTATTTTCAATTGAGAATGGCTTTCCAGTGGTATTTTCAATTCACCGTGGCTTTCCAGTGGTATTTTCAATTGACAATGGCTTTCCAGTGGTATTTTCAATTGACAATGGCTTTCCAGTGGTATTTTCAATTGACAATGGCTTTCCAGTGGTATTTTCAATTGACAATGGCTTTCCAGTGGTATTTTCAATTGACAATGGCTTTCCAGTGGTATTTTCAATTGACAATGGCTTTCCAGTGGTATTTTCAATTCACCGTGTCTTTCCAGTGGTATTTTCAATACACTGTGGCTTTCAAGTGGTATTTTCAATTTACAATGGCTTTCCAGTGGTCTTTTCAATTCACCGTGTCTTTCCAGTGGTATTTTCAATTCGCTGTGGCTTTCAAGTGGTATTTTCAATTACAATGGCTTTCCAGTGGTCTTTCAATTCACCGTGGCTATCCAGTGGTCTTCAACACCTGATTGATTTTGCATATGGGGTATTATACATAATGTATATAAGTACGCTTTTAGAGAGATTACAATAAAACAGGGTGTAACAAAATTATACTAATGTAATATAGCTATAACAGTTTGTGTAGTATGTGATGGTTTTCTAGATCTTGCAATACTGCCTGGTTGTAGGGAATTACCCCACATCATCAAACGAAGGAGAGTTTTCCCATAATCTCACACCTCACCTGTAAATCCTCTTGGCTCATAAATCTCATAACATTAGATGCCATATGTGGTCAAGACTACCACGACTATATGCACCCGTTTTAATAATACCGGCTCTGAATTCAAACATAATAATGTTAAGGGGGGACTTAAGGAAGTTTTTTGTTGAATTTTGTTTGTGCTGTAATTATTTTTTACTCAAAATTATTTTTGTTAGCTTTGTTCAAAAAAAATTGGGTCAAAAAGTGAATTTTGTGATTTTCTCAACAAATCTACTTTTTTGGTCAAAATTGACGCCAAATTTGGATTCTCTGATCCATTTCCTTTCCAAAAATGTATACTTTTATATGCATTTGATTAATAGTTCAATAATTACAGCACTCACAAAATTAAAAAAATCAAATCAAAAACTTCCTTAAGTCCCCCCTTAAAGGTGGTGTAAGCTTTCCATAGATAACACTTCAATTCCGATGAACAGTGCGCCACAGACATCGCACTAAGATCCATCGAACAAATTCACACAAAAAAACTCCATTCTAATCGTAGCGAGGTGTATTGATTGCCCAAATGTCCAGAAGGAATAAATGCCCATGAATAAGTTCACCATAGCTCTAAGGCGCTTTAATACGAAACAATATAGTATACTGGTTCACACAGTACTGTTATATTATGAATGACTACATTAAAAATAGAATGACAAAAATTGGCTACCCACCCCAGAGGATGCTACTGACTTTATATAGAAAAGGCATGTAGAGATCGGGAACATAAAAGAGAAGGTGTTACAAAATATTAAGAAGAATGAAGGAGATGTGAAGGAAAAATAAGACGAAAAGAACAAATTAATGTTGGAGACAGTGTACTTAAACAGTTTCCACTTGGAAGCCGTGTACAGATATATGACAGGTCCAAAATTTCACAAAATGTTTCAAAAATGTCAAAATTATTGAATCTCATCACCATATCTGGAATCACCATGAGAAATGCATTAAAAAAAGTACAAACATGCCTAGTATTGGTTCAGTAATTCATGAGATGCGACTTTGATAGTTGGGAAAGTTTCTGAAAAATCTGTCTTGTACATTGTAACACTAATAGCCGTGTGGAAAGTGTCAAGTACATTTTCAGATTAAACAGGAAGGAATTACAATGATATGAATCCTAAATATGAAGAACCTTACACTGTGATAGATAGAGCTACAACTACAAGATGATATCACGGCAAACATATTGTCAATGGACAAGTAACAAAACCAAGATTTGACACATTCCAATAACTAATTTGATTAATAATCTCTCATTCCTTTATATATTATCCAAACAATTTATATTTTGTTTATTGTGTAGATCCCTATGATGTCAAGAAACTGTGATACCACCACAAGACAGAAGTTACTATACCGACACAGGTACTGCTATTGGTATGATGATAGCTATTATATTGCCCATTTCCTTTGTCAAAATCCATTTTGTTCTTGCCCATACTACATGTATATATATACTTATATTGATGATAAATGCATTCCCTAACTGGAGTGGTTCTCAGCTTTTGCGGTTAGTCAATACTGCAGTAGTAAGATTGGAGTGTCAGTATGCAAGCACAGATGGTGGAAACACACGTGTTTCCACCATCTGTGATGCAAGTAACTAATTTTCTGTACATTCTTTCCATTCAATTTTGTATGATGCCTGGGGTACATTGTATTGTTTATATGTAATCATTTTTGTTAAGCGCTGTGCTCATTTTTGGAACACCGCTATATAAGCACTGCTATTGTTATTATTAAATGCTTTGAAATGTTGCTTGCTTTAATATTTTGTAAAAAAGTATTGTTTGGATAGTCAAAGGTTTAGCGGTGTTATGTGTCAGTTTGTTAAATTGATGTTTATGTTTCTGATCAGAATCTTATGGAGGGATGACATGTTTTTGTTCTATAGTTGTGTCTAGTTTTATCATAATTGGTAGCTAATTTGCATATTTTGGTAAACGGTTGAATTGGCTATTTCATTAATGCAATTACTAATTGAATTAAAATCTATAATTCCTTTATATCTTATCCAACACAACTTAGTAAAATGTGGATTTTGTTTATTGTTTAGAACCATTTGATGTCCAAGAGACTGTGATACCACAACAAGACAGGAAGCTATATACTACCTACAGGTACCGCTAAAGGTCTGATGATAGATATTTATGATAGCTATTTAGCTCAATAAGCTTCCCTCGATTAGTCTATTTCCCATCTACAAAACAGTGAAGACATGAACAGTGAAAACATGGGTCATTCACTGATTGCAGTACATAAACGTGAACACCTAAATACTCGAGGCGCTTTCGTACACACACCTGTAGAAAGACTGATACATACACGTGTACAATGTTGTGCCTCTGAAATTACATCACTGTCTAGAGGAAGTAAAATTGACCATAATTATTAATAAAAGTATGAGAAACTAGTCCCAACTGGAACAGTGGTAAAGAACACTAACAGGATACCCGAAGGTGTACAGAGGGATGAGTAAAAATGTAATATGTAATAAGGTGAAACTGATCCCAACTGAAAGTGGGAGATGAGAAAAAAGGGTGGGGGGGGGGGGGGAGAATTTGAGAATAACGCCGTTTCTTTACAGTTCATATACTTATCTCTTTATCATGCATAATTTTTTATCCTCTTGGCCTCCTTCTTACTTTTTGCCACTATTTTATTCTTTGCAGTATGTCGCTCTATCTCAAGGGAACAACAACTGCCCTAGTGTGTTTAGCATACCTGTGTGCACTCTGATTTCTTTTAGCTTGACTTGTATTTTGCTCATCGGCATATACTTTTGTCTTGCTCTCTACTAAACTTGATAAAGACTGGTATATCCAGTCGAAACGTCGTTATTCTCCAATTCTCCCCCCCCCCCCCCCCCCCCTCCCCCCTTTTTTTCTCATCCCCCACTTTCAGTTGGGATCAGTTTCACCTTATTACATAATTATTAGTCTAAACTTTTTTGGTCCTCATTTTGGATTCCAGTGGAAGCACAATTTTACCCTACATTCTTATTTGATCTTGTATAACATTGTAGGGTAGATTGATGTACACATGCATGCATGCATGGTTATCTTAAAGGGGCATTGAGAGATAAGTATGGGAGTGCACCCTCAATTTTCCTGGAAATTGGGTTTTTGCACCAAAGTAATACTTAAGCATATACTATACTAACTATCATCTGAAACTGTTTACCTTAATTCACAGTATATCATATAATATTTCACAACTTGGTAATTCGATGTAGATCACATACAAATTATCAGCAGAATTCAGCACATATGGCTTCACTAAAATGTCTATCTAGCGTCATCACTTCAACCCTTTTCCCATGAAATATTACGTTTCAGGGTTCTATTATACCTTATCTATTGGACTTCTTTTTTCTTCTTCAAATTTCATTTTTATTGCCAATCTCTCCGTGCCCCTTTAAGCTGAGAGTTTATACCTCCAATCCTTTGTCTTTTATGCCTTGAAATTATTGAAGTTTATAAGCACTTGTCTTTTACTCCATACATTCATGTCCAATATGGCATCTGCGCAAACAAATGTACACTAGTTCACATTAATGTTGTTCAAGCGTAATCATTCTGACACATTCATAGTTTGAGTTTTATTAGTTTATGCTTGTCAAAACCTTTGCTGTTTTCTCAGTTCATCAAATCACCATATTTGGCAGTCGTTCAAATGTCAATGACAGTGTTAAGAAAATGTCCTTCACCCAGGAATATTACGTATAACTTGGTGGCTATGCTGTACATGTTATTCATGATTTTCACCAATAACACCATTTATTTTGTATTTGATTAATGATGAAAATGATGATAACATTAATGACAATTATAGCAAATAATCTTTCTGCTCTTTACCAATTTTTATTTTATATAATAAATGTAGTCTATTTAATTTAAAGCAGTTTACTAACCCACATTGTTCATAATAGACACACAGCAGCCTAAGCGTTTATCCAATAATACTACAAAATATATAATAGATAGGGGCTTTTCTTTTGTTCAGATCCGGCGAGGTAAACTATGAATGCTGCAGGAACATATATGTTACAAAAAAACAGCCATATATAATGATATAGGTTGGTTGAGGAATTGAACCCAGGATTCCTGCGTGGGAGCCCTATAGCATGGCCACTATGCTACACTAGACTAAATGTTTTGGCAGTCGTTGATAAAGATATATTTATTATGGAGTTATTCAAGCATCACATTTCTTACACGTTGCTGATCCCCGTACTTCTTTAAAAAAATAAAACAATGGAGCAATTAGCATTTTAAACAATGGAAATTGTTCATTAGGACTCTAGCTTCTTGTGGGTGTTGCTCTGTAATCTATAATCGCTCCAGTATTACATGCGTTAGGGCTTTGACAATTGAGTGCAAAATGTCGCAAGTTGTATGGTGGTTCCATGTTTAAAATGGTTACAGGCCGAAATGCTATGCGATGCGGGAAGATCACCAAGGCTGCTGTGCAATAGACATCACATAGTAGTACCATGGACTCTAGACAAAATATGTTTTGAGCTATTGTATGCCCATCTTTGCCAAATCATCATTTAAAACAAATCTTTAAATACGAAAATAATGGAACGTACTAAGCCATTAGATGTCCGTGATTCTTCACCCACTGACAAGATATCATTCCATTCTGGAAACAATACATACACCAGTTATTAGGGGTTGAAGTGTGGTCCTCAAATGATTTCAATAACAACACAACAGCCGCTTGCATCTGTATGTAATTAACACTTTCCACGCAGCAGGAGTCTGCAGATGACATGCCAAAATTTCACAAAATGTTTCAATAATGTCAACATTATTGAATTTCATTACCATATTTGGAATTGCCATGAGAAATGCATTAAAATAAGTACCATAATGCCTAGTATTGGTTCAGTAATCCTTGAGATAGCTAGACCTCGAAAGTTGGGAAAGGTTTCTGAAATCTGTTCTGTATATGGTACAACCAAATAGCCGCGTGGAAAGTGTTAAAGAGAAATAGCCATGTATGTGTGTGTAGGGACCTCAGGATGCCTTACTCAATGATGATAGACTGGATAGAAATGTGGTAAACATGTATTAGATATTGTTATCAATCCCCCTGGTGTTATTAAATACATGAACAAGAAAGACCTGTCTGTCCACCTCAGGGCAGTGTTGGACAGATCTTGACTCGACTGAAGCATTCAAATCCGTCGGGATCACTTTTCTGTGCTATAAAGCCGCCGTGATGGTCAATGATTGTCACATGACATTTCAGCCTGCGCAATTTGGACGGGCCGCGGCATCAACTTCTACCTGGTTTTAAGCTTTTACATGTGGGAGATTGAGGCCTTATACGTCTCATCATTATTAGATGTGAAATGACCGCGGAAAACAATATTAAGCTGCGGTATATTTTAAGGTTATCGTAATCCGCGGAATAGTTACATGACATTTTTGTAATCATTTGAAAGCTTTTATCCTACGTGCGCTGAATGTGATCATAATCTTTTTCAACTTTTCAGTATTTTTGACATTTTGCTAATCATCTGTTAGCCTGCAATATTTAACTACAACAGCATACAGAGGGCTAGTAAAGGTCTTTGGGTCATTGCACACAAAAGCCATGGTCAGAATAATAAAAAACAATCCGTATTCTAAACCCAAAGCACCATTTGAAAAAAAGCCTGCAGATATAAGGCTATAGCAATTTTCATCATCCAGGAATGGCATCTGATGGGTGCATGTCAAGGGTTGAGCGCCAGAAGGCGGTAGCTCAAGAAATGCTATTTTGAGATAATCGACTTTCAAATATTTAGGACTCATTACAATACACTGTAGCACCCAACTTATAACTCTAATTTTATTCAAATTAAGGGTGTTTATGAGTTATCTCTTTACGGTTCTGAAAATCTAGGTTATATGGATTATTTTTGTACCAAAATATCAATTTGCCCAAAAATTAAGTTACGGCCTTCTGGCGCTCAACTCTCTATGTGTGTGTATAGGAATGATCTGTGTGTCAAACTACATTTATATCAAATCTTCAAAAGGATGCTTTGATGCTGCATCTGCAACCTGTTTTCAGTCGATATTATTTATTTAGAAGTCAACTTATTTTATGCATTTTGGGTGGAATCACAATGTATGTAGGAATGTACAGTAGTGTCCCTGATGGCAACCCAGGTTTGGTTATGTTGCTATTGGAAGCTATCATTTGAATGGTTGATTTGATTGTGAATAACATAGACCTTAATCGCACATAGGTAAAAATCAATTGATTATCCTTTTCTGATGCATTGTGGGATAGAAAAGGGGGCAAATGTTGTCCCTTTTCAATCCCAAATGCATCAATTGTCCCCTTTTTCTATCCCACAATGCAACAGAAAAGGATAATCAATTGATTTGTATCTATCTACGATAAGGTCTACTATTATGGTCTCAATATTCCAACAGAATCTTTAATAAAACACTGAAAATATGTCCATGGTATTGAATTATATAGTTATAGCACACAAAATAGCAAACATGTACTTTGAGTTTAATTGGTATCATGTCATAAATCCGCAAACAGACTGTAATAAAGGAACCTCCCCCAGCTGTTTACTCAACGTAATTGCACTAAACAATAATGAATCAACCTGATAGATTAGTATTAGCAAATTATTAGGCATGGATAGTATGCCCTGGATAGAAAGTGTTCAGGGCTAATTACAAAAGGTTGATTGATACTCAGTGGTTCATTAACCCTAATTCATACACTCTTAATAGTGTTGAACCAATCAGAAAGCAAGAAACTAAAATACGCGGAGTGCATTGAAAGTGTATAATGCACTCCGCGTGTGCGCCGTTCAATGTGCGCACGACACGCTTTGTTTTGGTTTGTTGTTCAGTTATCCCGGGTTCGCAGATTTTCACTGCGGGTGTTAGCAAACTCGTTAACATGTTTTTATCGCGGGTTCGCAGATTTTCACTGCGGGTGTTAGCAAACTCGTTAACATGTTTTTATTCGTTATTACATAGATCAAAATTATGCTCAAATAGTGAATTGTGATTTGTATAGTGTTGTGTATGAATTAGATCAATACATGCGAATGTTTTGTTTCTCGGAAAATTAGACAAATCAATGCACTTGCGCAAATGTTGATATGCTCACAATAGCACTCCCCCTGCGGGGTTGTGCCATTATTTACACATCAACATCAGCGTGCATGCATTGAGTTGTCTAATTTTTCTTGAAGCAACACATACACATTTATTGACCTATAACCAAGCTGACTCTGTGGCTCAATTGGATAGGGCCAGAGTGCCAACCTGGGTTCGATTCCGGGCGCTAGCACGGCCAGTCTACTCCCCTAATTTGACCCCTTTTTCTCCCCTGATAGTTTTATTCTCAAAAATATGCCTCCGGAGCCGTTGTTAAAAGCATATTATGTGATCTTTTCCAGGGGGCGCCCTCTATTCATGATTAAGTAAATTTTCTTGCAGATTTACATTTCTGATAATAAATCACTGAATATATTCTGAGTTACAGAGCGAAATGATTCCTAATTACTTCAAAATCCTGGTTTTAGAGTGAAATTAGAGTGAAAAATAAGTTGTCGCGCAGACCTGACAGTTTATTTTCACTCTTATAAAATCATACATGGAAAATTTTGAAGAAAAAAAAAAAGAAGAGAAAAATAAATTCCGTTAACCCTAACCTCCCAAGTTACATTTTGAAGAATTTTTTTTCAACGACAAAAACGCTGACAAAAATTGTGGCACCGCCACCGGGGCTCGAACCCACAACCTCTCGGTTGTCAGACAAACGCTCTACCAGTGCGCCACGGGGGCCAGCCATACTCGGGTCAGTGTATTGGCCCGACTATGTAGCCTGGGGCCATTATTTCATCGAAAAAGTGCCACGCCAGCTGGCACAGACAGACTTTACCGTGCACATTTAAGGCATTGAGGATGGTTAGGGTTAAACCATGATTATGAAGTAATTATGAATCAAATCGCTCTGTACTCAGAATATATTCTTGATTTATGATCAGAAATGTAAATCTGAACAGAAATCTACTTTCTAAAAAAAAATTATGACTAGAGGGCGCTCCCTGGAAAATATCACATAATATGCCTTTAAGGGTTTCATTAAGCCTTTCCACACTGACCTAAGTGGAGACTTAGTTAGCCTTTTCAAAAGAACAACATACGATTGTTCATCATAGTGACAATCAATCTTGCAAAGATTGATTGTGATGCTTGGACTGCTATCTTTAGTAGATGTACATCATTATTACATAATTTATTCTGATAAATCCCTTATATTTTGTCATTATAAAAATTCATCATAGCCATTACTTTCAATCATAGTAAGCACATTATTAGAAACTGTATCCAATATAGCTCCTTTTATCACTGTACCTCCAATAGATAGATAGAGGCACGTTATTGGAAAGTGTATTGTTATAAAGTCTGGTATGTATGCAGAGTTCAACTACATTGTGTCTCTGTGGTCATTCACTGCTCTCTTTAGTATTTTGTCCTAATAAAGTTCTGTTATTACTGGTATTTTAGTAAACTACTGATATATTTGCTATCTTCAGTAGATAGCAAGGTATATTCAATTATATATTGTGTTTTCAAACACCTTTGATATAATAGCAGCTTTATTATATGGTAAGGCACATTATAAAAATGGTGTCATCATAAACCTCTGATATGATCTTCTGTAGATAATAAGGCAAGATATTGCAAATTTTGTCTTCATGAATCTCTGATGTAATTGCTATTTTCAGTAGATAGTAAGATATGTTAAGGCTCATTGTGTATTCATAAACCCCTGATATGCTTGTTACTTTTAGTTGATAATAAGACACATCCTTGCAAAGTATGTCCTTAGAAAGCCTGGCTATCTTCAGTAGATAGCAATAGAAGTCCCCGGTCCTGACTAAATTGCTAGTTGGAACGCGATTCAAGTGGGTCCTGGTCCAGACGCAAAGTGTTTTTTGTTATTTTTAAGACCATCTTCAAAGGTAGTCCCGGTCCAGACTAAATCATTAAATTTACATGTGGGAACATAACTCACTCGAGACCACTCTTGACCGGGACCTTTTTGCGTGTGATACTGCACCTTGTGTAGTTATGGCGCATGTGTGGTGAAGTACATGTAGGAAGCAGTGATCATCACAATTTAGATAAACAACTTTAAAAAACAGTATTTCAGGACTGGTTGGTGGTTTTATATCAACTATTGCGATTTATTTTGTTATGGAAACCGATAGTAGTTATTTCTATTACTGGAACTGTATTTCCATGTCCTAAATGGAATTCTACTTCTTATAGAGGCTTTTTCTGGTGCTTTTTGAATATTTTAGATTTTCATCCGGGTAGTGGATTTTGTTATTTGGCCACATTAGAACACTTTACCGAGTCATCATGGCGGCGAACATTCAGTAGGAACACAACTTCCAAGTGGGTCCCGGTCCAGACTGAGACAACTTCTTCTTATGTGGGAACACAGCCTAAGAGAACATGAGTTTTAACCCTAACCCCCTGAGTACTAAAAGATGATACTTCTCGAAGGGCATGTGTGAACAGTTTTCGATGCCATAATCAACCAAGCCTATAATAGTGAGCGTGGTATACTCCGCAAACGAGTAGCTGAGGGTCGTAGCTTAGTGGGTGGGACGACAGGCCGATGTCCAGAGGGTCCCTGGATCGATTCCCAGGCGATTTAGGTGGTGTTTTCTCCTCCAAAATTGTGATCCCAGTTAAAAACCCTAAACCGAGGTTAGGGTTAAAACACTCTTGTTCGAGTTATACTATGACACCCTGATCATTTTACCATCAATATATATTTAGTAATTAAGCTTGATGTAAAAGGAATGTAGGTCAATATTATCAAATATGGACAATTTGATTGAAATATTCTCCATAATATTGTCATTATGTATACAGCCCTAAAGCTGTGATTTACATAAGACAAAGTATAGCAAGTGACTTCCCCCAATGTTATGCAGATAGGAAATTGGCTAGGAATATTATTGAAGATTATACTATGATAATATTTATGGAACTGTGTTAATAGATTACCCTGGAAAGTAGACAGTTATATAACTACACTTACAGTATTTACAGATATATTCATCAACAATTTATATTTTATATTTTGTGGCCATGGAATTATGTCATTTAAGATCAAAATATTGTTGTATTTCTACGGGTACTCCTCCATTTATTAGTGGAATTAGTCTGGAGTTGAATTGTGGCCCCTTAAGCATCTTCATACAAAGAGTGCCTCATACAGTAACCAGCTAGTGTCGGGCACAGTTAGAAACAGAATTGTTTTTCCAAATCGTGTTAGCCGTAAGATATAGTCCAGGTAATGGGCCGTTGAATGGATGTTTAGCGATACTTATGAATCAAAAGGATTCCAGGATTGACCTCTTTACATAGCGCTCCCTATCCCTTTCTCTCTCTCATCTTTTGCGTAGGTATGTCTCATTCTGCAGTAATGTCCACCCTGTGGCGGTTTCAAACAACAAGGTTATTGAACCGCTGCTGTAGCATCGCACAGTGATGCCGCCATGAGCTATGCGAGTTGCCAAATCATCATTTAAGTTCCCAAATTGGCTGCTTAGGAAGGAAAACATACAGTAGAGAGGTTACATAAGATGTTTTCAGACAGCCACTGGTTATATACATTGAACCCTTGATTCTCGATTGAAATTCCTGGAATATTTATTCCATAATCCAACTGCCGAACACAGGTGTGTCCAGATGAGCGTTATTAGTAGGTATAGTAAGCTAAACATAGTCATTATACATGCAACTTATTTTGCCTGTAGTTGACGGACATTATGGAAGACTATACTATGCTATAGTACACCCACTCTGGAAAATAGATACAGTTCTCATATTGATCTACAATTTGATTTTCGGTGCATGAAATCCAGTTTGCTATCCCACGGTGTTACAATTAGACAACATATAATAATTTTTCAATAACCCCATGTGAATGGCCCAAACTAAACCTGTAAAGTAAGAACACTCAATGGTATGTATTCAAAGTCTTGAGATCTCATTTATGTAATGTGAATTGTGAAGGAAATTACCAACCTCTTTTCCAAAGAAGATTTTAAGGATATCCCACAATGCATTGCGGAAGCACCAGCCAACTAAGGCTTTTTTCACATGCATTTGTGGAGCTCTTTTAATTTACAAATGCATCATGTGAAAAAAGCCTTAGTTGGCTGGTGCTCCCGCAATGCATTGTGGAATATCCTTAAAAGTTTTAGAAATAAGAAAAAAGGAACACTGATATCTAATGTATTCATTGATGTAAACTAGAACCTAAGATTTCCAACTATGAACACGCTATGAAGCCATGATTGTGTGCATATGTCTATGGGAACCGAGACAAATTGGACACCAGAATTAGGGCATTTTGCAAAAACGCAATGCATTGTGGTGGTGTCTTTAAAATCTTCCCTGCCTCTATTCATAGGTATAATTGGGCTACGTTTGGCAACAACGAGGAAAAGTTGCTGTCAAATGTAGAGTAGGGATAGAATTTCAAATTCGTGTTAACGAGCTTTGACTGAAAACATTCTGTTTACTGTCTAGCGCAATCATCAAGATAGTCATATGAAATGTACATTAATTTAAAGGGTTTTTGGAAGATGCCAGTTATCATCTTTGTAGTTTGTTATCATTGACATTATCATTGTCATTTGGCTAGCTGTGTTTAAGATATACATTGGAAGGATAACAATAAGTGATAACTCTCTCAAAGTGGAAACAAAACATTGGAGGTTGATGTTTACCATTTACATATCATCAAAACGTAATTGAATTATGACTTATTTATAGTGACAAATTAACTAAACACAACACCAAAAGTAAGTCCCCCTCTCAAAATGTCGTCATAACATCGTCAGGTAAAACATTTTACCAATAAAACTTAGGTAGAAATAATCCTATGACTGTTTCCTAAGTGGTGTTTGAAAATGAAAGATGTCCATGACTTCATGGCTGAATGAGCTCAAATGAAAGACAAAAACTGCCCTTCTCAAAAGTCACAAAAGTTTATGAATTGCTTCTTACTAATGGAAAAACACCAGTGGTTGAGCGAATATTACTGTAATGTGTAATCAATTCATGATCATTCAGCCATGTAAATCTCCTTCTTGGCTCAGAGCTTAGCACAGTGAGTTGTGACTTTTGAGAAGGGCAGTTTTTGTCTTTCATTTGAGCTATGCATTCAGCCATGAAGTCATGGACATCTTTCTTTTTCAAACACCACTTAGGAAACAGTCATCAGTCAATAGTTAGGTCACCCAGTCCTATTATGAAAGCTATGAAGATTGTTAAACGGGGTCAGTCGTCACAAACATGCACAAACACAATAGTCAAACGACCTTGCTATTGTCAACACTCCCTACACAGAGGTCTGCTGTGCAAATCTGTACGATGATATTCGCATGTAATGTCTATGGCAGATTTCATTCCGTGGTATAAAGCTATGAGGTTTCCGTGGTCTTCGCTATCTCCAAGCAGATAGAGCAATACGTGCACGGACTTTTTTGTAGACGAGGGTTCATTTCATGATTTGGTGAGGTTTAGAATGAGTTAGGATTCCTGTAATTTTGAAGACCACGGATTTTCAAAACGTGAATTGTCCAACATTTTACGACATAAATTTGGTCACCAAACGTATTTAAAACTATACATTTTACCATTCTGCAGATGTTATTGACCCTCCTCTATAATTCTACATGATTTTTAACACGTTTCTCAGTTTTTGAGAAGCCCAAATAGACCATTTTCCGAAGCTATTTCTAGCAAATATTGCAGTCACTGATACTCCATTGTTTTCTTGCGCATAACAAAATATGACATGCAGCGTGACCTCCCTACTGGCTGTCATAGGATTATTTCTAACTAAGTTTTATTTGTAATTGTTGTTACCTTACGATGTTATGACGAGATTTTGAGAGGGGGACTTACTTTTGGTGTTGTGTTTATTATAGTCTTTAAATTGGCATCTAATAATATCTTACACTTGAAGAGCAATAAAACACTGACTGGCTGTACATGGATTTGTCACAATGAAATCTAATATAAGAAAGCAATGCCCTACTATTTCTTGGAATTGAAAGGCTCCCTCATACCCTATACACTTTGTCAGAAGATAAAAAAAAATTAAAAAGTGGAAAAATTAACATTAAGATTAACATTAACATTAAGATTAAGATTAAGATTTGTTGTTGTTGGTTTTTTCAGAAAATGTGTGGGAAATCTTTGCACATTTTTAATTTTTTTAGAAAATTTCCTGACAATGGTTTACTGTTGGTTATCAACCGCAATTGTTTGCGCCAGTTTGGAGGATTCCATGTCGCAACCCCCTTCCCCCACTTGCTAGTTTATGGTTGGAGACAATTTTCAAAAGATTACAGCCTGGCAAAGAATTTCATTTTGTTAAAACAACAACACTCAATTCTGACATTTTTATTAAGGCTCCAGAACTATAACGCTATGAGACTTTGAGGCTCTGTGGTTGATTAATGTTGTAAGTTTGTTATTTGGTTGACCTACTTAAACTGTGCTTGATCTTATTAATGGAAACGAATGTTTGGATGGATTAAAATAAAATAAACTCGGTTCATTTGCAGTGGCGCGTGTTTCAGTGATAGTTGCAATAAATTGTTGCATACGTAATTATAATGTTTTGGTATTTGTACCCAGACAAATCTGGGTACACAAAATTTGCAGCTCAGAACACTGGAATGCACTTTGACTTCACTGCACAGAGGTAGGTGAATTGGAGATATAACATCACCTGACACTGTCAGGTGATTCCTACGGATATGAATGCTTTCTTGTTGATTCTGATTTGCAGACAAATATATCACTATGTCCAGTTCTCAGTTTGACTTGTGGTAATTTACCAACAGTTGATGTTTTTGTACAGTATATTTAACACCTGCAGACAATAATATATGCACTATGTCCAGTTCTCATTTGTAATACATCCTCACCTGAAACCCTATACTGAAATATATATAGTCATCTACATGATGCACATAGTTGACACACTTTGAGAGTGAGATGTACACGATACAGTAATAAAACTACTTAGTCTATCCATAACATGATTTTTCTTTTACTCTCTTTAAGTAGCCGCCTGGAGTCATTATGGATGTTTTCATAGCTTGCTTACCAAGTTCATTATAGATCAAACATGGCAATGTTCACAAGAATAATTCTTGTGTAGTTTTATGAGAAATTTGAGTTTAAACTTAAAAGGGGAAGGATCAAGACAGGCATTCATTCAGAAGGCAAAGGAATGACATTGGGTAATTTTCATTGTTTATCTTTTTTTTCCTCAATTTTTGTTGCTGTTAAAGGGTATTATCAGACATAAATCAGTAGATTTTATATTGCTGTCCTGAAGTCTCCTTTATTTGAAAACCCCTGCTGTAAATCTCTGTGTATGTACATATGCCATGCCCAATCCTCTGTGCAGTGAAATCAAAGCATATTCCAGTGATCATAGCTAATTAAGGTGTGCATGACTCTAATCATGTATGTATATACCTGTAATCAAATCAAATTACCATCACATAGGAATACTGAATCCATTAGTGGAATATGTACTGGTGTCACTGCATTATGTGATAACAATGCCAAAGGGAGCACCCATATCAAAATAAAAAGGTATAGCTGGTGACTACCTGATGGTTACCGGATGCTCACCAGATGCTCTCCGGGTGATAAATTTGAAGTTATCGCATAGCTATTTTCCCAAATGTATGTGAGACAGACCCTTTTTTTTGCATTATGTGATAACATGCCAAAGAAGCCAAGGCTGTTTGATCCCACATAATGTGTCCGTTTTATTCTGAGAACACTGTAACTTGCTGGCCCAGTTCTGTTTTTCACTGATTCAAGTACCTGAATATACTGGCCATCTTTTGTAGAAATTTCAGAACATTTGTTGGTGCCAGTTCTGAGAAATAGAGCTTTGAATATTTTTATTTACTATAATAGCGCCCTCATCGACCACATTTAAAGGGGCTAGAACAATTTTCTTGAAATTTTCACTGTATACTCTTATTCATTAGCACTACCTAAATCAGGTCAAACCATAAAAGGGCCACTATATAATCTTTTTTTATCCCATAATTTTAATTATAAAGCGGACAGTCAAACAGCCATGTTACAGGATGCTCACCAGATGCTCTCCGGGTGATAAATTTGAAGTTATTGCATAGCTATTTTCCCAAATGTATGTGAGACAGACCCTTTTTTTTGCATTATGTGACAACATGCCAAAGAAGCAGACACAATATCACAAGCATACAAAACTCGCCTTTCATAACTTTCATTCAACTCATACACACTCTACCACAGTCGGCAAACCCCTAAAGATTTCCCTTTTTTTCTTGACTCTGTTTGTATATGACTATAATAGATACAAGATGCATGTTTGATTACATATTCATAGTGCCGTAGTTTGAAATGCAGGTTTGGATTGAATTTCTGTCACAGAGAACTTTTAGGGGTCACATGAAAGGTTTTCTATAGTGGGATTTAATGACCTAGATGGAATATTTGATAGTGCATATTATTATGCCATTTATTTGTTAGTTTTAAATTTCTGCTGGTATTATCACCATGACGTCAATGGTACAGTTGTATAACATAGTATACAGGGTGAGTCAAAAAGAAGTTTACCCGGATTGGTGATGTTTTAAAAAACAAACAAATGACACTTGAGAGTTCAGTAAAGCATATATTTAACAAGCATTCTCTCCTGCTTATTAAGAAAAAGGAATGACACAAATTGAGCATTGCTAAGAGGAGTTATGTCTATTTTAATAAAGGTACTCATTTTGCAAGCTGTCCACGGAATACTTGACCAAACAAATGTAAAGTATGCATTTTAGCTGCATACTTCCCTATTGACCGAGATTGGTGATGTTTTTCAAAACAAATAAATGACACTAAGTTCAGTAAAGCATTTATTTACCAAACATACTTTGCTGCTTATTAGAGAAAATCAATGAAGCAAATTGATCATTCCTAAGAGAAGTTATGCCTGTTTTACTGAAAGCGCTCATTAATTGTAGGTAAGTACACAGCTAAACTGCTTACTTTACATTTGTTTTGTCAAGTATTCCGTGGACAGCTTGCAAAATGAGTACCTTTATTAAAATAGGCATAACTCCTCTTAGCAATGATCAATTTGTGTCATTCTTTTTTCCTAATAAGCAGGAGAGAATCCTAATAAGCAGGAGAGAATGCTTGTTAAATATATGCTTTACTGAACTCTCGAGTGTCATTTGTTTGTTTTTTAAAACATCACCAATCCGGGTAAACTTCTTTTTGACTCACCCTGTAGGTTTGAAAAATGTGTTGCATCAAACTCCTGCACATGTGTGATGCTATCCCTAACACTTTTGGGATGAAAATGTTGAAAAAACCTATCCGGGGGTGGAAATGGGCGAAATTTAGCGAGGAAAATAGGACTTGCCCGGGTCCACCAGCATGGAAGTCGGTGTCTCAGTCCGCTCGGCCAGGGGGTACCGCCCACGCCTGTATTTAACAATTCCGTCCACATATTTATCCCCCGCCATGGTCGCCAGGAGAGATAGTATACAAATTTTGAATCATTATGTTCTCACTCCCTTAACACTTTTGGATCGGTGATTTTACATTTCGCAGGTAATAAATCATCTAAGGATATGTCTATTTCCCACCATGTGTTCCAATTAAAAGATGGCAAAGGACATAATTATGCCCCAAGGGCATAAACTATAACCGTCATAACCCTGAAAATGGACCACATAGTCAGCGGTTGACAAAATCTTAGATGATTTATAACCGGCAAAATGTCAAAATCACTGGTCCAAAAGTGTTAAGGGATGGGAACATAATGGCCTGAGAGTGTGATAGTAAAAACTTGGATGTCAAATTTGGATGTTTCCATCGCACCAGGCGCAGCTGAGTGTGATGGAATAATCCAAATTGGACCGAGTGATATAGTTTTACTATTATGTACAAGTAAAAGACATTAAATATTTGTTGTATAGAATGATATCACAAATTTAATATCTAGCCATATAGTAAAAATTATCACATGGCTGAAATCAGACCTATCATTATTATATAAACCGAGATGGCACATGTAGTTTTCAAAAGGTATTTCATGGGGTTCAGGACTTGAAAATACTCTAAATTAAGAATGACGATAGTTAAAGAAAACATTCCTCAGAATGATTTATAGGATTTATAGAGGTGTTTTAATTAAAACCCTAACCCTCCAGCCACTTCCTATGGCTCAATACCTAGACCTTACGATTTACTACAGTATCTTGCTGTAGTGATTTGTTGGTATAAGGAATTCACCTAGCTTGACTGATAGCACTGTTTAACACACAATAACCTAGTCCCTCCATAGAACTACAATAGCATATGTGGAGGGGTAATTACCAGCACACTACGTTTACCTACACTGTGTTGGGTTATTGTCTACAGAGATTCCCAGGCAATGTGTATGCACTGTGTGGGGTGTGTCTACAGAGATTCCCAGGCAATGTGTATGCTAAGACAAGGGTTTTTACTATCATATTTGCCTGTGTAATTTGCAAGTATATAAAAGTGCCAGTACCCTTGTATTGTGTTCTTATATATAAATTGTAAATAATTTGTTTTGTTTAGGATATACCCTTGTATTGTGATGTTTAACTGTTATGACAATGTTCTTCTTATATAAATTGTAAATTGTAAATAATTTGTTTTGTTTAGGATAACAAAGTTGTTTATGTATTTATTTGTTTGTTTACATCTAAAAAAAACCCCAATATCAATTATTGGTTTTCATTCAGAGATGAAACAATTTTAATCTAAGCCAAACAATTCACAGACAAAAGATAAGATTAACTTTTGCCCAATTGAATCAAATGGTTATAATTCACGAGCTGCGTATGATTCATAAATAGTACTTTTTTTCTTCTTTCTTTCTTTCTTTTTTTAATTTTTATGGTGGGAGTAGGGGTCGGGTAGTGGAGGCGTGGGGAGGAGAGGGTGTGAGGAGTGTGCACACAGGGAGGATGATCCAGCCTGTAGACCAAAGCCTGTAGATAGAGAAAAAAAGAGAGACAACAATTAATCATAATAGTTTTTTAACATTTTTTATTATATTCTTTTTACATGTGTATCAATATTATATTTTTGTTGTTGTGGAAAAATAACTATTTGCATGACATACCTGTAGATGGACTTAACTGCTGTCATCTGTGCTCCTCTCTACCTCAACCTGCCCGAGATGGTATCTGGAAATAATAAAGGAGAAATTGATTAGATATATGGATGTATTTCCTTCATTTTTATAACGGCATGAGACCCATTAGTTGAGAGCGCATTGAATACTGTGTTTTGACACCATTGATTGTATTTTCAAGAAATCGGGTGACTATAAATACAGAGCTTTGGCTATATAATAGTGTCAGCGCAATGATGGTTGATTGTGATGCTATGTGGTTCGGTAGCATTCCTTCAACCAACCAGCCTCACCAAGGCGGCACTGGCTCTAACACTTACACTAACACTAACACTAACACTTAACACAACCGTGGGAGGAGTGGATGGAGTATTGAGTAGCTATACATAACTGCATAGGTTCATGGCACTGCCTGGGGTCCGCCATGTTTCTTCCCCTGAATATGCTCGCCATCCACAACTCAATATTTTTAAATTTATGTTAAATTTGACACCATTGATTGTATATTCAAGTGTAGAGAGAAAGCCAAATTGATGAAGTATGGTGTTTATTTTGCTTAGAGTTAGTCATTTTTATTTACCTTGTGAAGCAACGTCCTTTGCAAAAATAAATGCCACATGCCACACAACCATATCTTGACGTTCTTGCTCTTCCACTGCTTGTTTTGTCGCCATTTGATTTGCAGGCGTAGCAATCCCTCCCGAACTCAGTCTTCATTCTCACCAACCGATGAAGTGGACCATTGTGGGGTGGCACCATTCCAGCGGCTTCGGCAGCTTGTGGGACGTTTTCTGCTCCTTCAGCAAAGCCATCGATGAGTCCGACTGCAATCGCCATGGTGAATTTGGAATGCCTCTTTTCGGATGTTGATGAGGTTGACAATCTTGCACGAACAAGAAGACCTTCTTCAGCCTCGGAGTCGCTGGTATCTGATGGACCAGAGGCGTCGGCTGGCTCTTCATCGGAGATATCGTGTGTTGCTCGGTATTGGTGTAACTTGTACTTGTAACATATCCAAGCGTTCACGCGGGCGATGTCGACAAGGAAATAGACGATCTGCCGCCACCAGATCTGGCTTTTCCTGGCGCAGGTATAATAAGACCGCAGTTGGTCAGCACGGTCGACTCCTCCCATGTTCTTGGTGTAGGATATGATGGCGGGTGGAGCAGCTACCTCTTGCTTGACTCGTCTCTTATGTCCGTCTTTGGAGAACTTTCGGAACAGTGTGTCTTGAACTTTGTTCCGAAAGGCAGAGTACGCTGAAGACAATACGGACATAATTGACGAGTCTCGCCATAGGGAGTATGTGTATCGACCGCGCTGCCGGCTGTAGAAGGTACCTCGACGGGTCTTTAGCATCGAAGTCACCTTCTTCAGTTGCCTTCTGTTTTTGTTCACCCTGGCATATGTGGAAAAGTCCACGGCTAGATCCTTACTTGACCGTTTGATGGCCCCGGTCATGTAAGTCTTCTGCGCAAATAACTCCTGGGCAAACTGCATGGAAGAGTAAAGCCTGTCACAGAAGATGTGATGCCATTTGTTTAGAAATGGTGTGACCACTTCCATAGCTCTTTTGACAACTTTGATTGGTTTTGAGGCAACCTTATGAATTTCAAAGTTACACATGTAGCCGCTGGCTGACTCAGCTAATGCATATACTTTAAACCCTGCTCGGATGGGTTTGCACGGCATGAAGAAGCGGTGGACGGAGGCCTTGAATCCTTTATACCGTATCATCGCCTCATCGATCGCAAGTTCTCTTGCACAGTTATAATTCTCCTTACAGCACTTCTTGACTGTATCCCAAACTACCTGGACTTTGTGGAGAGGTCGCTTCATCATCGCCTTATTTCTTCTCTTGTTTTTAGAATAGGTTTCAGATGGTAGCTTCTCTGGGTCGGAAGGGTCGTTAGGATCAGAGCACATCAGGTGCTGACTGATCACATCAAACCGACATCGCGTCATGGTCCTGGCAATTAGAATGTTGCGATAGCCAGGATGAGCTGACCAGTAGTCTCTGTAGTTGCTGGTCTTGGAGAGGCCCATTACTATGTGAATACCCAGCCAGGCACGGATTTCAGCGGTTGATGTTGCTCTGAGGGCTTGTTTCGCTTTACGCATCTTTAGATTGGTCCACCCTGCTATAAGTATGAATAGTTGGAGAGGGAAGAACTTGAAGAAGAACTTAACTGGTGTCATCCCAGAATGGCCAAACGTTGGACCACGAGGAGTGTCTCCCTTGAAATGACGCCTCTTCAACTTCTTAAGTCCTCTCGACCAGCCTCTGATGTCAACATCCGGATCGTCGTCGCTCTCTTCGGGATCGGGATCGTTGTCAGATCCAGGATCTGCAAACTTGGGGGCACGACGTTTCCTCTTTTTTTTGTTAGCTTTCTTCTTGCGCACAATGATCGGTCTTGTCGGATCTACTGCCACCTCATCATCTTCATCATCATCTTCACCATCCTCATCAGTATCATCACCTTCACCATCGTTATCGTTGCCATTGTCATCTTCGTCAATCTCATCACCATCATCGTCTGCTCCAGCTTCACCGTCGTTACTATCCTCACCACCATTCGCATCATTCACATCCATGTCTTGATCTTCCTCCTCATCAACAAATCCAAAAGCGGAATCACTATCCTCCTCATCAACCTCTACATCAACCTCTTCCACCTCATCCTCCTCACCCGCATCTTCATCCTCCTCATCAACCTCTTCATCCTCCTCATCAACCTCTTCCACCTCATCAACCTCTTCCGCCTCATCAACCTCTTCCGCCTCTCCATTTTCCTCATCAACCTCTTCCACCTCATCAACCTCTTCCGCCTCTCCATTCTCCTCATCAACCTCTTCCGCCTCTTCATCCTCCTCACTAACACCTTCAATTTCTCCAATCTCCTTCTCTCCATGCTTGGATTTCTTCTTCTTTCTCTTCACCTCTCCTTCCACAGGGGTCTTTCTTCCCATACGATCTCGCATGGCATATCTCCTGCCTCTTCTCCCAGTAACCAGAGATGCTGCTCCATCCTCTCTTGAGAGATCAGCCTGACGTGCTGCTAGTTGACGAGTTGTCATATTATTTCTGCAGAGGCGCTATTTCTGCTTGAAATAATAAGAGCTTACTTTGTGGTAGAAAAGATCGTTTTTATGCTTTGAGCTTGCTAATAATTTACTAATAGCAAATGAGAGGCTGATTGCAATTTTCTCTCTCCTTATATACCCTCTGCAGACTTGCCATATTGAAATTAGATGGTGTGTTACCATAGTAACTGGCTTATCATTTGCTGAATTTTCCCGCTCCATAATTTAATTTGCATAGATATAATCCTTACTATGGCAACTATTCTGCAATTTGCTGAATTTTCCCGCTCCATAATTAAGTTTTCCCGCTTCATAATTTATCAAATTAAATTATGGAGCGGGAAAATTCAGCAAATTGCAGAACAGTTGCCATAGTAAGGATTATAAGTTAATTATGGAGCGGGAAAACTCAAATATCAGGCATGATTGATAGTGATTTTTCTTTTTAAAAAGGCCCAAAATCAAGCTAAAAATAAACAAAAAATGTGTAAATTCTCATTTAAAAAGGCCAGAAATCAGGCTAAAAATAAACAAAAATTGTGTAAATTCTCATTTAAAAAAAGGCCAGAAATCAAGCTAAAATAAACAAAAAATGTGTAAATTCTCATATAAAATAGTGATCTTTGTTATCAAAATAGGGGGGGGGGGGCAACAGTGAAATTGAACATTTTCATACAAAAAATATCATGCCTGATGTATATAAATTATAAAAATATGGACCATATAAAAATTTATTTTGCTAAGGCAATTGCCATATAGGCCCATATAAATTAAATAATATTCAAATACTTACCCAAATTTGAAATGAATTTGACTCTTCTCACTGCCTTATATATTTGATGATCAAAGGGTACACTGCCTCAGCAATTAGCACCCACTTGTAGTTGAAGACTTCCTAATCCCATAGTCTAGACTTAACTATTTGGATACAAAGGAAAAACCCATCCCCACATCTATACACACACTCATAATACTCATTATTACCTACACATAACACTGCACTACAGAAAGGGGGTTTATGAGGTGATAACCTACACATGACAATACACTACACAAGGGTAGTTGGCATTATTTAGCCTACACTCACAGCTAAGTGCCTAGCCCTTACAAGGAACCACAGTGAGTCTACATCAGTAATTTCCTTAAACCAACAAATGACTACAGCAATGCACTTGTGTGCAGTGAATACCTGAACATGACAATTTACTACAGAGGGCCCTCTGTAGTAAATCGTAAGGTCCAGGAGGGTTAGGGTTAAGAAACTGGTGTTTATTTTTTCAGAAACTATTATCTTGAAATAGGGGACATCATACAATATCTTAGTGGTATGTATTGACATTTGCAGTGAAAGCAATTACAATAATATGAAAGAGAATGGAGGAGAGCAGTGTCTGCTGTCCTGCTAGACATGTGTACAAAGAGCACTATCAACAAATGTGCATTAAATATGTTTCGACGAACTGCAATAATTGATGGCTGCAAATCTGACATGGGGATCTAAATTGCATAATGTATGGTTGGCGTTGTCCAATATGGGGATAAGTACATTGTGACATGACAAAATCTGTGGCAAATAACTGCTCATTGCCTGCTCACAAGTCTGGGACTGGCAATAGTACTACAAGTGAAGTGCATTTAAAGCAAGTGCATTATCAGGGTTTAAGTGCTTTTTAAGTAACACTAAAATTGAAAATGTAGAAATGGGAGAATTAAAAAGAAAAACAATGTTCAAGAAAAACAATCTGTTTAAAAGAAATGCTGAACAACGCACTCTTCTTGAAAAGTCCCTTTATCTCTCTCTGCCTGTGGAACAGGATTTGTTGTCATCTAACTAAAAAATATACACTGAGGATTCGTCTCACCTTGTCCTTCTTATTCTACTTGGTTGCACAAAGTCCATATTTGTTAACTGAATATGGATGCCATTATGTATTTGTATATTAGAAATGGGCATTTTGCCATTTCTTCAAAAGGCAGATGGACAAAAAAATTGTGTAAAAGAAAGAATAGATGTTTTCTCCAGTTCTCATGGCAATCTGACATTTCAGCAAAATTAACAAATGAGAAATACGTCTTATGACATGTGTTTGTTTTACAAAGAGGAAGAAGACCTTTTTTTCTTTTTTAAATGGGTCCTATTTGGAACTACCACTTTATGAGATTGATTTGATATCATATTTTGTATGCTTAACATAAAAACGATGAGACAGGTAGACATTGGATGTTAAAGGGGCATTGAGAGATACGTATAGGAGTACGCCCTCAATTATCCTGGAAATCAGTTATTTTGCATCAAAGTAATACTTAGGCATATACTAACTACCATCTGAAACAGTTTACCAACATTCGCCGTTTATCATATAAAATTTCATGATTTTCTTAGTTTCGATATAATCATATCGAAACTAGGTGCTGAATTCGGAAGTTATGATATTGTTTTACTTGCAGACTTTCGCTGCAAATCTCAACCCGGAAGTGCTGTTATTTGCTTATTTGGCATGAAGGCGATGTCGTAATTGTATGTCATTTGGATTTTGGCTATGTTGATGATTATCTTTACGTTATTTGCTCATTTAGTATATCGATACATCTCTCAATGCCCCTTTAACACTTAGTTTTATCATACAAAACAGGTTTTTTCAGACCTTGCCCAATTTTCTATCTCAAGGATTACTGAACTAATACTATGCATGTTTGTACTTATTTCAATGCGTTATTCCAAATATGGTAATGAAATTCAACAATTTTGACATTTTTGAAACATTTTGTGAAATGTTGGATGTCGTGTGCAGACGCCTGCCGCATGGAGAGTGTTTAACATATGGTCTTGTATGTGGAATGAAGCAAGAAATATCCTTTTCACATCCTTTTTTTAAGTAAGAAAAACAGGGTGTTGATTCTCAACATTAACATGTACCAGCATAGATAGTTCATGGGTAGTTGAAACACACATACTATAATTGCACCAGGTAGATAAACCTCTTTGTAGAACGTTTCTGATCTTGATTTATTATGGTCTATAGTCTCTTACATGGGATGAATAAACACCGCTCTTATTATTGGGGCATAAATAATGACTGTTCTTTGCTGGTAAATTGCTAATGACGCATACATGTCTGTATGCTACATAGACGTCCTTGCCACACAACAGTTCATATCCCTAAATAGACTAGAATAGATATAGATATAATCAAACAGGTTGCAGCAATCAGATTTGTGAATATCTTAAATGCTGCATTTCCCCATACTGTCGTCTGCACCTGTCTAGTCTCTCTCAAGCAAAAACAAAAAACCCTGTTCTAAAAGGTGGACAAATCTTTCAAGTATAGGGTTGGTTGGTCGGGGTGGTTGTTTTCCTTCAAATGACATTTGTTAAACTATATTGCCATTTTTTAAATCCTTTTATGGGGGTGTTTTTTTGTCATCTGACAGGGTAGCGCTCAGTAAAATGATATTTATCATATAATACTTATCTACCGAAAATAACATGTTTTGAAATTCTATAATATATCATTGTTTGATGTGTTTTAATCAACATAATAATTGTATCATTTTTTATTTTTGTTTTTATCAATAGCGACTACTGTGATGTAATGATAGCTCCAGTGCTCCAGTAAGGCCTAAAAAAACCCTAAATACATCGCCGACCCTGAATATTTTTTATTATTTTGAGGGCCGGGGAAAAAAATAAATATATATATTTATAAAAATTGAACAAAGTATTAAAGTTTTTGACTGTTTGCTTTCATTTTCGGCTATTTTAAGTCCCCATCGAAATGATATATTGTTAAACACAACAGTACTGTGCAATGTCTACACATAGCTCTAGTGTATTTAATTGCCGGGCAAAAATGTATCGTTGTGTTCAACGATGTGTTCAAAAGTAGGTGATTTAAAAAATAAAATAAAAATAAAAATAAATCCCGACCGACCTACCCTATTTGTTTTGGTCATGTTACGCCAATCAAACTTCTTTTTTTTTAGGCCTAAGTGGAAAAAATAATAAATATACAATCGTAGACCTGAACCAATATCAAAATGCCATCATAATTACAATAGAAAACCACCAGACCAGAGTAAGAAAAGTAATATGATTTATACGTCTGATGATTGTCATATCGCTTGAACATGTACGTGAAACCGACGGTAGCACTAGAGGAATAAACAATGTTGTTGTTATAATAATGTTTATAATACGCTCTGCCGAAAAAGGATCAAGAACTATTTTGCTGAACGGATACAATTTTTTGTGTTATACACAATATTTATATCAAAATAAAATATCAGCGTATTGTTATTCACTTCAGAATACACCATCAATTTCAATGGCATGTTTCTTAAAAAAGATTTCTCACAAATTCAGCAAAATCTACGAAAGTCTGGGGATGTTCAAAATTGAATAAATTCCCAAAACAATGATGCTTTCTTCTTTTTTTAATTGAACATTTAGAATGTACACTACATTCTAAGATGTACATTCTAAGATGGATTTATATAAAAAGTGTGATTTTAAAATTATTTTTTTACTATTGATTTTACTAAATTTGGCCTACATATGATATCCGCCTTTTGTGTAATTCACTCCCAGAATACACCATTAATTTCAATGGCATGTTTCTTAAAAGATTTCTCAGAAATTTAGCAAGATCTAGGGGAGTCTGGGGATGTTCAAAATTGAATAAATGTCTAAAACAATGATTCTTTCTGCTTTTTTTTAATTGAACATTCATATAAAAAAATTGATTTTGAAATTGTTTGTTTACCATTTGATTTTTCTAAAAGTTTGCCTATTTCTGTTGATTTTGATCAAACTTGTCAAATTATGCTCACTTCATTAGACTGTCAAAACAATCATTAGAGAGTAAACTGCCAGTATAAGCAAATAGATTTTTTTTATCTTGTGTCTTTTGTGAAAGCTAAAACAAGTAGGTTGAAATACTAGAAAACACACAAATATACTAGTTCACATATGGTTTTAATAATTCAGACGTTCCCTTCATTTTCAATGATCGATGGAAATATATCAGACTGAAGAATTCCCTTTATAACAGAATCAGATACAATTCTATCATCATGCCACCACATGTCAGACACTCGAAAAAGTGCTACATCAGGTATTTCAAAGAAGACTAATTAGGGATATATTGCAATAGAGGAAACATGCACACTTATGGGTTGCTGAGTGGGCTGAATTGCCAGGAAATTAGGGGTCGTTTATCTTTTGCGAGTTGAGTAATGAGCAGCCATGGTACACTTTGCCTTGACTTGTTTTAGCAGTGAAAATGTCAGATATGCTAAAGTTACATTATCTGAAATTCAATTTCTTAAAATACTTTAATATTTTTGTAATTATTGCAATAATGACAAGGTGAACAAATGTTATACTGCCCTCTAGAGATTATGAGGGCCTTTTTCATTTTGATTGTGCTCAGGTGTTGATTTGGACCTATAAGATAAAACGCCATCTTAAAACATTATTGGCCGTATTCTCGTACTAAACACGGTTTTAGCTTAAGACCGTGTCTAAATAAACTTGTGTCTAAATTAAAACGCAATATTATCTTTAAACGTTGTGTTTAACAACACCCGATTTTAAACTCCACAAATCTCGTCCCTGCGTTAACTGTAAAGTATACGGGTATTCAATTTATTGTGGCCCAAATGGGTTACAAAAGATATCGACAGAATTCCTCAAATGCACATGTATTTTTAAGACTACACGATCTGCACGTCAGCTTGCACCAGGCACGGTTGAGTACTCATTCAAGGCGTACAATTGGTGCACAAGTCTAGTTAAACACGCTTTAAACTACCCCATACCCATGTTTAAAGTTAGATACTTTTCAGTGAGCTAAACGCGCGTTTAAGTCCCACAAGTTTTTGAGAATTGCCTTTAGTTAAGCGGTGTGTTTGAAGTAAAGTTAAACGTGTGTTTAGCGAATACGTACCAGAATACAGCCCTATGTTGTTTCCTATGCATACTACAAGTTTTTATGGAAGCCAAGTTAGCCATCATAACATGAATTTGATTGCAGTATAAATCAATGCCTAGCTCAATAGCTGTACAAATATTATTTAGTTTTAAAAATAGCCTGGCTCTATTCAATAATTGATGGTCGTTGAATTGGACTTCCATTGCAATATCTCAGAATCTATAATATATCTAAATTCTACATAATACACATCCAGAAATCATGCAGTTCGGGAAACAACATAATAGTATAATTTTGGTATAGATGTACCACCAGCAAAATGAAAATGGACCAAAATGTTCCCAGTTTTTAAAGAAAAGTGGACCCAAATGTTTACCTTAGAATCATAATTTCCTCCCGTTTTAAACAAAGTTAGCTGAAATTGTCTGAAAATTGCATAACTCTTGAAATTACATCAATTGATTAACTGAAGATTGGTTCGAAAAAAGTTTGCTTTGTGTAATAGATTGATGAAAGATCACTGGTTATCTCATAACCTTTTGAGTAATCACCCCACCCATCCCTAACCCACCCCACCCCAGGTAATGGTCTATCATTTTACCAATTGAATCTCAGTACTGTAAAACAACTTAATTTCGCTAGCAATTTAAATTGCCGCCAATCATTTGATTTATAATGGTTATATATAGGAAGATATGCAAATTAGTGAAATTAAATTGCCGCAAAAAGTTGACTAAATGCTTATTCGTTAAATTAAGTTGCCGTGAAATATATTTGTTTCTCAGTATTTTGACTATTGGCTGCTACTGCGATTGTTTCATAAAAACATGTCACATCACCTTACATTTTCCCGTTAGTCTGTTACTTATAACATGCAAAAATACATATCCGAGGGCTCAGAAACAAAAGGCCTTATCTCCATTTTGACCATTTTGAGAAAAAGCCTATTGAAGATTTTTAAACACATTGGGGAGATAGAGATGAGGCCTTGTGATACTGGCTTTAACTTTGAAAGGGGTTGTGTTATGGAGATAGGATGTGTGTTACGGGAAATAGAATTTCTTTCTGAACATTTTGATATCAAAATCTCATTTTTGGAAAAATTGGAGATAGGCCTTTTGTTTATGAGCCCTCGATATGTGTGAAGTTAGATGTCTCGACAAGTGCAAACATTGTTTTGACACATGTCGAAATAATTATCATAAAATCGATATATTCTTGATAATTTTGTATTCAATGCATAATGTTCGCTTTGACAGTGTTTGTAAAGATCTCATGACCATAGTGTGGGCGATAGAGCTGCTGTACAGGGTGAGTCAGATAGAAAGGGATTTTTTTAACAAAAGCGTCACAAAAGATGCAGGCATCCATATTCCAAATCAATGGTAGCGCTTTCAAGACCTACAAATTGGCTTTCATTCGAAAGAAGAATTTTTATAATCGATCATTTCGTTATCATGTTACACTCATTTGAGTAAAGCCCAAAAAATCTGAAGCAATTCCACGGAACGGTCAAATTATCAAGCCATTCCTTAAAGTATTATAATGGGTTTAACTCCTGAATCAGTAGATATGCCTCCTTTTACTTTTACTTCTTGATTTCTGGCTTTTTATTACTCATAATTACACAGATCTATTTATTTCCAGTCATTTTAAGATATTGTATTCAACATTCATGTGCCTTTTCATTTTTTTTCACTAGTTTCATTGATCAGCATCCCTGATTCAGGTAACCAACAATATTATGGGTTATTGCTATTCCATGGATTGGCTTTAAAATACCGGGTTCTACTCAAATGGTTGCAACTTTATGACACAATGCTCGAATTAAAAAAAATCTTTTTTTGAATGGAAGCCAAATATGTGTTCTTTGTAACACTATATTGGGTTTTGAATATGCAGGCCTAATATTTCTGTGGTGCTTTCGCCAAAAAAGTGCCCGTTCTTTCTGACTCACACTGTATGTCATAACATACTATTTGGCGAAATCTATACATACATCTTTTTTCTCTTCGACTTTGTATATATCCACATTGGAGAGTAGTGGTGGGAAATTTGATTCACCTTCATGATTTTCAAAACCTATATATCTCTCAGGCATAGGCCATTTAAAGGGACACAATGTCATGTTGATTTTTTTAAATTTTAATTAATTTACTTCAGAATTCAAGATGAACATTAAAAATTGCCATTATTGTTGTTTCTACTAAAAGCAACCCCAGCAAAACTTGATTTTTGTAATTGAGGGCGCTGCCTCCACCACATCTTTAAAGGTAGATGACCCGATTTTCAACTCGATGTTTTCTATCTTACATGAAAGGTCATCTTTAAAATTGTTGCATTCCAAAGTTTGAGTTGCATAACTCCAATGGTTCTATTTTTAGAAGCGCAAGGTCAAAAGACATGTGCCCATTGAGTAGTACACAGACTGGCTGAAAGTGGTTAACCACCTTTGGCAGTAATTCACCACATTTTAGCCTATAATTTCCAAATGAAACCTTTCTGGCCCCTAATATTTTACAGACATAATGAGAAAAATATGGGGATTCTTCTGATACCAAAATATCTTGATGTGAAAAAAAAAATCATAGCCCCAAAAAAGTGATCGGGTCGTATACCTTTAAGTATTTAATTCATTTTTTTATTAGTTTGGTAATATAGATGAAAATAAAAGCGACCTTTTGCATAACTTGGTAGCATTTAACAACAACAAAATCAAATCCTACGTGTCATGTCCATCGATTTTATGATCTGGTAGTAAGTAGTCAATTATCTCCACCATCAAAAATTGCTAGGTCCTTGTCTATGATTTCTCTAAAAACCGTAAATGGTATAGAATCTGTTAAGTGCTTTACTATAACCCTAGACTTCATTATACAATACAAATAGTGAATAAAAGCGATCTACGTCTTATAGTAGACATCCATGTATCATTCATGAGACAGTAAACAGGCTTGTCTTGTATAAATATAATGTCAGCCCTCGGGGCAATGGAAATTCATCGCCAGGGGCTTACTTGTACAGCGTGAAATTCATCCCACCCCATTTGAGCATTTAATTTGGGAATTGTACACACTTGAAAGAAGTGACACATTGTATAATATGACGCAAGGCGGGACGTAAGGCCGGGTGTGAAGTTCAAGTGATCTACTGACATTAAATAAAATTATAAGCTTTCATTTCATCACATTTTGAACACAAGTATCATCATTCAGAATTAAGATTAGGTTTAGGGATAGGTTATGGTTTCAAATAACCCCTTTTTTGCTAAATTTGGACCTTAATGCTCATTTGGAATAACAATTTGGAATAACAAACCTTAATGCTCATTTGGAATAACAAACCTTAATGCTCATTTGGAATAACAAACCTTAATGGTCATTTGGAATAACAAACCTTAATGCTCATTTGGAATAACAAACCTTAATGCTCATTTGGAATAACAAACCTTAATTAATGCTCATTTGGAATAACAAACCTTAATGCTCATTTGGAATAACAAACCTTAATGCTCATTTGGAATAACAAACCTTAATGCTCATTTGGAATAACAAACCTTAATGCTCATTTGGAATAACAAACCTTAATGCTTGTATAGATTGGAATGATAAACTCTTGAAATAAATACCCTTTTGAGTAAGACAATGTTAATTGAAAAATTGTATTTACCATTCTGGATATGCTTCGCCTATCAGAGTATCACAAGAGTAGTATTTCTGGAGAATTTGTCCAGAATACTTGTAGTATATGACTGCAATCCTTTGTATGTACGAAATCAAAGCGTTTCAATAAATTTGTGTTCATTTGCAAATTTGCTTCATGCGACTTTATAAAAATAAATCTGGCTTTGCCTCCCCTTGTTCATTTTCCCAGGGACGTACACATACAGTTCTGTTGTATTGTAGGGATGGGTGGTTATTTTAAAAGTCTGGCGAGGTTCATTGTATGACTTAATGACGGCTGGAGTGAATGGCTGTAGTCAATGCCAGGCATTGACCCCGGGGGGGGGTACTCGGATTTGGTTTGGTCGGGTGTGTGCCGCTGGAGATTCAAAACCCATACCCAGTTTTAGGGGTGATTTTGGAAAAATCGGTACCCATTTTTAGGGGTTTTGCTTCATTTTAGACTAAATTTTCGCAAATTATCGGGAAAATAGACCTAATTTTTGCAAATTTTCGCGAAAAATAGACACAAATTTCGCGAAAATAGACCCATTTGTAAAAAGTGACCCATTATTAGGGATTTCCAGCACAAAATCATACCCCATGTTTAGGGATTTTGTGCCCAAAAACCTACCCATTAGAGCGGCACACCCCCGTATACCGTATTGGGTGAGTACCCCCACCGGGCATTGACCATCTGTTAATATTTACTTGCACAAAGAGATGGTTGAAATGCATCAGTAAAAAAGAAAATATGCAGGTTGAATAAGGTGAGACAGCTTATGAAATTCAAAAATTGTTGACCTGTGTGCTTAAGAATATAGTGAATATAGTCGTCTTTTGAAGTTGAGATAAGGTGTACACTACAAATGTAGGACAAACCCATGGAGTTTCATCCTAGAAGACTGAAGTCACCTTCTGCTTTCTCTTCAAATTGTACCCAGTAAACTCTTTCATTTTTTTCTTCAAAAATTCACACAATATCTTCACCTGACCCTTCTGAATAAAAGACCGATTCAACCAACCTTAACAATCCCTCAAAAATGTGGTTTATAAAATGACAATGGTGTGAGATAGGTGTGCATGTATCCCTCCTATAGCTAGTCTGAAACTGATACTGACAACCCTAAGGTATACCAATTTTAATCGCCAGCGACAGTTCCAGGGCAAATAGCAATAACGACTGGCAATAACCAAACCTTAAGTGTGTTGGTTTACATGTCATAAGTGTTGCCAGATTGAATTGGACACGATAGAGCCCAATTTATTGCAAAAATAACTCATTTTCTCCCCAGTACATTAATCCAGTGATTAATCTTTGTAGGTTCTATCTGATGGTTATATTAGGGAGCCTTTAAAATCATCCATCATGTACATTTTGATATTCTGAATGGCTCAAAAAGGCTGATTGATGGAGGATTTGGCAACATAGGAATTAGTCACTGTCAAATTAGATGACTGAATTTAAATATATCTGCTCTGTGGTTAGTTATTGATCACCGGATGTGGGTAAAATTGGAAATATGGTAATTGGATCGGTCCAGTTAATTGGAGTGTCCATCGGAGTTTGATGATGTTTGTTGAACCATCAATTAACATGTCTATGAGTCGTTTATTAATGTCAATTACAATAGTCAATAGAGTGGTTATAACATGATAATTGTGTATTGATTTTAGCATCTTGTCTGTATTCTGACCCTTGTTTTTGTCATGCCTTGGTTTGAAAGATCGTTATATACTGTACTGTACTACTCGGGGATAATGAAGGCTACATAAATGACTGAAAGAATGGTATATATTGATGTATTGTTATATTTCACAGATATACTATCAAGACCAAACTATGACCATTTTATGGAATACCAACATTGACATTAAACATTATTTTTCATATTTCAATATCTAAAGAAGAATGAAACGTAAGGTGAAAACAACCTGTTCTCCAATGCCAGCCGACCTATTTTTATTTTTTTAGAATTTTTGTTGTTGTAATCTTTTGACTTTTGATTTTTGTTGTTGAAAATTTAGATTTGTCATTTGTTTCTGCTATGAGTTGAAATAATACACTTGATTTCATTTTTTTCTCTGAACCTTTCACAATATAAGGAAGTATAATTTTAGAATCTGTATGAGAAGTGGATCCTCGAGAAAATGATTTCAAGGATTCAATGTTCCAATTTGATAAGAAAAAATGTCCTAGTTGGGTTTTGAGAATCTATGTTATTACACCTCATACATATTTATAAGGGTATCCTCTTTTTTTGATTATTTCATTATTAACAAAGTCGTATAAATAAAAAGCCTGCCAAATGCTTGTCTGTTTTACACTACTACCAAAGGAGTGGAAGTTTAAACTACTTCCCTCAAATCGACACAGTCCCCCTGAAACAATTCTAGTGCCTATGATAGAGCCTATTACATAAGTATTGAACAGCGACACCAAGTACGAGGTTGAAAATCAGCCTGGCGAACGTGACAACAACAACAATGGCATTGTCTGCTAAATATGATAAACAGATTTGGACTTCTTTTGGATAATTAAGATGCTGCATCTACCAAGCATGTAACAATACAAAAATCTGTGAAGGTCTTCCGCAATAAGGCCAACAACAACAACAAAAAGTTGTGTTGCCCTCAAGTGCCAAATATTTTAAATCGGGTCGGTTAGTCGGATTTTTTCACATTTCTTTTTTCAAATTTCTTTTTTCAAATTTTCTTTTATGGGGGGGGGGGGGGGGGGCTGAAAAATATATGGTTTATGTCAAGACAAAATTGGTATAGGCCCATATGTCAATTTAACTAATGTTTCTAGTTTGACAAACGAAATAGTAACATTTAGACACTTTTAATCAAATTTAAATCTAAAAAAACCCAATGCGACCCTAGTTTTTACGATTTTAGGGTCGGTCGCTGAGGGCAACACAACTCTTTTTATCTTCTTTTCCTTATTGTGAAGAATAGGATATGGTTTTCGATGATATTGTTCTACCATAGAGAAATTGAGTCCGTCTTGCTCGCTGAACGCATTTAGAAGCATTCATCGATGCATAAGCATTTAAGTTCTATTTTATGTTGCTGTCTACTGATGATAGTAAAGAATGACAAATCAAAAAATACTTCAAACCCTGCTGGTTTTGCAGCAATTCATATTTTTTAAATTGTCTTCGAGAATACACACCAGTAATATATGAAGTCATAGAATCAATGCGGGTGTTTTGAATCAATGCGGGTGAAGAGCACAATTTAATGGAATAATATATGCGTTTTTGTTAATCATATCAATATCTAAATTACAATGTAGTAAGAGATGATACATCCCTCCATTGATGAAACCACCATGTGTTGGAGTATTTGTCCTCTAACACATCACATTTTTGATGATAACTATCTTAGGTTTCTTTCTTCTGAGAAAGATAGCTCAAAATAATGATAATTGTCAATTATTTCGCTCTGCCCGGAAGATAACATTTCATAACTGAATCAAGGTCTTGATATTATACTGCTATCTGCTGATGAAAGTAATCAATACCGAATCATGTCCTTGAACGGTGATGTTCTATATAAATAACAGTTCTTAATGAATCAGTAACTACATGTTTGGTACTGATGATATGAAGCGTGGAGAGATACAAATGAATGGATCATGTTGTTTTTGCTATCTCCTGTAGATAGCTCTGATTTGTGGATCCTATCAGGGATTCTATTAATTTTTAGATAGGAAAGTCCTATACAGGGTGAGTCAGAAAGAAGTTTACCCGGATTGGTGATGTTTGTTTTTTTAAATGACACTCGAGAGTTCATTAAAGCATATATTTAACAAGCATTCTCTCCTGCTTATTAGGAAAAAAGAATGACACAAATTGAGCTTTGCTAAGAGGAGTTATGTCTATTTTAATAAAGGTACTCATTTTGCAAGCTGTCCACAGAATACTTGACCAAACAAATGTAAAGTATGCATTTTAGCTGCATACTTCCCTATTGACCGAGATTGGTGATGTTTTTCAAAACAAATAAATGACACTTAAAAGTTCAGTAAAGCATTTGTTTACCAAACATACTCTGCTGCTTATTAGAGAAAATCAATGAAGCAAATTGATCATTCCTAAGAGAAGTTATGCCTGTTTTACTGAAAGCGCTCATGTTTGTAGGTATAAGTACACAGCTAAAATGCTTACTTTACATTTGTTTTGTCAAGTATTTCATGGACAGCTTGCAAAATGAGTACCTTTATTAAAATAGGCATAACTCCTCTTAGCAATGATCAATTTGTGTCATTCTTTTTTCCTAATAAGCAGGAGAGAATGCTTGTTAAATATATGCTTTAATGAACTCTCGAGTGTCATTATTAATTTTTTTAAAACATCACCAATCCGGGTAAACTTCTTTCTGACTCACCCTGTACTGCGCATATGTAAATAACAGGTTGCGTTTGCTAGGCTATTGAGCTCATAAACTTTTGAGTGAGCATAATCTTGATGGCGATGTTTGTCGTCTGCTTAGGTTTATAGACTTAACTAAAGTTTACACGGAATTGTTGGGAAAAAACCTGAACAATTGCGCAGTTTCGAAAATTATCATAAAAACCTTAAGTGCTGTAGGGTTTTGCCAACCTGAATATAATTAAATCATGTTTAATTGTTTGTTTATTCATTTTTAGCTCAGTTTGTCATTTCCAGTAAAATATACACCATACCGTTGTTGTTTGTGTCTGACAGAATTGATGCAAGTCTACACATAAGCAGACGACAGACAGCGCTACAGCGCCACCAAGCCAAGACTATACTCACGCAAAAGTTAAAGCTCCCAGATGTAGCTTCTTTGTAGAATATACACTACACATTTACAGATTTGCCAATTGGTATGATGTTGTCATATTTGTGCAAAATGCAATAACAAAATGGGTGTATGGTTTCTCCAAAGAATGCTCATCTTTAGAAGTTGCCTTGACAATGAAATTGAACAAAACAAATGCCAAATACCCCAAGATCACACGGCGGCGACCACAGTCACAATTCTGTTAGTGCTACCTGTGGGTTTCTCTATAAATAATGCAAGATAATCAAAGGATGTAAAACAAAAGTATGTGTCACATAAAGATAAACAAATGCAAACATTGGTTTAGTCTTAACCTGAGTTGAAAAAAAATTAGGTTTGTTCTCAATTTGACCCAAATTCAAGGATGGGGCATGGTGAGATTTAAGTTGGAATATGCCAGCTCTGAAAGGCTTATTGGCACTGTAATGTCACTCTCTCAACTAGATGCTACACAATTTGTATAATACAAAGATGTGCCATCATCATTCCCTAGGCAAGACATAATTCCCAATCAAATTTAACCTCTATCCTACAGCAGGAATATCAGAGCAGTTACTCTTTACTTTTAGTATTCGCATCTACAATAGTAAAGTTTCTGAACCCCTATGACAACCGTTAGCAAACTCACAGCAGATTGACCTTGGTCTCTGCCGGTTTTCAGCTCGCTCCCATGACCTTACAATTGAAATGCCTAGATCCAAAAGTGTTGACCACAAAAGATCATTTATACCATCTACAGCAGCCCTTATATGGAATGCTCTTGCATCTTATTACCAGGAATTGTAAGCGAGCCAGCTTCAAAAAGGAGGTTAATCACTATCTTGATGTTAACAGATTAGAATAAGATAACTGCTATCTGATTGGTCAATGGATACCATGAAAGCTCACAGGCAGCCAATGGACTGTGCCGTTACATACATGGTATGACAGGTTGTTTGTGTAGCTCATCAGGAGCAAAAGGTGTAAAAGAGGATTTGGTGTTTGAATTACTGTAAAAGCCAATATGTTCGCGTACAGATATTTCTGCGCATTTTGATATCATAGACATTTCGTGAATTGTTTTTTCGCGGGCGACCTTCTGGATGCACTGTATGAATGTTGAAAACAATATATTTTGCATGTTATAAGCGAAAAGCGCGAACATTTCAGCTTTTACAGTATAAGTTTGTGATCACTAGCTTGGCAGTTCTACATTTCAAGATATCAATGGCATCCACCCCCTTATAAATCTATGAATATCATGCCCAAGCAAACCATGCATATGATTGTTGCTGCAGCAAAATCAGCTACCATAGCAAATCTGTATCACCATCTTGGCCAAAGAGAGTTAAATACAAACATCCATGTATAAAACTTCAAATCCATGTGAATTTACATGCAATCTTCACTAGCTGTATCCCTTGGGAAATAAAACATAGTATGGGCAGCGTGACTAAATCATAATCATATATGCTATGTATTCCTTGTTGTTATGAATGACCTACTACACTTTATTACTCCACATTTGTAATATCAGAAATAATCATCTCTCCGAGACATAGGTGAACGAACTATCATCCGCCTTGCCACAACTTGTATGTGTTAATGCAGGAGGAGTAAACGTATTACAGTATGTCCCAAAAATAATTGGCAACTTTCTCTCAGATATATCCTCTCTGCAAGTTATTACTAGGAATCCCAATAATATGAATAAGTCCCTGGGGTTAGAGGAAGCTATCAATAATGTTAAGAATAAATACAAGAAAGACCAGAGACAGATCAAAGGGGCATGCTGAGAGATGTGTTTGGGAGTGCGCCCTCAATTTTCTTGGAAATCAGGATTTTGCACAGATACTTAGACATATACTAACTATCATCTAAAACCGTTTACCTTAAATTCATGATTTGGTCATTTCAATATAGATATTATCAACACCACTCGCCATATATATTGCTTCAACCAAATGTCTATCAACCCTTTTCCCATAAATTATAATTACACTTCATGGTTCCTACCTTATGAGGCTTATCTATTGAAAAAATTCTTTTTTTCCCTTCAAAATTTCATTTTCTCGGCAATCTCTCAGTGCCCCTTTACGGCAAAAGGCCTGACCTAAATTGTTGTTGTTGGAAACAAGCACAGGCAAGCAGTACAACGTTTAGGGGGAAGGGTAAAAAAGGAAATTGCCTATTAGAAATTGTGAACTTTTAAATATATATTATGCACTTTTCCTCTTTTTCAGGGCCTACAGGGGCCCACAGACCAAAATAGTAATAGGGCCTCTAGTCAGCAACTGCTAACTTTACTGACTGTTTAATCCACGACTAATTAACACTTTCCACGCGGCAGGTGTCTGCAGACGACACTCCAAAATTTCACAAAATGTTTAAAAAATTTCAACATGATTAAATTTCATTACCATTTGGAATCGCCATGAACAATGTATTAAAATAAGTACAAACATAACCAATATTGGTTCAATAATCTTTGAGATTGACCTTGAAAGTTGGGAAAGGTTTCTGACAAATCTGTTTTGTATATGGTAAAACCAATAGCCGCGTGGACTGGAAAGTGTTAAGACATGGCAGATAGAGATAGACACAATTGCTTAAACTTACCTATATGGTGTAGGAATAGTGTATCACACAGGTGCCAGTCATGAAAAAGAAGAAAAACAGACAAAATGTATTAACATTTATATTTTAAGTAGACATTTCTTTTCCAGAAAACTATTATACAAATACCCAGTATATGACACTGTGCAGTAAGGAATCTAGACAATCAATAGATGATGAAGCAAAGTCAAAATCACAGCTCTGCCACCTTTCACGTAGGAAGCCCCTTTTTTATGCCAGCCTCATAGGAAGGGAGGGTGAGATATTTTAGTGTAAAAGACAATACCAAAATTCCAGGAGAATTATACTCAAATAAAGGAGAAATTGAGGAAGAAAATTAAGTTCAATCTTTTCAAAGGCAGATGAAGGCGTTCCATCTGCGGTTGCAAAAAGTTGTGATTTACCAATGTTTTTCTCCATGTATTGAGCACTCTGCAAGAAGATTACTTCCTTACCCAGTATATACAGTTATACAGTTGCCATACCTGTTTGAAATTATTATCCTTGGAAAGTGAAATATTACATAACTGTTACAGTATTTTATTTGACATTTTGTAATTTTTTTGCTTCTGTAATAAAGGAAATTTACCAAAAGTATAGGTTTATAGGATATTTGTACACAACAATTCTCCTATAAAACTATAGGAGAATTGTTGTGTACAAATATTCTCAAATACATGAGGTTCAGTGTCGGAACGAAATTTAAAGTGAAAATAAACTGTCCTGCTAGCAGGACAGTTTATTTTTCACTCTATTTTTACTCTAAAAACCATGATTTTGAAGTATTTAGGAAACATATTGCTCTGTAACTCGGAATATATTCATGATTTATGATAAGAAATGTAAATCTGCAAGAAAATCTACTTTCTAAAAGAAATCATGAATAGAGAGTGCCCCCTGGAAAGATCACATAATATGCCTCTAAGTGTTATGCCACTGAGGGTTTTTTCCTGAGAAATACTGTAGACAGTATTTAATCATGTATATAGGTGTACCATAAATAGAATACTAGGACATAGATTTATCACGACACATATTCTCTCCAGTCACGTTTTTGGCGATGTTGCATATAATCCTCATTGGACTTTGCAGAGATTAAGAGATTTGTCCATTTGTGTCAAATAACCAGAAAAAGATGTCATTTGATTTCAAGTTTTTATAAAAGCTTATATCCTTCAATGACCCATGCTTGATATAGGGATCTAAACGGACTTATTCCATCTGTTCCTAATCACCAGGGAAATGTCATATAATTTCAAGTTTTTTTAAAGCTTATCATCCTCTGTTGGCCTATGATGGGTATATAGGGATCTGATGAAGGGATTTGCTGACAGTTTATTGTGTGTGGGTTGTAAAAAGGTGGGTTAGATATAAACAACCAGTGGCGGCACCAGCATAAAAAATTGGAGGGGCAAACCGGGAGGGTTAGGGGGGTAAGAAAAAACCTCTTAACCAATATGATGTGGCCCCACTCCATACTGCCTCGTTTTAGGCCTAGTTTTGGTTGATTATTTTTTTCTCAACTCATTCCACCCTTCCCCCTTCGCTTGTTTTTAGTTTGATCCTTGTCTAACGCTATATGCCACTGCATTCCTGAAAGGGTCTACTGTCCACAATGATCTTCTGGTACACTGGTTTTTTTGGACAACAAAAAGCGAGAGATTTGACTGTATCTGTTGTATCTGATACTCTTAATCTGATGGAATACCATGATTGTGACACATGTGTTGCTTAGTCCCAATGGCTGATTGTGATTTTATCTCTGGATAATATGATTTTTGAGGAAAATTATCTTGTAAGGGGAGAATATAATGGGAAAATATAATGGGAAAATGATTGTATATTGGTAGTAAGGGGTCTGTGTATTCTGATGGCCACTTAAGATATATATAGTAAAGGGATATGGTTACAGTTATACTTCTATCTGCTGAAGATAGCAATAAGTACAGGGTAAAGTCTACTGGAATGCTGCCATCAGATACTGAAGGTAGCGATTTTTACTTTACAATTCTGTGGTTTATATTTTATAGAAGATAGAAATGAGTACAGAATGTGGTCTACTGAAACACTGTTATCTTATAACAAAGGGGACTAGAATTTTACTAATTGCTAAAGATACCAATTAGTATGAGCAGGGATAGCACTGGATCAAAAATGTGAGAGGTCCCATGAAATTTTTCGGGACCCCGTAGGACTTCAAAAAACAAATTTAAGGGGTCCCTCAAGAAAATGAGAGGTCCCGAAGTATGGGTATTTGAAAATGGACGAAACTGATTTAGGAAAATTCGAGGCCACACTATGAGTCGATGACTTATGGTTTGGTTAGTTAGGGGTCGACGGGTATGATCGATGATGAGGACAGTTTTATTGAATTTATATTGTGAGCAAAGGATGGATATGTAATTTACAGAATTTCTTAAGGTTTCCATTTCCATACATCGTCAAATGTGAGGGGTCCCTTCAATTTTGATCGGGACCCGCAAGGCTTTCCAATTTGAAATCTGACGCGTCACTATTCGAAAGTGAGAGGTCTAGGACGCGCAGACGCGTCATAATGCGACCCTTGAGTATGAGGCTGTTGGTCAATGTTTATGCTGATATCAAGTGAAGTCAGCAATTATCATGTGATTATGGCATGATGCTTTCAACAGTAGAGAGCATTTATGTCAAAGGTATGGTCTACTTACTACTAAAGTATTATGAACTTATAATAGTGATGAAATAGTTGATACAGGGATTTTATATTTTGTAGTAAAAGCCCGAGGCAAATTTATGAGTGGGTGATTAGAAAAACAAAATAATAATTGGAGACAGATTAAACAGCATTCTACAAGTTGATTGATGAGTACAATTTTTTTGTAAAATAACCGACGCTTAGGCGGCGAAGGAAAAACACATGGTTCTACGGGACCGACCGACCCATTTTTTTCCCCGATTGTCAATTTTTTATTTACTTTAAAAAGAAATGTGTTGATAGTTGTGAAAAATGTTGACAATTTTGAGAGAAAAATTGACACATTTTGGGGTGAAATTTGATTCTTTTCTTTTTGAAAATTATTAAAAATTCACCACCAACATGTTCTGAAAAAACACCCGACTGAGCGACCCTAAAGCCTAAAAAAAAAAAGGGTTGATTGGCGTAACATGACCAAAACAAATAGGGTAGGTCGGTCGGGATTTTTTTTTTTTTTTTAATTTTTTTAAATCACCTGCTTTGGGGACTTAAAATAGCCGAAAATGAAAGCAAACAGTCAGAAACTTTTTAAAGTATAAAAATTGAACAAAGTAATAAACTACTTCGTTCAATTTTTATATTTTTTCTTTTTTTTCTTTTTTTCTTCTTTTTTTTTCTTCTTTTTATTTTTTCCTCCCTCAAAATAATAAAAAATATTCAGGGTCGGCGATGTATTTAGGGTCGGTCGGGTTACGCCAATCAAACCTTTTTTTTTATAGGCCTAACTGCGAGTTCCGTTTGCCTGTAGAACAGGGTTGGTTGTTTTGTTGCCTCACTCCAGAATTTGAGATTGTACTTTTAATTTGGTGAATAACAATATGTAAAATTATATTAACATTGTCCATTGTTTTTGCTATAGAAGATATAGCGATACATGATCATTGCTTACTTAGTTTGCATTGAATGCTGCTGTCTACTGAAGATAGCAAAATGTAAGCTTATATCCTTTATAGGTAGTAAATGCTTTGATTCTAGTATCGTTTCTATCAATATTACATACTCCTCTCATACATATAGATATATGATGAATTGTTCATGAATACGCTCTATGTATAAGAGCCCTAGCCTCTCCCTGCGGACATAGCCATATATGCACAACCTGTTTGTTTGTACCAGGTATTAGTAAACAGCATACAGTATAAACCCTGCATCCCGTAGAGTCCATAATTCACTGCATGTATCACTTTCCTCAATAACCGAAAATCAATTGAGTTATAACGCAAGATCATTATCTCATAACCAAAGGCGGACTTTGTGCGGTAAATTGCATTATTCAGACCAACCCGACAGTGCGGTCTATTGAAACAGGCAGGAAGCGCTTTATGTGATGGTTTCTATAGCCATGATGCCGAGATGTACGGTGTGAGGAATCGCATTATGTTTGGAATACAATGGCCAAGGCGCTGATTATCCCAGGAGGGTGTGGGCAAAGGTATCTTTACTTCAGCAGGTGGGCAGGTGTCTGAGTTGAATATTCTATTGATAAGGCGCTCTTTTATGCAGTGCTTATATTAGATTTAAAGGCATATTCTGTGATCTTTTTCAGGGAGCGCCCTCTATTCATGATTTTTTTTTAGAAAGTTGATTTTCTTGCAGATTTACATTTCTGATCATAAATCAAGAATAAATTCCGAGTTACAGAGCGATTTGATTCCTAATTACTTCAAAATCATGGTTTAAAGATTGAAAATAACTTATTTTCACTCTAAATTCACTCTAAAACCAGGATTTTGAAGTAATTAAGAATCGTGTCGCTCTGTAACTCGAATATATTTATGATTTATTATCAAAAATGTAAATCTGCAAGAAAATTTACTTTCTAAAAATAATCATGAATAGAGGGCGCCCCCTGGAAAAGATCACATAATATGCCTTTAAAGGAGGTTTTTGGGTTCAAATTTGATGATTATGATCCAATCTGTAGAGGACACAGCTGTGGGACACAGCTGCAGCATGGTGTATAGGAAAAAACCACTTTTTAACTGACAGTGTTGAATTCAGAGATTCTTTAACCTTTTGACTTGCCTCTTTTAAAATGATTAACATTTGTTCTCATTGATAATCTAGTGTAAAATTTATTAAAAGGCACATACAAAACAAAACCCCTAATATAGACCAAATTTGAAGTCGGGAAATAATGCCAAACTCACTCAGGTTGTCGCTGAAAAGGGCAGGGGTTTATAAAAAATATAAAAATATGTTTTCAGTCTTGCTTAGTTGCCTTCAGAAATAGAATGATGTAAACTAATCTCACAAATGCCAAACTGAAATATGACACTTTTTAAATTGGATGCCTGGCACATCATTGAGATGTTCATCTCAATAAGAACACATTTTCCAAAATACATAGTTTGTACAAGTATTTCCAATAAATGCAGAGATTTGAAATGAGATTGTCTGAGAGCACTCAGTAGGGATGGTGTTGCCACTGGACATCCAGGGATGGCAAGAATACATTTAGATGATCCTCCACAGACTTGAAACTCCAACACAGAACACTTTGCAAGGATGAAGATTATAGTAGGTGTTATAGCTGTTTTCAATGGTTTTGTATTTATTTAGTTTATTTTATTTTGACCTAATTTGACTGAGCTCATACTAACCCCACTTTTATCAATTTTAAAAACATTTTCAGTGTTTTCTCTAAATATTCTTTCTCATGCCTGAATTAAGTGGGTTAAAGGGGCATAAAGAGATGTATTGATATACTAAATGAGCAAATAACATAAAGATAATCATCAACATAGCCCAAATCCAAAATGTCATACAATTCTGACATCGCCTTCATGCCAAATAAGCAAATAACGGCACTTCCGGGTTGAGATTTGCCACGAAAGTCTGTGAGTAAAACGATAGCATAACTTCCGAATTCAGCACCTAGTTTCGATTTGATCAGATCGAAACTAAGAAAATCATGACATTTTATATGATGAACGGCGAAAGTTGGTAAACTGTTTCAGATGGTAGTTAGTATATGCCTAAGTATTACTTTGATGCAAAAAACCTGATTTCCAGGATAATTGAGGGAGCACTCCCATACATATCTCTCAATGCCCCTTTAATTGTAGCATCATGTACAGCATACCTGGTTCAGAACAAATTGGACAAGGTCTAGAGTTTCACTGGGTTTTTTTGCATTATTTCCTACAGCCAATAGACAACTCATTATGCTATCAGATTAATTTACTTTCAAGGCAAAATCAGATAATACCGTGGTTGGTACTATTGTAATATCATATTCCTTTTACAATACCATTATGAAATTCAATCTCTAATGGACAGTATTTTGCAGATTTCAAGTAGCAATGCACTGTTTTAGATCAAGCAAGTAAGCGCTGGTTGAAAGTACGTAAATGGCCATGCAAATAAGAAATAAAAGCCTGTTGCCCATTTAGGTCTCTGACAAACAAGAGTTGCCAGATCAGCTTATAAAGAGCCCAACCAACAAAAAATATATATATACCGGTACTTGAAATTGTTTCTTGTACCCATGAAGCACAAGCAAGCAATTGTGAGCCCGAGAAGCCTTTAGCCTATTATTATTAAGCTGCTTGGACTTGGATTTGATTCTGTAGTTTATCTACCTTACGTTTTGGATATAGGTGGATGATGTGGTAAGAAAAAGTGATAGTATGACATTTTGTCTAGAAATCATGGACGTCATAATTCTCTAAAAAATACACACCTTAGAAAAACCCACAAGTGCAATGCTGTGAAAGTGTGTGGGTTCACCACTTTCATGTCTGGTTTAGGCACAGTATGCAGATGTATATGGCAGATTGATCGAGAATAGTTCGCTTCAATTATTATCATTTATTTTAGTTGTACTTTTGCTGGCTTGAACTTGATTATTGTTCAAATGGTTTCAAACAGGAAATGAGGATTGTTCTAATTGAAAATAGTGATGAGGATATTTCTTTTTGTCTAATAGGTGACCCCTGAGATCCCCCTTTGCGTTGACAACAAAGCAAAACATTTTAAACATCAGTTCCTACGCTCTACTCAATATACACAAGACCTCGTGAAGCCGTGTTAGCGACTGTCGTTTACGTTAGCAAAATATCCAAAATTCATTAAAAAAAATCACCCAATAATAGGACTTTCACCTGTACAAAACATGTGAATACTTCCATTGTGTGTAGAAATGATAATATGAGTATGCAGAGGAATCCCTTGGACATATTTTCTGTTCGATGGTACCATTTCAAGGAGGCACAAAAAGGGCTATATTTTATCCGTTTTGGTGACGGTGCAATCTGATTTTTGTTGACTTCGTGTTGATTGTTGTCAACGTCATGTGACGTAATTCCGGGTCAACCAATACAGTTGGAAAGAAGAACAATTCACAAGGTGTCCCAGCAAGTTCTGGCAACACTGTCAGCAAAGGGATTTCCCCATAAATGGTACATCCCCTTGAAAACCCTGACTACAACTACTTCAAATGGTGCACTTATGGATGCTGCAGGCATCCTTGACATCCAGATGAATGTAGGGAAGTCATGAGTTCTGAAATTTGACTTAATGACGTTGTGGAGTGTAAACATACTCTAGTTTCATGACTGTGCTAGATAGGTCAGTGGTTGTCCAACAGGTGGGTGGGGGAGGGGGTTTTGAAAATAATGCGACTTGAGACCGGTAGCCAATGTAGCTTGCAGAGAACGGGGGTTATATGTTCATGACGTTTGGTGAGTGTGACGAGTCTTGCAGCCGCATTTTGGATGCGTTGGAGTGGAGCAACGTCGGACACTGGCAATCCATATAGAAGACCATTGTTACAGTCTATTCGGGATGATACAAATGCATGTACCAGGCGTTCAGTCGCATCCTGATTCAGGTATTTCCGCAGTTTCCCAATTTTGTATTAATTTGATATACAGCTAGCACAACAACACAATGTCAGATTTGAATTGGTTATAGAAGCCAGAAAAATTCAATTCTGGGAACTATTTTGACAAGTGATAAACTTTCTGTGAGATTATTCCGCTCAAAGCTTGCAAGGTGTCTTCTCATTGGGCCATAGGGGTCTGCCGTACCCAGGGGCAGAAACTGGTGGGATTTTTCTTTTTAAGGGCAAAATTGTCAATCTATGGCATGATATCAGCTGATATCCGACTTGTTTTAACATTCTGAGAACCTATAAATTGTATTTAAGTGATACAGTCAGTATGCAACCACGCGAAAAGTCGTTCCTTTTCTAACCCAGCAAAGCGACCCGGAAGTACTCACCCGTAGCGATACGACTTCGCAGTCATAGTTGACCTCGTAATAGCACGATGTAAATGAGCTCTTTTCATGATTATAATCACACATTTCAAACACATTTGCCATGAAATTGTATAATAAAAAAGCATATTATGCAAATAATATTATCTAATATTATCTGTGAACTTCATGACATGTTGTATTTTCGGTGCAAATTATTGTAATCACACAAACCCGAATTCAAGAAAAACTTGACGAAACTAAAGCCAAATCACCGGTAAAAAAGTCACTTCTGAAGAATCAGGCATCAGTTTTATCCATCGTATCATAATATTCATAGTCTTTTGTAACTAGAAACATGCTTACAATTTTATAAAATTATTTAGTCCGGTCAAGTGAATGCTTATAATATAGCTCCTCGAATCTTGTCTCGATATAAATTCATTTCGTAGCGTCGATGGGTTGTTGATCAAATGTTTAAATCTCACGTTTATATTCAGATTCGCTTGATAGCTCAGATGGTAAAGGCTTCCCTTTGGGAGCGGGAGGTCCGGGGTTCGAAATCGATCCTTCTGCTCTGCACAATGTCACATGATTATTATTTTTTACAGAAAGATATTCTGGTCAAAATGAATAAACATTTCACAATTTCATCACACAAAATGCATGAATTCGGACGTTTTCATTGGAAAAACAGTATTTTTTTCAAAAATTTCAATAATTAATTCAAACGCGGGCATGAAAATGAAGCGCGGGCGTGTTACGGGAAACTAAAAATCAAGTTGGCGAGGCCTAACGGGGGATCGTAAGTTTCGTTTTCTGACCGAAAATCTGTGAAAATCAAACTCCGTTTTTCTTATCAAAAAAGAAGTCGGGCATCAATGTTTTTGATATGAAATCAAAGCTTAAGATTCCATTAGTACGGAAATTGCTCTTAAAACATCGTACAAATTTTAGTCCAGTCAAGTGAATAGTTACAAGAAGCAAAGTCACGAAAGTTTTTAAATTCTAAAATTAGCGATAAAATCACTGTTTGTGGACCAAATATGGCAGATTTGGCATCATATTATAGAGAAAATTACGAACAATCCACCTACTTCTCCATCATGGCTGCCAGCTAACCCTACCTCAATTAATTCAGGGAAAACAAACTTCTCGTAAGGTTTTAGCGCAAGGTTGACATCCTGAAATCGATCTTTGCGTGGGTTAGAAATCGGCAAGGTCACTCATTAAAAACGATACCTGCGTGCTGACTGGATAGGCTTAACTTCTCCCCTTTGAATGCAAAAATGATTGATTGAATGAACTCCCAACCACCATGGTAAGATGGGCAAATCAAAGAGTTTCTTCATCCCTTGATTCCTTTCTTTCGTAGCCCAGGTAGAACAAATGAAAAGGATCTTTTCCCTAGCTTTTTGAGCAAATCCCTACATCGTTAGAGTCTATTTGAACCGCAAAACTGGGTTATTTATAATTAGTTATTAAACAATATTCATACCTAAGCACTAAAAGCCTATCCTTATATAACCTGTTTCTTAGAATGGTTATACAAAGTATTCCAATTTCCATATTTGGACACTATTGATACACATTCATAATGGAGTATGCATTGGCCCATGTGCCATATTTGCACAGTATCGCGATACACATCTAGTATAATGGATTAGGAAATTGGCCCAATTTATGCAATATAAAGTGGGTGATATTTCATGTGTCGCACTGCGTAACATTCTGTACACATTGCATCATTGTTGTTACAGTATTCATGATTTGCATTACTTAGGTATGTGAGAGGGAGAAATGGGCCACTTAAGTTATATATTGAACACCCCCTATGTTATATCAGAACTGTCCCTGGTAAGGCTAAATTTTAAAAAAATCATTTGTCTCAAAGCTCCCGCGCGCATTAGTAAATTGCTGCGCGTTAGAAGAGGAAAAAATGTATGTTTTTTTTCTCCAAAAAACAACAACAACAAAATCCTAAAATTTCACCCATTTTTCAGATTTTCATTGATCGCATCATTCTAAATACAAAAGTTCACTTTTACAAGGATTTCAATATTTTATATTTATAAAACAATTTTTTTTTTTTTTTTAAATCGCATTCCGCATTAGGTTTTGAAAAACTGAAGAGCTTTGAGACAAAAGATTTTTTTAATATAGCCTAATATAGAATAGAAGTTTATATCGAATTGAAGTTGTGGGCTAGGTCTATGTCTTCCATAAGGAGTATAGAAATATTAGATAATCCATCTATCTTCATATTGGCAACTTCTATGGTCTCATATTGTGCAGTGTTGAGAATATTCTAGGATGCATACAAATGGCAAGGTACCAGCCATTTTACCGACAAATATTGAAAATGATATACATTTTATTCTGTACTATGTGTGCACAGGGGTAAGTGTGTGATATTCATTTGATATTTTATTTAGCAGCTATATTGTCATTTTAATCTTTTGAAGTTTGCAACATGATGGCAGTCAATATCTGTATATATATTTCGCTATCTTCAGTAGATAGCACGGGTGACCTGTGTGCAGCAGGGAAAATATTCCATCAACCTTTATTTATAACTATAATTACCCCTCTCCTTTAAAAGGTAATTTTCCCTTTAAATCCCCAGAATCCTGCCATTATCAATACCGATCAGTCATTGGACTTTATCAGCTAATACAATCTTGCCTGTTTCCATGGTAACATGTGTGTCACAATCACGGTATTCGGTCAGATTAAAGAGTATCATGATACAGCAGATACAAATCCCTTGCTTGTATCCACATTTTAAACAGTCTAACCAGAAGGTCAGTGTGGACACTACTCCTTTTTTGCTAGTTTTAAGGATGTTCCCATGGTTAGCAAATATTGTTGATATTTTACAGGGCTTGCTGAGCTCCACAATAATCTGAAAATTGAGCTTGATCGGATGAGTGGTTCAAAAGTTATGACAATTTTATTGTCAAAAATAAAGCGTAATTGATGCAAAAATTTGTAATTAATTATTACACAAAAAGTATAAATGCTACACTAAAGCAGGGAATTTTGGAGCTTGTTTATTAGTTTTTAGAAACTGTCCTGTGCTGCGGGAGTCTATAAGACATCTGCATAATTAATTATTCTTAATTAACTAAGGAAGCTTTAGGTTATTAAAAAGTGAAGCTAATTAATGCACTTAATTAATTTTTTCAAGTTCATGCACTGTTCTTATTGTATTGACACTTGGTATATATGTTGGCTATACAACTCTTGTTATTTCCTGTGCTGCGGTAATCAAATGGAGTTTTCCATTAAAAAAAATTAACAAATTAAATCGAATCAGAATTGTTATATCTTTTGAAAAAAGACATTTTTGTTGGACTCAATCAGCTCTACCTTATACTTGAATATCAAGATTTGTTGCTAGCCGTGGGAACATCCTTAAAGAATCCTTGTTTCCCGAGGCAGCACCAATTGACACATTCCTTTAATTTAAGTGGGTACAGTATCTCACATCAAGGTATTTCATTACTCACTCTGGTAAAATAAAGATAAGTGTAATCTAATCCATGTGAAGTTTGTATAAGTGATGTGGGATTGAGTTATTTGGATTTTAGTGAAGTGTGATATCAGTGATGATTTCATTGAAGTATTATCATATCTATCTAGCATTATGTTCAGTTTCAACAAAATAAAGATGTATGGTATAACTTCATAAATGGTTATTTTTTAATAATGAGCCAGAATTAAATCGGGGATATCACCGGCGCATATAAGCGCCACTGATGGAGTAATGTATATGTTAAGACTTGAAGTTTGAGAGTGGGATTTCACACAAATTAACACATGCTTCATGATTCTATCTTGTGGCACAATCCGGCGAGCTGTCAATTCAGTTCAGCGTCCGCCTGCCACGTTGGCGGCCCGGGTTCGATCCCCGGTGCGAGTGAACAGTAATCTTTCCCAAAAAGTTTTTCTCCCCTGATAGTTTAATTGTTAAAAACACAATTAGGGAGTTAGGGTAATGGAGCGTAACAGCCAGTTGTTCTTTCTCAAGAAAAGTAAGTTGATTTTGATAATTAGTATATTTAAAGAAAAGGGTTTTCCCTTTTATTTGGATATTTTATTGCTTTAATCCTGTTCATATATTGCTATATGTTACTTTTCCAATTAACCGTATGTCATTGTCACTGTAAGATCAGGTGTTTAGGGAGACATTGCAAAGTCATTAGATTTATCTACATTGTATGTTAAGCATTCCTCCCCTATATTGGAAGCAATCCCCTGGATTAAAAATAGCCAACTTGGGGTTTATGCGGAAGACACATGAGTTAAGTTGTGGGGGCCACTGATCAGTCTGTCAGATTGTGTTATTATTGTTAATGATCAAAGTTTTTGATTTCTCTGTAGACTAGACTGGCAGATAATGATATTTTGATGGATGACATTGGTCAGACAGATGTACACTCTTACAAAAAGGTTCTTGATTATCCTGATGTAGAACCAGCCCTCAGTGAAAAGAAATACCGGTATGCACATTTTTGAGGTTCGTGTTGAAGGTCATTTCAAGACCCCACTTAGCTAAATCCAGATTGAATTCCGTAATATCCATCTACCATATTGTGATCATGAAAATCCACATCTGGAATACTTAGACTTAAAAAGCTTCTTCAGTCAGAGATTTGATGAGGGTTGAAGGTCATTTGCTAGATCTGTATGGCCATGTGTTTTGAACTCGCCACCCTTCCTGTTGCATGTCCAGATTTTTACATTTTACACCATGGTAACATGTTGTGATTAAGAATGTTGAAAAAATATCCATATTTTTCATATTTTGATTTAAGCTCGGTGATATTTTAATACCTATCCCAATCATAATTTTACTGTGCATATTAGTTCCACATGCAATTACCCATCAGAACATAATGGTTGTCAATGGTAACTTGGTGAAATATACTATATCAAGGAGTAAATGAGCACAAACATTTAAATTTCATAACTATTAGAGTTAACAAGTATATTTTTGGGGTAAGCACCCTATCCTGATTTCAACGCCATTTTTGAATTCCCCTATTTAAGAGCTTTCCAAAAATGTATAATTTTGCTATCATCAGTCGAATACTTATTTTGTTATATACTCATGTATGTAAAACCGATGAATTAGGGCAAGTTCACTGTGTAGCGAATAGGGGAAAACCCAATGCAATCATTTCATGATTACAATTGTTACATAATAGTTGTTACATAATAGTTGTCACGTTTGTTGAAACAGAATCTTATAGAATATAAAATAATCTATAAAATGAGAGCAAAATCATGTTCGTACAAATGAGGAGTTATTGTAAATTGAACGTAGAATTGGGAACATTTTCTATATTCCCCATAGAGATTGTACACAGCGCCGCCACTGCCACCGCCACCACCCCTGACTTTCACAATATAATCAACCATATCTCAGCCAAACAGTTATAGAAATACCTGAATTATTCACACAATGTAGCTAGATAAATAGGCTTTCACATGACACCTCAACCATAGCTCTACCACATTTAGTTGTTGAGATGGATGATTCGTCACCAAAAATGCAACACCACCACCCTTTTTGGGTGGTGAGTTCAAAACACATGGCCGTATTGAATTTGGTATTGTATGAGGCGCATTCAATAAATACCTGCAACCATTGAAAATCTCTGAACCGTGACATGTGTCAATACAATAAACTTATGATACTTAACCTGTAAGCCTTACCCCTTTCTCACGGAAAAATTCAAACATGCATGTGGGTCATTTTTATCATGTAATTTCATTACTATAAACATCATGGTCTCTGGGCACTGAAAATTGACAAGAATCAGCATTATAAATCAAGCGCCAATATTAACACTGTTAACGCATATAAGCACTGCACAAAAATATAGTAACCACTTTTTTCGAGACACATTGGGCCGTATTCTCGTACGTAGTTAAACACGGTTTTAAGCTAAACGCGCGTCTAACTTTGACTTTAGACACAGCGTTTAACTAAACGCAATTCTCATACATTTGTTTTACTTAAACACGCGTCTAACTCGCCGAAATATGTCTAACTTTAAACATTGGTACGGGGGTAGTTTAATGCGTGTTTAACTAAACTCGCGCACCAACTGTATGCCTTCAATGATCACTCATCCGTGCCCGGTGCAAGCTGACGTGCGGATCGCGTAGTCTTTAAAAGTACCGTGTATTTAAGGCATTCGGTCGATATGTATTTGTACTCCATTAGGGCCACAATGAATTAAATACCTGTATACAATCAACGCAGGACCACTCTGGGAACGAGATTTGCCGAGTTTAAAATCGTGTTTTGTTAAACACGTCGTTTAAAGGATACACTCATGTTTAAGTTAAACACATGTTTAGTTAAACACGGTTTTAAGATAAAACCCTGTTTAGTACGAGAATACGGCCCCCTGTGTTTAATTCCTAAGACCCTTAATAAATTCGAAATATGGAGAAGAAAAAAAGGATAGCAAAACAATAGCACCAATATTGATGAAGCAGTGGTCATTTGAATAACAAATGATGCAGTTTCCAATGTTGCACTTAATGCATGCCATAAACTTGTCTTTCAAATTTCTCGCCATTGTAACATTTAATTCCCTAACCAGTGCCCTGAGATCACGGTATTCACAGTGCTGAAATGTAATGATATAAAATGACCTACAATGTATGTGTTCAAGATTTTTGGGTGGGGGACGAGTTAACTCGGACCCCTTAGTTTTCAAATGAAAGGTCACAGGTCATTATTATTGTTTCAATTAGCTAGTGGTGACGTGAAACGTTACAATTATTGTATTTACTAATAATGTAAATTGTATTATACATAAAGGAAGAAGTATTGATAGGAAAACGAACTTTATCTGTGGTTTCAGGCAATTTGAGCTTTTTAATATGAGTCGGCAGTAGTTTGGTATAAAAATGCTAAAATATCGCCAAATTCAGATTTTCAGTGCGAAATTAGTATTTTAATGATATTTTATATTAAATGTGTCTATTACCGTAAATAAAATGGTGCTTTAATGGACAATGTGTTTAAATATCACATTTTAATTTTCGATTTAGCAGTCCTGAGACAATCTCAACGAATCTATACTGTTGTAACATGTGCAATTTGTGAAGAAGATACCGTGGTCTAGTGGTTAGATGCCTTACCTCTCACGCGGGGAATCCAGGGTTCGATTCCGCTGGGGAGCACACCTTTTTTTTAATATTACATTTGTACTTTTTTATGTTCCATTATTTTGTTTACTTACAATATCATTAGTTTGTTTATTAACGAGACTCTTTTTTTATCTATTAATATTGTTCAATGAATATAAATAATCACAATTTCTTTTTTGATTCGGCTCATGTTGGCATTGTTGTTATGTTCGTTCGTCTGGCTGTTCGTGATGTTTATTTTTACAAAATGATTGACTACAATCAGGGAGGTGTCATATTTGACACCTCCCTGCTACAATTATCCATCAAAACCTACCATTTATGCAATACAAAACAAAAACGGCCTATATTGGTACAGTTTTATTAAATCAAAATATTAAGGAATGCTTTTCTACTAAAAAAAAAAGATTCGCATTGTGTACTATTTATGATCAATCTTGAGTTAAACAAGGTCTTCTAAACAAGGTCTTCTAAAAAACTGGGGGGACAAGTGTTTAAGGTGGCAAAAGGATCATGAGAAGACTTGTGGAAGTTTTGTGGAAGTTGGCAAGAGGATCACTAGTGTGTTGTTTCTGGAAGGACTGCTGTACATAATCATGCAATTTACATCGAAATATATTATTACAAATTTAAATTAAATTATAAATGATGATATCTTCCTCTTGCCAACTTCCACAAAAGTCAACAGATCCATTCCAAGTCTTCTCATCCTTTTGCCACCTTAAACACTCGTCCCCTCAGTTTTTTAGAAGACCTTGTTTGTTAGAAAAGAGTAATTAGACTTATAGTTTAAGTATTTTACTGACACGTGTCACGGTTCAGAGATTTTCAATGGTTGCAGGTATTTATTGAATGCCCTTGTACATCTGCCAATTGCCATATTATTATGGCCCTCAGATTGCGCATTTTATTTTTCAATTTTCCCCCTAACATTTGTCAGGCAAATATATTATTGACTTAAATAATTCACTACCCTTGCTTGTACTTCATTCAGTGGTTTGATGAGGGTTAAAGGTAGTTCTAAGAACCACTTATCAAATCTAGATTGAATTTACTTACACACATTGCCATATTGTGGTCCCGCGAGGGGGGAGGGGGTGGGCACTCATGTATAAAAGTTGTTATCATCCGTATGAATCCACTCTTACAAACTACCCTTAACACGGCTCTTCAAAGAAGGAAAAAGTAACCCTTGACAAGGATTATACAGCTCGAAGAATCATATTCATACAAAGGATATATAGGCCCTCAAGACAGAGTTTAGACTGGTATGAAGTAAAGTAAGTGTGTGATTCAGTTTTGTTTGTAAATTTATCCGTACGGGGCAACCATTTTGGGGGCTATTTTATTAGTGACACATGACTATCGCCCCAAGCAATTCCCTTATTGCAGATTCATGTTGAAAAAGACACCCTTATTCTCTCAAATTGGCGATTTTGATTCCCTAAGCACAGGTTTGCGCGGGCCCTTTGTGGTCGAAAAAAGCACCCATATTTCACGTTTTTGTTCACACGGATGATTATATCTGTCTGCCCCCCCCCCCCCCCCCCCCCCCCGGTCATAAATCCACATGTGGAATATTTTTTCCATCTTCTTTGACGTCAAAAATACATTGTTGACTTTACTCGCTCACAACCCGTGCTTAAAAGGTTAAGTGTGTGAATCACTAATAAAATGGTAATCTTTTATGATGTGGATTTTTAACAGTAAAAGATAAACACTGTCAGTCAATCGTTTTTTAGAGCATAATATGCGCTATTGATGGAGCATTTCATCCCAGACCAGGTCTGAAAATGTGTTTTTGTTTGTCTAAGCCGGTCAGCCATCTATAAACCTTTTCAGTGCGGATACCCTTGGCGGAAACGCAGCCTAAGTGATGCAGTAAACATATGGCAGACCCAATTTTTATATATCACTACATTTATATTTTACATTGGGTATATATTAGAGTGTCCCATTAAAAGAGTCTTTAAACCAAATTGGAACTTTCTAACATGCCACCACAAAGGTTTTGTGTCAGATTACCGCATCCATTGATTTGAAACTGTTTTTTGTGGAATTAAATGTTAAAGAAAATATAGTTGTTTAGGCGGCACAACAAACGCTGTTGTACAGCCCGAACGACCCTTTTGTTTTTCAAATATATAAAGAAATTGTTTGAATATTTCAATTTGGGGGACATTTTTGCAACATTTTGAGAAAAAAATGTATTGAAAAAAAATAATCTTAAAAAAAAAAATCTTATCTTATAGGAAGGAGTGAAATTGTTCACATATCAGGATTCGTATATAGACATGTCTCGATTATAGCTTAGATATGTGGTATTAGCATTATCTAATATCTTTATCAAACTAATAAATAAAAATGTATAAAGTTGTTGCAGGCACGCATACCTAAAGACTAGACAGCCGACATCCCACATCAAACGGAAGCGCACTTGACGTGTTAAATCGACAACATTAACATGTATCCTGAAGCTGTGATTATCGTAAAACTGCTTACTTGTATAGACACGAATCATGACAAAACATTGAGAGGTGATTTATATCTTCAGTATAACAGGATATATATATGGGGTGATGCAGATACTAGCTTCCATGCAAAGATGCTTAAAGGCATATTATGTGATCTTTTCCAGGGAGCACCCTCTATTCATGATTTGTTTTTTAGAAAGTAGATTTTCTTGCAGATTTACATTTCTGATCATAAATCGTACATACATTCCAAGTTACAGAGGGATACGATTCCTAATTACCTCAAAATCATGGTTTTAGAGTGAATTTAGACTAGAGTAAAATAAGTTGTCGGATATCCGACAGTTTATTTTCACTCTAAAACCATGATTTTGAAGTAATTAAGAATGGTATCGCCCTGTAACTTGGAATGTATGTACGATTTATGATCAGAAAGGTAAATCTGCAAGAAAATCTGCTTTCAATTTTTTCCGATGTTGAGGGCGTTCCTGTAAAAGATCACATAATATACCTTTAAATTGTAGTGTTAGATAATTGGTTTAAAACTGGTGCCTATAAGAATCACGTAACATCTGTTAAAGGAAGGGTCCCGCAAGCACAACATTGAGCATTATTTGTTAGAAAAATAATTATCCAGCCGAAATTACGTAATTATATAGAACAAAACACCATACTAGTCACACAAATGAATAAAAACTGCCATCACTCAACATGCAATTTTTAAAATTCGCGGCGATCAAAAGTCCCGGTGTCGATGACGTCACGGGTATCGGTGCTAAAATTTGCGCATGTGCATTGTATAACTATGACATCATCGACACTGGGACTTTCGATCGCCGCGAATTTTAAAAAGTGCATGTTGAGAGATTGCGGTTTTTATTTGTTTTTGTCATAAGTGTGGTGTTTTGTTCTATATAATTACAAAAGTTGGGCTTGATAGTTATTTTTCTAACATATAATGCACACTTTTATGCTTGCGGGACACTTCTTTAATGACCCAGTGGAGATTATCACATTGGAGAGGACTCATGATAAAATATTAGGATTTAGATTCTAAAAACCATGTGATTCCTATACAACCATAATGACAAAGCTGCATGTTTGAAGAATGGCATTCAAATTACTGGCATGGTCATTGAGTATGTATCCAGAGTTTTATTGTACATATCTGATAATAATAGATGTAATATATTTATTCTGATTCTGATTCATATCTGTAAACTCTTCTAGCCAATATTTTCTAGAACTCATCTGGCATAACTCAAGGTAATGTAATTCTGATTCTGGAAGACTGAGAAATTAGCACTTTTGGCGGGGTAAAAATGCAAGTGGTGGGTGTTTCAGCATTTGATTATGTCATCTCTGAATGTTTCTATAGCCATAACTCTTATGGAAATACAAATATCACTAGCAAGCTATGAAATCTTATACATGTAGCTTATAAAGATAATACTTCAAATGTCAACAAAAAAACTACAAAAATCAGTCAGTAAGGAGGTATAAACTGCCAGTATAATGTTTCTTTGTAAAAGTTATGTGAAAATGTCATCCCATTTATGATGTCATAAGGAGGGTTCAGACAATGGCCGCTAAGCTAGAGACTATATATATAGCATCAAATTTGCTAGTCTCGAGATTAAACTCTCGGTTAATTTATGGATGTGTGAATTTTGTTAACTAACCTCAAATTTTAACCCTAAGAAACCTAGCAGTTAGCTAGTCCCGAAGCACTAACCAAGGGTTAGCCGAGAGCGTGTCTGATGTGTGAATCCTTCAGCCATGTTAACCGTGAGGCAATTTTTTGTTTGTTTGTTTGCCCTTATGGACAAAAATTTGGAGGGTCGGTAGGTCTATCCTTTTTTTCTTTCTTTTCTTTTTTTCCCCCTCTCACTTCTTCTATTTGACATATAGGCCTATGTACAATGCTTGAAACACGCAAAATAATGATTAAACATTGTTTCTACACTCTTGGGAAACACAATATACAAAAATATTGACATTTTATGACGTCAACAGAAAGATTTAAAATTTTAAAAAATAGCGACCCAAGATTTTCGTATTTTTGGGTCAGTCGTGGAGGGCATACATACCAATACATTTGTTTGGCCTGAGTGAAGTCCATTCATTGCCTATCAATATGAGAATCGCGGGACCTTGAGTTAGTCTTGAAGCTACCACAGAGGTATTGCTGGCCTTGACGCTAAGATTGTCATGTGGACAGGCACTCTGGATTAACGGTAGATTTTCTTAAAGCTAGAGACTAACTAGTCTCGAGACTAGTGACTGCCTGAACAGGCCTATAGATTCATATTATATAGTTTGATTTATTACATGCAAAAGATGTTCCAATAAATGGCATCACTCAACTAAATTGAGAAAATGCCTAAAAGCACTGAAAATTAGGTTAAGTACGAAATACTGGAAAACACAATACTTGATTGGATTTTATATTATGAATGGATCTTATAGTATTGACGACATCATTCAACCAAGTTAAAATGCCTTATAGTAAAGTTAAAAAGTAATATTGTGTGTTGGCTGAAGCTTGATTTTCTATAATATATTTGGCTATCACAAGACAGTGACGTAACTGCGTATTCTACTAATTGCAGCACATAACGTGCGCGGCTACTCGCGGCGCTGCCGTTCACGCACAAGCATTCAAAGACGGAAGATACATACGCGTGCGTAAAAGCTGTGCCTGTTAAGTTATGTCACTGTCCAGAGGAAGCCAAATGGAGTATAGTGGGGTTTTATGATTTGTTATTATTTCAGTTTTTGTAGGTACATGTTCTCTTATTGACCCAGTTGGAAAAGGTTGGCCTATGGCTAAAGCACTCGGCTGTCTTTTGAACCTGGTTGTTGTTAAGTGATGTTTTTCAGATTAAATTCATTTAGCAAGTTTACCAAAAAGATATATTTAAATGGATAATATAAGTAAATCTAATTTGGTCATTCTTTCATTCATTCATTAAATATATATATGTGATGCGATCTGTGAAAACCCGTCGGATGTCGCAAAATGTGAAATAGGGCCGGATTATGGGTAAAATAAAAAATTGAAAAATTGAAAAATAAAAAAACTTTTTTTTCTTTTTTTATAGATTTTGTTTAGAAAATTAATTTTATTACTTTGTGTCATCACCTTTTATGAAATTTCACCTTCAAAAACTTACTTAAGTCACTTTTCTAATTAGCCTTATAATGTTATTCTATTGAACTATGTATCTTTTATGGCCTGTTTTCATGATTTCTTGTTTTGTAGCTTTTTATGACATCACAATCATCATTCACTCATAACTTTTTTTTGTAGTGATCGTGGAAAAATGATCGAAACAGTTCTGTAATCAGCACAGATTCAGCTTTCTTATGATATAAATATCTCCAATATGAAAAATCCCGACATGTGGCGGGTTTTCACAGATCGCATCACATATTTGCATTAAAGTCTAAATTATATCTTAAGTCAATGATAAACTCATTTTGAATAGATCTACCTTTAAAGGGATTTGTTTTGCAATTGATACAGGTTTTCCCCCTTATTTTCTTGACCACAAATCCAGGCCCTGCAAATGAATACTCTTGATCCATCTGAATTGCTGATGTATAATATTTATGTAACTCTGAATCAACTAAATGGATAGATGAATATTTATATATGAGTTCAATGCTCCCACTCACCAAACATCAGCTTACAAAGTTTATCTCTCTTTAACCAAGGGATATATTTTTTGTTATCGATTGAAAAGCTTTCCCTCATATTATTTTGAGCTAGAATAGTCTTGATGTGTAATTAAGCTTTTCTTTAGCCGTGCGTAGATATTAAATCCATTTACCCAAGTTTGACTAATTCTTGGACCTTAATCCAGGGACTATGTCTGTAGTAAGTCATAGACCCTGAAAAACAACTACGAGTTAGTATATAGGCTCATTCTGTATCGTGTTTCTATATCCTGTGTATTTCTTGGGTCAATTTGCTGTTCGACATCGTGATTATGTTCTTAAGTTTCATAGTCCTACCATAGGACTATACTCTATCTGAGCCCAAACAATCGGTATATCCTTGGCATAAGACATTAAAGGCAAATTATGTGATCTTTTCCAGAGAGCGCCCTCTATTCATTATTTTTTATAGAAAGTAGATTTTCTTGCAGATTTACATTTCCGATCATAAATCATACATACATTCCAAGTTACAGAGCGATACGATTCCTAATTACCTCAAAATCATGGTTTTAGAGTGAATTTAGAGTGAAAATATAAACTGTCGGTGTTATCCGACAGTTTATTTTCACTCATGATTTCGAAGTAATTAAGAATCGTATCGCCCTGTAACTTGGAATGTATGTACGATTTATGATCAGAAATGTAAATCTGCAAGAAAATCGTCTTTCAATTTTTTTTTCGATGTTGAGGGCGTTCCCTGGAAAGATCACATAATATACCTTTAATAGGTTAGACTAGTATTAAGACCCCATTACGGAATAAATAATCCTTTCGTCAGTCAATAGAGGATTTTGTGCCAGGTTAATTCTGTGCTGTCTTCACCAAGGTTAAGCCAAACGTTCTGAGGACCTTAGAGCCGCTATAACCTGAGATCCACTCAACTATTTGTGGTAATATTACCACAAATAGGATAACATACAACTCAGTGTTTTTATATTCAATTTGATAATTTCCCTAGATGGCTACTTTTTTAATTATCAGCATAGCACAATCTCGCTTTTATTTAAAAATTAACTTATGTAGAGAAATGTGAAGATATTTGATATATCTTATATATATTGCATTCAGCTTTTACGTTATATTTTATATAGAAACACTAAATTATATGCAATCTCGCTTGTGGAAATAATATGTGGCAATTCTTGAATTGATAGCAGTGTTTAGATGCTCACTTTAGGGCAGTCCTATAGTAGGACTGTAACAGCCCAAGGTGGAGGGCTATAGTTTCATTCTCACAATTATAGACCTAGGATGCCAAAATTGTATCTTTATCAATTCAAGTTGTTATAAAAGTACTCAGTTCCTCATAATACATGCATGTGGATTTGGCTGTACATGTACTTTGGGATAAAAAATGTTGCAAGAACAAGATCTAAAGCATCATATAGAAGTATTTAAAGATTTAAACAGAAATACAAAATCAAATAAATTATCCATTTTATTTGCACACCCTGTACATGTTCTTTTTGTAACATAGATGGTGTGTTATTTAGACTCTAAATCACATTTTCTCTGCCGCTCTAAAGCTATTCTTAGCTTCAAATCCAGGTACCTGTTTGAAAGTGGTACACAGTATCTTCCTAGGTTTTATCTATCATTTTATTTTCTGGATATTGCGACGTCTTTGACATTGCACTATTGTTATTAAATCGACTTTTGATTCAATACATATGTTGAATGTAAAGAAAGAACAAGACAACTGGAGCCTACTACCTTCTAGGCATGTCATAAAAAGGAACAGTTGCACAACCATTTATGAAGATTTGTTTTTCTCCATTACCTTTACAATGTATGGTCAGTGTTATAATGTTTATTCAGAGGTGCAATCCAGAATATGTTCCCTGTACACTACAATCGCGGCCATAATTAGTTGGAACATCCATGTAATAATTACGCTTTCATGCGTTCCTGTTTGCGCAAAATGTACACTATCGAAACATTGCTGTCTTTGACGGAAAGCTTGAAGCTTTTCCTCAACATGAATAACTCCCCCCACCCCACTAGGCAATGTTGACCCCTTCCAGTATCCCGTAACTCAAAAATCATGTTTCAACATTGATCCAGGGGGAGAGGGGGAGTTTTTAAACACACATATAAAAGTGTTCCAACAATATTGGCCGAGATTGTAGCCTTATAAAGTCTTATATTTGTTTATGATATGCTGTTGTAGTTGGCGCTGCTGTTAACAATTGGATTAACTGGGATGCTGAGTACCATTCAGCACCTAGGATTCATCTTGGTCATAGCCTGGGTTTATGTCTGAGGTTGTTACCACCGTGCGCCGCAAGTCAACTTCCATTACTTACTAATTCTATCTTGCCGATCTTCAAACCCACAGGGTCACTCGCTCATTCTGAATCTTAAATTCGTTGTTAAGTCGACTGGGCCATGATGTAGAAAGCTACGGTTTATAGCACTTGTATTAGGCCTGGGGGCCACTCATGTATAAAAGTTGTTAAGTATCTGTGTGAATGCACTTCCAGAAACTACCTTAGCAAGGATTGTCAAGGACATGAACAAGTTAGTACCTTAGCAAGGATTGTCAAGGACATGAACAAGTTACCCTTAACAAGAACTTTACTTGGCAAATCACACCCTTAACAAGAACACTTTTGAAACGGTTCAAAATACACTTCTAAGCAAGGTCTGGCACAAAGTGTGCCCTTGTCCAAAAGGCTTTTTAAGGGATGTGTATATTTGTCCTCTAATTTTAATATTTATGCCATATTTGGGGGGTGTTTTGTTTTCATTTTAAGTTGTTTTATTGTGATTAGAGTGATTGTCACAAGCTACCCTTGATGCAGATTCATATAGGTAAAAAAGATACCTGTGTTCTTGGAAATTGGGTGATTTTGATACCATTGGAATGGGCCTGCGTGTCGTCTTTAAAAAAACCACCCTTATTCCGCATTTAGTAGAAAACACAGTTACGTCACCGTCTCTTGATGGCCAAATGGACTATAGAGGCACCATTTGGCATTGTGTTGAAGGGATTGTGTTGTAAAAAACTCTCTCCATAATAAACATATGCATTTTGAGAAGTAACCACCAGCTATCGAAAAGAACACTTTTTGACATCACTCTTAGTATAGTCGTGACACGCTAGTAAATTAGCCACCAAATTAGCTTGCCACTATGCCTGAACACTAATGATTATTACTGGGTATTCCTTAGCTAAGTAGGTGTACCGCTTCAATAGACATGTATGTAGAGTTCATTGTCTTACATGATTGATGTGCTGATTCATACTTCACGACTTCAGAAGTGGAAATGTTCATGCTTTTTTTTAAATTTTGTATCTTCTGTAAACCAAGTCAGTCGCACAATACTGAAATTGAGCAAAAGGTTTCGGAAGTATAAAGTCTTTGTAGAGGTTATACAGTCTCAGATACATACTACGTAATAACACTTAAAACAAAATTAAATTTCCGAGCGTAAACAGTTAAGCATGGGTAAATTGAATACATTTGTTGAAGAAAAAATGTACTACATCTAGGGGTGATTGATTACTTTAGGGCCTAAAGGTAGAAGGGCTTCAATTCTGATAATTGAAAGATTTGATGAAAATGCCTGGGTGGAGTTTTTTGAAAAATTAGCTATTGTGCAATTATCTGCTTTCGTGAGCAATTGGTGACCATGATGAAGAATTGAGGAAATAATTTCCAACCAGAGATGAGAACAATTGAGGTAGTGGAAATCTATGGAATCTTAGTTGGAGATAATAGATTACGGTTTCATCCATGGTTGTAAAACATTTGAGAATGAGGTTTAGAGTATGATGACTGACCCTCTTGGAAAGGCTTTCTTCCATTAGGTGGGGAAAACAATTCTGCTGGGCCTCATCGACCAATTTTGTTAAACATTTAAATGTTTTCATTTATTTTTTACAAAACAATTTGGAAATCTTTTTTTAGCAATTTTTTTATTTTGTTGACAATTTCAAAAATTGCTGAAATTCATGTAAACGTTAAAGGGAAAACACACAGAAACTCCCAACTGACCAACGGACCATACCTGAGAGGTCCCTTTGACAGTAGAACAGAGGTGGGGGGGGGGGGGGGGGGGGGGGAGGGGGGGTGTTCCTGTCACCTTAACCCAATTTACCAGAGATGAAAACAATTGAAGCAGTGGAAATTCACTGGAGAATGAGGTTGAATGCATGTTAACCAATTGACCCCTTGCAAAGGCCTTCTCACATCAACCCAATTATAATATATTGAAAAAGTACTTTAACCTAACACTAATACTCAAACTTCAGTTTGTAGCTATCCAATTTTAATTAACAGATATACTGTTCTCTGTCAAAGACATCTGTCCCACTGTAATTGTAAGAACTAATTACTGTGGTGAATGTCAACTAATCGTCAGGGTTATGATGAACGGCAACTAGTCATCATCAATGTTAATAGTATTTAACAATAGTTTGTCTATTGTAAGCGCACTTTAGGTACTAATTGTTTTATTGTAAATGGCAATTAAATGTCAATGTCGAGGCCAACTGCAGTACCATATTGAAATCATTAGGTCTATAGCGATTAGTGATTCTCAGCTCCTTTCTGTGAGAATTGTAAATGTCCAGTCCATATGAATGTATCAGCCTGCGGGTTTTAGTAAGAACTGTAATTACTGCAATGAATGGCAAGTAGTCGTCAACGTCCAGGCTGATACCACATGGAGGACATTGAGAGCAATATAATTCTTTGTGAAGTTGGTAAAACCTCGCCGCTGTTATTCTCTCCTCGGGTTTTGTTTAAGGAATATATTTATAGAACTTATTAATTTGCTGTCATGAATGGCAACATATTTTCAATGTCAAGGCTGGTGATGTTAATCACTTTGACATTAGTAAACACTTTCCAAGCGGCTATTATGTTACCATATACAAAACATATTTTTCAGAAACCTTTCCCAACTTTCAAAGTCTATCTCAAGATTTACTGAACCAATACTAGGCATATTTGTACTTATTTCAATGCATTTCACATGGTGATTGCAAATATGGTAATGAAATTCAACAATTTTGACATTTTTGAAACATTTTGTGAAATTTTGGAATGTCGTCTGCAGACGCCTGCCACGTGGAAAGTGTTAAGTGCCATTATCAGTTCCTTGTAAATGCCTTGAGGGGTACTCGGCTCTTTTCTGGTGAGAATGTATGACAGAAAGACATGCATGGTAATGTCAAATTTATTGTATTTGTGTGTGTATATGGGGGGGGGGGGGTTATAATACTTTTAAAGGGGCATTGAGAGATAGGGATTGGAGTGCGCCCTCAATTGTCCTGGAAATCAGGGTTTTTTTGCACCTACATAATACTTAGGTATATACTAACTACCATAATCCGTTTACCTAAATTTGCCCGTCTATCATGTAAAATTTCACAATTTGAACATTTTGATGTAGATCACATCAAAATTATCAGCACACACTCACCACATACATTTCTTCAACCATAAATTATTACACTCTAGGGTTCCTACGTATGTTTTAATTATTGAAACAATTTTATTTTTTCAAAATTCCATTTTTCTCGGCAATCTCTCAGTACCCCTTTAAGTCTTGTGAACTGATTAACCACACAAGCATGTCTTCTAAGATGTGCCCCCCCCCCCTCAAAAAGTCAGCTGAAAACACTTAATTCTACTAATACCTTGAAGAAAAGCATAAAAGTTCAAAATAATTCACCACAAAAACAGTTTGAGCAGATGAGGTGTGAAAGGGTACACAAGGATACTGACAAAAAAGGATGTATATTTCTTGCTTGAGAGTTCAGTGGTCATTACAATGTAGGTATAATGTGTGCTTTTGAAAGTTTTTGAAATCAAAACCATGCATACAAGTATTCAAACAGTATTTTTACATCATTTTAATTTGGGAAAATTGGGTTTATATTAGTGATAACTATCTACAGTTTTTTTTAAATAATTCAATAGTTGGAATGAGCGGTGGTGGGGGAATTCCCTGACTAGTGTCTGCCATATTTTAATTTGTCAGTTGATTAGTTTGTCGTGGGTTTACATAGGTAACAATGCAAGTACAATTTGTAAGGTTAGTTGGCGCTGACTGGCTTTAAATACTGCACCGCCCCCTCCCATTATTGGATCACCACTTGATCATTAGTCACATGACTTACCGATTAGATACAAACATACCCTCCAAATCAAACCTACGCCTAAAAAAGGACCCCATAATTTGTACCCAAATTTTATATAAGACTCAAAAAAAGTTTATTAAACAAAAGTCACTAGTTTCATGAAATAAAATCAAACCCTTAATAATGGACGTTATTGTTGAATATTTTTACAATGCAATATATTCTGAGTGCTCGGTGAAAATGGAAAATGAAATGATGCCTGAAATGTCAATACTTTTCCCCATTTAATTTTAGCATTTCGTTTTATTATTATTAATATATCCAGTGTTTCAGTGGGTAACCGCATGGAACCCACTCCGAGCAAATTGATTAATATCACAGTTCACATTTGAACAACTCATGTATTTTATTTTTTTATGTTTGAAATGTCATGTTTCATGGAGTGGTTAATAGCAGATTGCGGTAATATATGGTCCTCAAAAAAGGAGCTTATAAATCCACTCGTAATTCTAAAAATATAGTTCCAACTTGAACGTGTTGATTTACAAGATTATGAATTAATTTCTCTTCTTCAATTTAAGATATTGTTCACGAAGATCGGCTAACAATTAAGAACGCTAGCTACATCAAAGCGAATGAGACAAAGTCCATTTTTTATTTTGATATAGCTAGCTTGATGTGTTATTATCAGGACTTTTGCAGTTGTGTTTTCAATTCAGGTAATTGTAATAGCTAGGTATCAGTTACTATAAACAGACCTATGCATTACTTTTTCACATTATGCATCACAAAACAGACATGAATGACGCTCCCTCATCGATAGGGTCACCAAGAATCACAGCTATGATTTTGATGACAAATGATGATTATAATATAATATGGGTTTGAAAGAATGAAATTTGAAAATACCGATCCCCATAATAGTTTGTTTTTTTGTTTTTGTTTTTGTTTCCTATTTTTATTTACAGGTCAAAAGCACGCTAGCTGGAATTACAATTGAAACCAATGTCATCTCAAGACTGTGTTAAACCCGGTACTACCTTGTCTTAAGACGAGTATGATGAAGAAGTCTGGCACAGAGCACTTAAAGGTAGATGTTCCGATTTTCAACTTGAAGTTTTCTATTCTACATGAAAGGTCATCCTTAAAAACGTCGTGTCCCAAAATTTGAGATGCATAGCTATTGTGGTTCTTATTTTAGACGCACAAGATGCTGTGAACTGTACCCATTGAGTAGTACACAAACTATATCGGTGGTAACCACCATTCGCGGTAATTCAACGCTATTTCGTCGATTTCTCTGTCATTATACCGAATTAGGCCGTCAAATTTCAGTATGATGATGAGAAAAATACGAGCTTTCATATGATATGAAAATCTCTGTATGTTTGAAATAATTCTGTGTTACGAAAATGTGATCGGGTCATCTACCTTTAATACACAGGTAATTATATGATACATTGAAAATGTTGAAGTCAGGTAGTGTGGCACTAAGAAAGGTCTCATTCATGGTATGGTAGACTATAGTTTGATCAGTTCCAAATTGGCAAAGCCTCCTTACAGTAGCGAATGAATACTGAAGGACGTGGGCGCACATGAATTCAACAATCGCACTGTGTATCATATCCGTGACGTGTGCGTGCTGTCAAAACCGTGTGGGTGTGGCCATAACCGCGCGAATACGATTGGATTCATTTTGCTCGCAGAGAGATAAAAAAATGAATATTTCTCGCCAATTTTGAACTGATCAAAAAACTATAGTAACCAATTCCCATTCCAGATAAACAGTTTGAACTTTGTCTAATCCCATATAATGACTTTCTTTTTACGTCATACCTGCCAACCTTCCCATAATGCATCTGAAATGTACAGTTACCCAGGATACTTTCAGTATCACACACGCTCGTCTAACTTTCAGGTGAATCCGAATTACCCTTTAATATGCCCAAACACGACTTTGAATAATTACCTGCTATTTAACGGGGAAGAAAGGATAACAGGCGTCCTGGGTAAAAATTGTGATGCAGTGGATAGAAAACAGGGAAACCAAATCCCGGATATGGATAGGTCAGAGGATATGCGGTTTTATAAAGCTCAACGTTACTTAATATGAACCAGAACAGAACCCGCCAAGGTTGTCGTAGCAACTGCAAGATCAAGTTTCTTAACATATTCCAGGGTAATGGAGACTGAAAATGGAGCGATGTGTTTTTTGCCGGTCTTCGCCAGCCATGGTCTATTTGGGTCATGAATCGTGATACCGAGCCTATGTACACACACAAAGCATTAGGTTTAATAGTATGCAAAGTGGTGTTGACAATGCACTGGATGGACAGAATTAGACAATGTTATGTTTGTCATTATCTGTATTTAATGATTTTCCAAATGAGTAATCATCTGATATAAGAGTAGAAAATTCAGTCAAACTGAATATTGAAGCCAAATTCAAAGCCGCAATATTGGCATCTCTTTTTATTGCATTTAACTACCCTACCACTAAACAAATTACCATTCTTCCCATACAATGAGTTTGTCTTACTTTCCTATTAAAGGTATATGACCCGATCACTTTTTGGGGGCTATGATTTTTTTTTTCACATCAAGATATTTTGGTATCAGAAGAATCCCCATATTTTTCTCATTATGTCTGTAAAATATTAGGGCCCAGAAATGTTTCATTTGGAAATTATAGGCTAAAATGTGGTGAATTACTGCCAAAGGTGGTTAACCACCAGCCAGTCTGTGTACTACTCAATGGGCACATGTCTTTTGACCTTGCGCTTCTAAAAATAGAACCATTGGAGTTATGCAACTCAAACTTTGGAATGCAACAATTTTAAGGATGACCTTTCATGTAAAATAGAAAACATCAAGTTGAAAATCGTGTCATCTACCTTTAACAAATGTTGATAAGTATTTCTGTGTGGGTACAAACAACTGTGAGTCACATGCGTGTTGTCTTGAATCATATACATCTGCCAAAGTGGCTCTCAACAAAATCTTCAATTTCAATGTTATAATCAGCCCACTTCACAAGATAATCTACAAAACATTTCAAAACATTTATTCAATGACCCAAATCAAGATAATAAATACTATTTTCCAAGCACATTTAAAGGATTTAGATGTGACAGTTTTAGTTTTTAGACAAAATTCATATTACCCCTTCATTTTAAGTCAGGTGTATATATATTGCATGTGATATAAATTGAAGGTTTTTTTTTAATTTCTTACTATACAGTAACACCAAATGTTCTCATAGTGGACTTTAAAGAAGGATCATAGATACACACAGTAAACAACCAAAATGGTAGGGTATATACGAATGAAATAATTGTATGGTATTCAAATGCTGAAGTGAGTCACTTTATGGCTTGCTAAGAAACTTATAATAGTTAATCAGATCTATTTAGGTATAACTACAATCTTGGAAAAAGGTCCTTTATTTTGTTAAGAGCTAAAGAAGGCATCTTAAACAACAATTTTACCTTCCCCACACCCCCATTAATCAACGTTGGGACCCCTTGAATAACTGCTGAAGACATTGACATTTCTGAACATTGCACGGTGGAGAGGGGATGTTAGTTTTCTGTCATTAACAAGTAAGTGATTTTCCCCAGGATTGAATAAGGTTTATAACTATAGCCATTTAACATTCCTGTGCTCTATCAGTTTCATTAACACTTGTTGCATCCAATTGTGTATATAACATAGAGGTAAATCAGCAAAACAGGCATATTTCTACCGGATCTCGATATGAGATGCATCCCATGAAAGAAAATTCTGATATAGTGGGTGTGGTTTTGGATGTCAGCAGGCAATTTGATCGGTTTTGGGTTGATTTTCAACCGATACGCCCATACATTATGAGACAATGGTGTATAGTTTGGGCGGGGCTTAATTCCTTCGAATAATAATACCTTCAGTGCGTATAATTATCGCGTCAGCGTGCCTACACAAAGTACCGGCATATGCGTCGTATAACGCAGCTTTGCCATGTGAGCGTGTGCTTAAGAACGAGATTAATTCGAAGCAGGAAATTGGTAAACAGCTTGATGGATTCGCCGATTTTATAAAGGGAAATTTGTTGTTGTTTGATTGAAATAAATCTAACAAATTTTAGGATAAAATGTCAAAATAACCAATAAACTAAATAAGAATGAGTGCGGCGACCATACACGACTCCAAATATGGTACAGCCTATACATTATAAGACCATCGTATATAGCAAAACAGCTAAGAACTATACTTTATTCTCTAAGTAAAATAGCTTTGAACGCGATGGTAAACGGTAAAATGTCTAGCTTTTGTATATTTCAGGCCATATATGGTAGTATTTACCACCTGTTATTGTTCAGCCATATGTCCCTGTACGTGTTATGACTATGGATCTTCTTTCAAATGGATGATATTTCACTCAATGCATGGATCCAGTGCCATATATTACACATGTTTTCTGCCCTAGAATCAACAAAACGTTTTGCGCTGGTTTGCGGTTTTTTCGTCTGCCCACATTTTTACAATAATTTTGTAATCTAGTACAGGTGTGAGATGAAACCCAAGTATGACATTTACATTACTTTCGATGTTTTTTTTCAAAAGGTTAAAGGTTAAGTTGACCTGAAAATCGGCACTCTAAGCCATGTTTATATAGAGTGTATGTAATTTCATATGTGTAGTCTATATTATGAAATGGATTTATCTAAAGAAATTTGAACTCAAAATGTCTCATTTATCATCTAAATTTATATGTCTGACAGTTTCCATATTTAAACATTGAAAAAGAATTAATAAATACTAAGTAAAATGTTGTTAACAAACTTACCTAATTAGTGAAGAAGATTCCATGAAGCAAATATGAAACAGAAAATAGAGAAAGATGGCAATAATTAATATTATCATTTTAAAATGTCGTACAGGGTGAGTCAAAAAGATGTTGTACGGGAATATATATTTGTTTAAAAATAGACCAAACAAATTTGACAAACCAATGAGGCACGTATTCAAAGAGCAACTTATTCCGCTCATATGACAAAAAGAATCATTGAAATCAATCAATTATATCAGGAGCTATGCCTGTTTTAATAATAAAAAACTTTATGTAGCTGACCACAGAATGCTTAATCCTCTTGAAATCTATCCTCTCTAAGTGGGCTGCAAAATGATTGCTGATGTTTGTCCTCTAAGGTAGCCAAACTGTTTTAAGTGGACCTTCGCCCTTCTATCTCTCACAACAAGTCTGTTTTACCTTCCCAACATTAATTAATGCCAGTACCCATTTATACACCTGGGTGAAGTGAAGCAAGGATGGTAAAGTGCCTTGCCCAAGGACACAACACGCTGGCCAAAACAGGATTCGAACCAAAACCTTTTCTTTTGTATTATGGAGCGAGAACTTTGGACCATGCGTGCCCGTACATGTAATATAATAGCTGACATTTAATGTAATATAATATATCAGCCATAATGCTAAAGTTCAAATTGTGCATTTGATAGTCACACAATAGCCTGTCATGCGTGATATTTTTAAAAATTACATGCAGAAAGAAATAATTGTTTATGACTTTTTGTTATTGTTACAGTAATATTGCACCTCTTTTTCATATTATTGTAATTTGATCGTATTGAGTGGTAGTGAGGAAGTCTCAAATTGATGTGGGTTGAAACTTCGTTCCAAACTAATTTAAATCTCATGTGATTATTTAGTTAACCTTTCGTCCTTTTCTTGTCAGGCAGATGACGTTATTACAACAACTCATACTCCAACTTTGTTGTATTTCGTTTAAGTTTGCTTTCTAGATAACAATAACCAAATGCACCACACTTTTTGAGTTAACATTAGTGTAGACTATATATGAATATATGCATATTTCAAGTAAAAAGCCACAACTTATGTTGGCTTTTTGTAGATTATATGCTCATTTATGATATCACGATGGTATCGTAATGTATCACTGTAGCTTTTATCTGATTAGGTGACATGTATAGACCTATACTTGGATGATACCAAAACACATTTTTTGAAAGTGTTTAAGGAAAGGGAATATAGCAATCAATTACTGGTGTGTGTTTTTGTGTATTTTGTATATAAAGAGCAAATGTGAACAATAGCCCAACAGACATTAGCAAAGTTAATGAACTGAGTGATTACAAATCAAACTGGTAACTCTACAGAGAGCTGTGACGGGCCAATCAATTGGTTCACTGCAACTCAGAGAAAATATTCATGATACAAGTAAACACAAATGGGCAGGGTAAGAAAGTGTCGTGGCACAGGAATAAGATGAAAGCCCAAACATATAGCAAAAAATATAAATAAGAGAAAAATTAATATCTGAAGGTCATTGACACCGGGAGAGCTTAGCCAACAATCTCTGAAGAGTTGGAGAGAAGGTGTCTGTTCACACGACACTTAAAGACTGGATTCCTTCCTCTAGGATGTTGCCAACAACAATGTCTGGAAGACTGTTCTACAGTGGAACAGCTGTATGAATGAAGCTTCTGTCTAAGCAGCAAGTTCTGGAAATCGGCAATGAAAACGTGTGAGCTGGCATTGTAACACTTGAACGCGTAGCATGACGTTGAACGTATGCTGTGGGGTGGACAGTGGTTGTTGTTGCTTTTTGTACAAGACTGTAGCTGCTGCTACCTGTCGCCTGTGAAGTAGGCTGGTGATGTTGAGATGCAATAGATCAGTAGCTTCATGAGCTCCAACGATTCTGAGTGCCTTTCTCTGGATGTTATCAAGCTGGCTTAGGATAGTAGGTGAAGCGCTTACCATGCAAGAAGCCAAGTGAAGCATACTCCATAATACGCTGCGGACTTGTGATTTGTACACTGTAGATCTGCCTATGGCCGTCATTTTATTTGCAACCTTACGAAGAGCGCCAGGCTTCTGGCCAGCTTTGGTTGAGATAGCCGAGATGTGTTTGGACCAAGTCAGCTTGCTGTCAATGGTAACACTAGGATTTCTAGTTTTTCTGCAGATGGTAGTTTGCAGTTGACAAAGTAGAGTTCAAGCTTGGATGGGGTTCTCTTCCAGGAGATTATCATGGTCTTGCACTTGGTAGGCTCAAAGGTCAGTTTCCATTTATCAGCCCATGCTTTGATATTGCATATATCACTGTTAAGGCTATCAGCTACTGCATTGGAGTTGGTTGAAGACCTAATGGCTGTGAAGAGTGTTGAATCGTCAGCGTACAGATAGAGCTCGTTGTCACAGACATCCACAAGGTTATCAATGAAGACAGAAAACAGTTCACTGTGGTACTGTATACGGCGTACACAGTTACAAAGACACTATGAGGACTTCACTGACAAAAGGATATATCAATATCAAAAAGGACCATAACAACATCTAAAAATATACGGAAAACAATGTAGTTGAATAGCCTAAAATTGAAATTACAAAAATACAAATTAGCAACTTGAAATCATGTTTTATCTGCCACATGATAAAGAAGGCCTTCTTTGCCTCTCATTTATTACCCTTACGAAAATGCAATCACCAAAATGTGGTTGCAGCAAGGTGGTACCAGGTTGCGCAAGGTTGTCCCAAGGTTGCACAATTTTGTCGCAAAAGTTGTGGATGATTGCTGCAAGGTTGCGCAACCTTCTCAGAAGAACCAAACTGGTTGCGCAAGGTTGTATTTTTCCAAATTTAACCTTGTGCAAGGTTGCAGAATTGATTGCGATTTTCATAAGGGTAGGCATGCACAAATTGCACTATTGCATTTCCCTGAAAACTTAATCTTACAAGTCTACATGATGAATGTGTCTTAGGTGATGTCTATCCGATCAAAGCCTTTTATCCTACCCACAAACTGCCTTAATAAGAACTTAATGTACTTTTATCAAAACAGAATCATCAGGCGCTCTTTTTCCACATGAATTATTTTGTCACTGGATTCATTGAAGCTAACAGGTCATGTACTATGTATTGCGTGTCATAGCCTTGGGTTGTGTATGGTGAAAAAGAAATTAGTAACCTTTGTTTTATCTGACACACATCACGTTTAAGCTTAGTGGTAACTTATAGTAGCCATTGACTTCTTCAACCTGAAAATAACAGTGCTATAATTATCTCTTTTACAAGGAAATAGTTTGAGAATGCTTGTTTTAGGTTAGGTAAGGGGGGAAACTGTTTTACTGGCCTGACCGACCCACTTTATGAATTTTTCAAGGGACCCATGACACTTTTGTTCTGGATTATACCCATGTGAAAAAATAAACATACAAATTTAAAGGACATTTTTTAAGTTTAAAAGAGCACAATTTCTATAAACAATATCCTACAGTACCAGTCGGTATGTAGCCATTCGGTAACCCATATGCTCATACACGAATGGTTTGCCCTGTTGAACAAGTATGTTCAAGTTGTTCACAGAATCGCCAGAACACACTTGTGGTGAGAAAGAGCGCAACTCCTACAGAGAAAAACAATTAACACGAGTATGATATATGCCGGTAACCGACCGACCCACCCACACCATTCACAAATACGTAATACCCATGGGTTATGTGCCAGTTGAATTACTTCAGCAATATTCTAGTGCATTCAGTTTCAGTTGGAATATAGCTGTTTCAAAAACACTTTGAGATTAATATTGTAAAGACTTGAACTGTCATTCATGTTACACTGTACAACTTGTAGCTACTATAGTTCATTCACAATATGATAGTATGTGACCTTTTAGAAATGAGTCAAGAAAGCATCTTAACACTTTCCACGCGGCTATTATTTTTACCATATACAAAAGAGATTTTTCAAAAACCTTTCCCAATTTTCAAAGTCTATCTCAAGGATTACTGAAGCAATACTAGGCATGTTTGTACTTATTTCAATGCATTTCTCATGTTGATTCCAAATATGGTAATGAATTTCAATAATTTTAACATTTTTTAAATATTTTGTGAAATTTTGGAATGTCGTCTGCAGACGCCTGCTGCGTGGAAAGTGTTAAAAGGTCATACTGATGTCCCACCATACACTAAACTGACTATACAGGTAATGGAGATATGAAAGCGGTGTAGGTTCATTGCAACGCATTGACTTCTGTTACCAAGATGTGATTGGACGTGAGCCAAAGCTATCTGCCGCCTACACTCTAGCCGTCAAATGGCCCAGAGCCCACAGTAGGATTAGGTGTCATCCGTAGCTATTAGTTAGATGTTATGCGATGAACCATACATCCTTTAATACCAGGATGAAATATGCTCGGCCCACGGTAACTGGACCGCTATCTCATAGCTAAAAGACTTGATTGAAAATCAAAAATAAATAAACATTAACCTAAATTGATATATGCGTTTGGACAGACCGATACAAAATGGAAAAACAATCCATTTTGAATTCTGACAATTCATATGCTGCAAAATATTTCAGAATACCACAGCAATCCTATGCTGGATGTTCTTGTGGCCTTTTCAATCACGTAATCATGGCAGGCTAGGTGGCAACAGAAAAATAGTTTTAGAGTACAATTGACATTTGAGTTTGAGGGAATTCAAATTGATATTTCAAAATAATATAGGTAAAGAGACAAAAATTATTTATTCAATAAAAAATAACAAAAACTCCTATGAATTATTTATGTATTTATATTAAAGTAGGATTTGTAGTAAAGTTACTGACTATGAATGTAGGTCATGTTTTTAGTATAAACTAATCGAAAAAGAAGAAAAAATATTCGCACAAAAATGACACCCCATCATTAATACCGCTTTATTGCCATGACCAAATCCAAACACACCTCAAGGCACGAGTTCATCACGCTTTTCATGTTTTTGTCTTTAGACATGCCCGTACGTATTTCAGTCGTACACCTCCAGGCAACTGGTGTTTTTGTATAGATTCTATTACTTTTCTTCTTCTTGTGTTAACCTTATCGCAACAGAAAATTTGATGGCTGAAATGTGAAGTGTTTTGCAGGAAATCAGAGATAGGCTGCAGAATTGGCAGTTTAATATAGGTTGAGAAACAAATTTGCCGGTATACCGTAATGAAGTTCTTACACATGCAATAGCATGTTAATACTGGGTTTTTTTGCAGCTTTATATTTAAAATAAGGTCATACTTTTTAGTTCACTGTTTGTGATATGTGATATGATTATCATATGACTAACTAATTGTGTTGAAATTATATCTATTTTAACCAAATCAGAGCTCAAATTACCAAAGTTGATCCTCTTTGACATTCAAATATCAATTCAAAATTGCAAAGATAACAACTAATGGCAATTGCAATTTGAACAATCTGTCATTATCAATGCTTTTCAAATGGTAATCAATAATGATGACATATTTGAAAAATGAGATACGCATCATCACTTAGTATTTGATCGTACTTATTATACACTGTATGTACGCTGAAGACAATATGAACCTTTTTGGTATAACCTACCTGTAACTTTTTAGTTTAATGAGTATTTACGAAATATGGGTGAAAAGGAATAAAGAAAGGTGCATAATTTAATAAAACATGGAAAAAGTAGTAAATGTTCACAAATATGTTCAATTGTTCGATATTGTTAAATTACTGGCCTCAGATACTTTTTTGCAGTTAAGCATTTTATTGTCAAAGTTGTTAATTCAGGTATTTTAATTTCTTGTACTGATCAATTCATGATTTTAAGTTTCTTAGAATTAACATATCCCATATAATACATTGAACAATTTCATTCCAGGCACAATAAGTTGTATTTACAAAGAAGAATCCTTTAATTCGTCACTCACATTTCTGAATTTTATTTATTTTTATAGACTTTTGTTGTTGACTTTTTGACCCAACTTCCTTAATTTGCCTTTATTTTCATAAGGCTTCTACTGTTTTCAATGATATTTATTCTTGTGCCTTGCATCAGGAATCCAGGTCAATATTGCATAAACCGTTGTATGGAAATTCCAAGAAAAATCTTTCTCTTATGACATCAGTATCCTGTCAACAAGACTGACACGGGGTCAAGCACAATCCACACAAGAAAGTGGTTCGATCATTGAAACTGTGTGAGAACAATCTATGTTTTATATCATCTGTACACTTAAAAGATACTCCCATATTTGGAGCTGAAACTTAAAAAATACAGTCAATAAAAAAAGAAGTGATTGTGTGCATGTGAAGATATGCAACATGCATTCATGAATGCCATCGAATATGAATGCATGTGCATTGTTTGCAGAGGTCTGGAGCGCTCCAAGACTTTTGCCCAGCTTCCCACCTAATTCCTCTGTGTCATAAGTGTCCTGGGTTTTTTACTGAAATTCATTTGGAATTCATGTATATATTGTTAAACAAATTGTGAGATGGAAATTCTAAAAAAACCTCACAGGTATGATGTCAGTAACCTCCCTGTCAAAAGGAGTTCACAATCCACAAGAGAAGAGGATCTTGCAAACATTGAAACCTGTTTGAGAAAATCTATACAATAGACCTATCTATACACTGTAAGGATTCTCACCATGTATGCATGTATTTTGAACTGAAAGGTTTTGGTTTTGCAAAAAGCTCAATTTTTAAATAAAAAGAATATGTGTAGTTTATGAGGAATTGAATTTGTTGAGGAAGATCTAGCTTGATACACACAAGAAGCTATCTAAATCAATGCACGATGAGAAAAAAAACTAGATTTAAGACAGGACTATTTTATAGAGTTCTTTTAACGATCCCCACACATATTTTAGCTGATCTGTTTTGGTTGTACACACATTTTGAACTTTAAAAGAAATGTGCAGTTATAGTTAGGAAAACGTGATTTGTTGGGGAGTGCTTAGCTATTTTACCCTCTGAAGAATTTATGACAGCGATGCATGGTAAAAATTATCAGGAAATCTGATCTTAAAAGACAACACATATTATATAGAATTCATGACTATAACGTTAGTGTTGGAGCTAAATAGTCACATAAACCGCATAAACTAAAGCTTTTCGGTGCACCTGTTCAACTCCCAATGCCAACGACAGCATACAAGCTGTTGAATGGTATCTTTACATAATATCCATTATCAAGTCATTCAAAGGTAGCTTGTATTGAGGCTTATAAAATAATTGATTAGATGGCAAATTTGTGATCTTGGTGAATTTGTAGTATTACTGTAATGTATGAGGGATTTACAAATGAATAGTCCCCGCCCCCCCCCCCCCCCCCCCACCCCCCACGATTAACAATTTGCAATGTTATAATGTACTTTTGTGAGTACATTTTGAAAATTGTACAAACAAATTAAAAATTAAAAACAAATCAAAATAATATCATTTCCCTCTTGGCCTTATATAGCATTTGATAGTTTCATGTAACAAAGCCACATCTATATTTCTGCCAGATGTTAAGACACAAGTTTAGTTGACATTAAAGGAGCACTGGGAGATATGTATGGGAGTGCGCCCTCAATTTGTCTGGAAATCATTTTTTTGCACCTACGTAATACTTAGGCCAAACAAAAAAATAGGTTTGTCTCAAAGCTTGCGCGCGCATTGGTTTTGAAATGCCAAAATACCGCATCTAAAATGCAGGAAATTGACAAATCAATTTTCTTTTTCCCTACAAATGTTTATTTCAAGTTTTTATTAAAAATATCGGCAGATTTTCCTTTTCTCAAACTTTACATGACTCAGTTCTTCAAGAAACGCTGCACAATTGTTCTTTACACAACTACATCACAATATTCATTTCAAATAGAAAAAAAATATATCAGGAAGTGTTAACGGTTGCAAATAGTAAGAGTAAAAATTGACACACAAATAAAAAAATTGTAAAAAAATAAAAAATGAAAGACAAAAAATCCCGCGCGTCGCCCGATTTTAAAGCCTTCGCAAGCTTTGAGACAAACTTCTTTTTTTTGTTGGCCTTAGGCATACTAGCTAACTACCATCTGAAACTGTTTACTTAAATTCGCCGTCTATCATGTAAAATTTCACAATTTGGTAATTTCGATGTATATCACATTGAAATTATCAGCAATACATAACTTGCTTGCTTGAACCAAATTTCATATTTTAATAAGGTATATTATGAGCCCTAGCTACTTCCTCCTAAATGATTGCATATTTTCATATTGTTTGCATAAGGTTGTAAATATCTATCTCACATGTCTATCTAGTCAGTCTTGTCTTGTCTTGCCCAGTCTTGTCTTTAAAAAAACCTCTTAATAAACAGCACCCATTCCAGAATGCATATAATTTTTAGAAAAGCCTGATCAAAGTCTTTATACTTATACCCACGGGTAAATGAATGACCTTTCTATAACCATCCATTTATTTACCTGATGTAACCTTTACAGATTTCTTAGTGATGGTTAGTTTCATAATGAAATATAACCCCCAAGGGAATAAAGTGACTCCCACGGTTACCAGAGTACCCAAGTCCACCTGCAACTTGTGTGTTTATTCAGCTTTATATGAAGTATCCCATCATTTCTGATTACACTACATGTAGGAGACTCATCGAAGATGACAAAGCTTAAAATATACGGTGTGCTTATAATGTACTGTACGTACGAGGGTCATTCAGTAAGTTATGAAAGTAATCATGGTATGGGATGCATGAGTGATTCTTTTGAGGGATAGTGTGATCAATACAAAGTATGAACCTTTATCTTTCAAACAATACAGTTTTGGATTTCTAAGATTGAACTATGACGTCATAGCATTGTCTCAAAGTAAGTACACTTGGGACACTACTAAATCAGTTATTTGGCGGGAAATTTGAATTGTTTGTATGAAACATGTGGTAAGAAGATTGCATAACATGACACCAGAAGCAGGTAAATCCCAATTTTTTTTCGCGTGAGTATGATAAAAAAGACAATAACTTTAATCCCTGTGTAATTTGATATATGTAGTATAAGAGGAAAAATTAAGGAGAGGCAATCGAATAAAAAGTATACAAATATCAGTATTTCAAATAGCCAATTTTCATTGAAAAATGCCCAGTCAGTGAATCACTAATATTGCGGAAAATCAAATAATTTAGGAAAAATCCAAGCAATTAACTAGTTTGGGAGATTCCGTATGATAGTTAACTAATTATCTGAACTTATTCGCACGAAACCTGCAGAAAATAGAAAATATGCGCATGCGCAGACGGCAGATCATTCTGAACTGGGCCAAAAATGGCTAAAATCATGAAATTTACCAGATAAAAGCTTACTGTGCCTTCAAATTCTAATCAAAAATAATGAAAAATGCTTAAATCAATGTGTAAAAATATTGTGATAGTCAAAATGAAGATATGCATGAATGTATCAATCAAAGATGGCTGCCACAACCTCTCTTATTACTGTTGTCTTTAGAGCTACTAGATATGTATTGTTAAAGTAATCGTCACATAATTTCAATGGTTTGAGGAAATTTTATGAACAGCTCCTCCTGAAATCCCCACTATTATTGCTTTACATCCCACACCAATTTACTAAATTATAATCCCTCCATTGTTCTTTATCCTTTGTTGTTTTCTAAGGTATATTATTGCGGATTTTTAAAAATAAAAGCGTATTTGAGATGGTCCCTTTTTGTTCGTATTAAGGAATTCAGATCTAAAAAAGAGTGTCAAACAGAGATAAGTGTGTGTTCTAACTATGTGCCAAGTGTTATCTTTTTTTATGCTTGCATTGCCGAGATATACGCAAATGTATCAATCAACCCATATTCAACATATTACATATCCAGCCAAATAATTGACAGATTTCAGTCAGTGTCTGAAACCTATTGTGTTTATGTTAATGATGTTACATAACCAAAGGTATCTAACAATCCAAAAGGGTATTGTTTGAAAGACAAAGGTTCATACTTTGTATTGATCACATTATCCCTCAATAGAATCACTCATGCATCCCATACCATGATCACTTTCATTATTTATTGAACGACCCTTGTATCATATGACAGCACAGATTTATATAATATGGGTGCCCAGTGTTTTCTCTTTGTATTCAGAGGGGTAACACATGATCGTTCCAGAAGGATATACTACCCTCTATTGGATGGCGTTTCAAGGACAATTTTGCTTATTTGACTCCCTTTTTCATGCAAAAACGAGGAATATTTGACTGAACCCCCCCCCCCCCCCTCCCCTTATTTTACCATTTCAAGGACACTTTCAAGGTCGAGGACATTAGTTGGTTCAGAATACTCCCTTTTATAATTTATTTACAGAGGAGTGGACATGGATGGGGTCTTCAAATAAAACTCCCCCTTTTCCGGTCATGTGAACCCAAAGTCAATGTTGACTGAAACTAGGGGGTATGGGTGAACCTTATTTGCGCAGTAAATGGCACAAACTGTTGTGGGCCACCTTATACGGCCTTTAACAGAAAGATTATTTAAAATGGCTGTCCGAAATTGTCAGTAGCCATTCCACATTGAGCTGATTACAGCGTGCTAAGACAAATGACGTAGGATTTATGAGCTAATAGCTGTGTGGCAGCTAAGCCTTGAACATATTGTAATGATGATCGGATGTTTCGCTTTTTAAAACCACTGGAGTTCTTGCTTAATATTACCAAATATGGTGAATAGTCATATGAGGCATCATCCAATCGCACAATGACACTAGTGGAGGTTGGTCAATTGTAAAACAAGTACTGTACGTAAATATAAATGATATTAGCATATCAGGTGTTCCAGTCAATTACAATTTGTACAAGGCTTCGGGCACAAGTGCCCTCAGTCGAACTTCGTTCTCTATCTGGGGTATCTCAATGGTGATCACTAGGCTGTTTTCACCAACCGGAGCGGCAGGCGTGTTCAGTGAGTAGTAGCAGGTGAGAAAGGGGCGGTGGTATGTGGGCCTGTTGGCGGATCACACTAAAAATATAAATAAGATTATTGAGTCCCTGGACTTTTATTAATATTATAGAAGCCTATGATCAAGGCTAATTTTTACTAGATAACCCAAATCTAGGTGAACTCCCAGTCAATCTTATCTGCTCTGAACTAGTGGACCACACACACAATATTCCCTCAGATTTCTTTTCAAAAGTTGATGGATTGTTTGGGATTTAACCAAACCTATGATAATTCATGCAGAAGGAGCCTGATATCAAAGATGGCTCAAGTCATATAGAGAATAAAGTCACCTGTTGACCACCCTATGAATTATAGTTTCTTGGTAAAATATGATGACGTCCAAGTAATATTGATGTTTCCTTAAGTTATGTGAGAGAATATGTCATGTCTTGACCACACTGTTAGATGATTCCTCCTCCTCAGTAGGCAAATAAAGTAAATTCATGGTTATTGTGAAGAAATATATTGTTTCTAAGTACCCTATAAAATTATACTTTCTTTGTAATTTCCGACTTCTGTATACGTTGTAACCAAATAGCATTGTGAATATTTAGGGCCAAGCCAACGACGCACGAAAACATAGCGCACCCATAATGCAATAGAGAACAAAGACAATGAAGCAAAGTGGTTTTTAATCATACGAGATGATCAAAACGTCAATATTCAAGTATCATTTATTGCAGCAAAGGCATGTGGGCGAATATATCCTCTCTTAAGCACATTATATAATAATACTTTTTTGATATAATATTCAAGTAAAATTGATGGCTTATTAAGTCATTTGAGCGAATATATCATCACCTTAAGCACCCATTTGGAAGAGTAGAATTAATGGTTCATTAAGTCATGTGGGCGATCACATCATCTCTTAATCTCACATAATGAATGAGCTTGCTGTATACATACTTCCTGGGAAGAAACACAGGTTGTCAAAACCTATTTGTGGTAGAAAAAACCCAAGTCAAATTGATGGTTTGTTGAATCATGTGGGAAAATGTAGTCACTTGTAATACAGTTGCATTGCAGGATGTGCCCAAAGAGATTCCACCATTGAGTAGCATCTGCAGGCATAGAAACTGGTTTTATTTTCTCGTTTAAGCCATTTTATTGGCCTGAAACGTATATTGACTCATCGATTTAGCACGCCGCATTATAGGCCAAGCGTACAATGTACCACCTGTGTAGAAAAAATAATGCCCTGAACCGAGTGACCCAGTTTGTCTGCTCAACAAGTTACAAATTCCTATGCAAAATACCGTGTCTTAATATGAAACAAAGTAGGGTGCATGTGCAGTTTGCTGTTTAAAAATTTAGATTTGGTGCTGCATGCTTTGTAAACAAAAATATTGCAGCAGTGGCGTAACTACGTTTTTCGTTTTTCATAATGGGGGAGCAAGAAAATGAAAGTGAACCGACAAGATTGTCTTACTAAAGAATTTTACACATAGCGCGAGAACATTTTCGACTACAAAATTTCCATCTGTGTACTTTTGACCATCATAATTCCATAATTCCTCTTGTCAAATGAACCGACAGTGCCTATCTCGCCCGACATGACAGTCAATATTGGGGGGGGGGGGGTGGGGGCTACGCCACTGCATTGCATTCATTCAGGAATCAAATAAGACTTTAGGTGTCTTTTTAGGATATTAAGGAACACAATTAGACATTTAGCATCTTTCTGGCTCCATAGTCATATATAGAACTAAACAAAAAAACATGGGTTGATTGTGCCGTTGTCTGGATGGATCAGATTCTTAGTGGTTCATAATTGTGTAACCAATTATTACATGGATAATTGGAATTGGAATATTGTGCCTATATTGATTTTCTGTTTTGTTACATACACAGGACCATTTAAAGCAATACCATAGTCAGTAGAGTAGCCAGAGGGTATTTTTTCCCGGTGAACACCAGTTCGACCCGGTGGCGTAGTTAGGTTTTTCATGTAACATTTTTGATTTGCCGTAGAGTAAGAAAATTGACAAGGGGGGGGGGAGGTGTTAGAGGCGTTGCGTCCCCATACAGGCGTGAAAAACTGCAATTTCCAACTAATTTGCCTGTCTTCCTTTGTTCTTTCTGTCCGTTTCCTTTCCCTTGTCCTTTTCCTTTCCCTTTTCCATTTCCTTCCCTTTTTGTCTCCTCTTCTTCCTTCCTTTGCCTTCCCGATTTTCCGCTGCCTTCCCGATTTCCCGTTTTGTTTTGTTTTGTAGAGTTGAAAGACGGAAGATACATACGTGTGCATAAAAGCTACACCTGTTAAGTTACGCCAGTGTCCAGAGGAAGCCAAATAGAGTATAGTTTGTTCGGCCTCTTGAAGTTGCAGTTATTTCAAGGTCATTTTAGGGAATGTCAAATGTTATCCCTTTCATTGCCCTTTCATAATCTTGAATTGCCTCTGATCGGATAGTCATAACCATGTGCTGTTTAAGCACCAAAGACAGCACCAGAGAAAGAATTTTATGGACCCTCTCTTTTCACCCCCTTTTTCAGCTTGTCATTAAAAAGTCCAGGATCAAAAAGAATGTGTAATAAGGGTGTGTGTTTTTAGATCGTGCATGTTACACGCATAATACATTGAGGGGTCTAGAATGGGCCATTACAAGAGGAGTACTGTTTTCAAAATCCTGTTGATTTTACCGCATTTAACACTTTCCATGCGGCAGGCGTCTGCAGACGACATTCCAAAATGTCACAAAATGTTTCAAAAATGTCATAATTATTTTATTTCATTACCACATTTTGAATAACTATGAGAAATGCATTGAAATAAGTACAAACATGCCTAGTATTTGTTTAGTTATCCTTGAGATAGAGTTTGAAAGTTGGGAAAGGTTTCTGAGAAATCTATTTTGTATTTGGTAAAACCAATAGCCGCGTGGAAAGTGTTAAGGGTCAAATTGGGGGAGAAAACACAAAATCCTCATTTTATGGTGACTTTTGACTTCAGAGACCATACACATTTTGAGGGTGTTTGGTAAATCTTTGGTCACACATGCTTAAAGGTGTATGTTCCGATCACTTTTTTTGGGCTCTGATTTTTTTTTCACATCAAGATATTTTGATATCAGAAGAATCCCCATATTTTCATTTAGTAGTTATAGGCTAAAATGTGGTGAATTACTGCCAAAGGTGTAACCACCAACCAGTTTGTGTACTTCTCAATGGGCTAATATTTTGTGACCTTGTGTTTCCAAAAACAGAACCGTTGGATAGTTATGCAACTCGAACTTTGGAATGGGACAATTTTAAGGATGACCTTTCATGTAAAATAGAAAAAATCAAGTTGAAAATCGAGCCAGCAATCGGAACATCTACCTTAAATACAACATGGTAGTTGACTGGCACCCACAGCCACCACCACCCCTCTCCTGGGATTCGTTGACTGCTTATGAATTCATTCATTTATTGAACTTGAATTGCCTTCATACACATGATATGTTGCCAAAACAGTCTATGCAGGACACACACTTAAGATATGCCCAGTGCAACATGCGTTATTAATTGCCTCTTACAATCAATATCAATTTGCTGAAAATTGTCAATTTAAAGAGATGATTTAAAATACTTTTGTACATAATTTTTGATGGACTTCCCCAAGTCAAGGTTGTACTTTATGTAGCTAACTAAATCATTTACGGAAATAGCATAGTAATGGGTGAAGATAGTGAAGACGGGCAGGACACGGGAATTAATGTAGTAGTGGGTCTAGACATGGAATTTGAGTGAGGTCATTGTCAGCTTGTCTTAATGCACATGGAATCACTGTTTTGGAAAACCTCAGTAAGATCGCTTTCGTTATGAGTTTGGGGTTTTTAAGGTGGGGGGGGGGGTACTCATGTATATTCAGGTATGTACTGCTCTAATAGGTCATTGTTGGGTACTCATGTATATTCAGGTATGTACTGCTCTAATGGGTCATTGTTTTGCAAAAAAACCCATAACATGGAGTATAATTTGTGCTGTAAAACCCTAAAAATGGGTCCCAAATTGAAAAAAAAACACCTACAATCTTGGAAAAAATCGTTGGAACGCGTTACACGTTTTGGACATTATGTGCAGATTTGTTTTGTCTGATCTTTAAATGATGCTTATTTTGTTAATAGCTGAAAAGGACATCTTGAATAACAATTTTCCTTTCCCCACACCCCAGCAATCAATGTTGGGACAACTTGAACAATTGCTGAAGACATTAACATTTTCAACATTGCACGGGTAAATGGGTGTTAGTTTTCCATTGTTAACATACTGAAATGGGTGGGGTAGAGGGGTTTTTTTTGGGTTTTTTACTCATCGGTGGGTGGGGGGGGGGGGACTTTTTTTTTAGCCTGCATAGAGGGGGATTTTTTTCTTCTTCAAAAACTTCCTGGTGATCCCAATTATTAAAAAGTTGTTATTTATTTTGGAAAAATGTCTATGGATAACCCAAGAAAACCTAATATGATTAAGTTTATTTCTTATTGGTGTTTAATTGTACCACGATATATTGTACTGCAGTTATTATCACTGACTGCAATTTACACATTATGATGATATGTAATGGTATTGTTTACTATATATCAAGCTTCAATAATTAGCTTTTGAAGGTTATATTGTAGTCATTTACAAGCATTTTAACATTAATGATGCAGAAAAGTAATAATAATCATCATCATCCTTCCTTCCCATTACTCAAACTACACTGCATGCCTGTCAATTTGGCGCCTGAGAATTGTATCATTTGCTTCTCCAACCATTTCATTCTTAATGAATCAACCTTTTTTTTCCAAACTTTCATTTGAAAATGTGTAATTTTAACGAAATTCTCAACAACAAAAACACTGCCCATTTGACTGGCCCTACCTGACAAGTCCAGTTGCCTGTAGAACAGGTTGGGGGTTGGGGGGGTAACGTTGCCTGACAGATGGTTATTACAGTGTAATATTCCAAGTTCGGCATTGTAGGTAAGAGTTTTTTCTTCTTCTGGAAACCCTCAATTATTCCTCATCCGTTTCACGCCCTTACCAAATACTCCCCCAAATTCTTCACCAATTTGAGGTCAACACAATTGTCTCAAATTTTCGTATCATTGACTATTTTAAGCAGGAATTTGGTTAACAAGACTTTGGTATTAACATGATGTTATTAAGCCTGGCAAATAGTTTGTTGCTTATTATGGATATTTGCAATTATGACATAATTAAAATAGTAGTTTATATTAATATGCCTTCAAAACGTCCTCATCCATTATAATTGGAGCTGTGTAGTAGACACATTAATCACGAGTGACCTTTACAACATGAAATATAAGGCACCCAATATCATCAAAGCCTTGGAAATCTGATCTGTTATGAGTAGGGTTGAGGATGAAAAAGAAGCCATATTTTCTATCTTTCCCTATCTATATAAGTCTCATCTTCCAGATAGGTAGTCAATCTGTGGCCATTAGAGCTGATTTATTTCTATGCCTGGCCAAATACAAGAAAATAGTAAGTTCTACCTGTATTTATTTCTTCAAAAAAGGGTATTAAGGAGCCATATTATTTTTGAGCTCTTATAGCTTATTTCAGTATGTGACTTCTTAAGCAACAAACTTTTTTATTTTTTTATTGTTCTTGGTAAACTATGTAGTCGATTTCAACAAAACCATCTTGAAAGTCTACAGAAATATAAATGAAGCATTTTAAATTCTAAAAAGTCCTCAAGAAAATGCTAAGACCTGAATTTAATTATTTGTTCTTAAATCAAGAAAATCAAATCAATTTAAAAAAAAAAGAACTGTGAGGGAGACATTGATTTCAACACAAGCTTCTTGTAAAAAGTCTACAGAAATATAAATGAGGCATCTGAGCTACTATACTCTATTTGGCTTCCTCTGGACAGTGACGTAACTTAACAGGCGCAGCTTTTACGCATGCGTATGTATCTTCCGCCTTTCAACGCTCGTGTGTATAGGCCAGCGCTGCGAGTAGGCGCGCCCATTATGTGCTGCAATTAGTATAATACATGGTTACATCACTGTCTCGTGATGGCCAAATAGACTATAAAAAGTCTTCAGAAAAAATATAATAAGACTTGAACTTTAAAGATATAGAACAATTATCATGCATTCTTAAAAAAGGGAATTGTGTGTGTGTGATCAACTGGTATTATTTTTAATTTGGCCAAATGGGAAAAAGAAAATAAATAAATGTGACAGTGACATGTTTTAATGGAACTAAGGATTTATTTTTAAGGAAAAGGGACTTGCTGCATTACCCGATAAGACAGATGAGGAGCTTCAAACTGAAACAGAATGTCATGAAATATGACTTGCACTTATGGATTATTCACCTTTTAAGGATTTACAATATTATGGGATTCAATAGAAAGCAATTTCTTCTGGTAGGAAGGCTAGGCTTTTGAGGGTTTATTATTAAGTCATGTGGGTGAATACATCAAGTCATATCCTTCAAATTTGTTTGAATGGGTCACATATCATCCATGTGACACCCATGTGAAATATATGTGCTATAAATGCAGTGTTTTAACGCATCTTTATTGAGGGAGTTTTTTGTTGTTGTTTTGAGTAGGCCACATTGCCCATGTGCCACCAATGTGAATCCTGTATACAATTTATATTGTATGCATGGAGTGTTTTGATAGAAAGGGATAGCTTTTATGCTATGAGCAAATCCAATAGATCAAATGGTTTTTTTAGTAGATCACATATTAGGATACATGTGACACATCTAAAATTCCTTTTGATACACATGAAGCGTTTCAATGGAGCAAATATCCTTCGATTGCTATAGCCCGCATCAGTAAATAATAAGTTTGATGGAGTAGGTAACATATCATCTATGTATGTAATATATGTGTGAATGAGTTATAATGTAACATATGTGTGAATGACTTGTAATGTAACAAATATGGAATGGAAAGTGATATATCTCTCAATAAGCCAATGAATATTTATCTTAGGTTTGTTTGGTTAATTCATATATCATCCATATGATGCCTTATGTGAAATTCATGTGTTATACATTATACAGTGTTTGAATGGAGAGGGTTAAGTTTGATCTTCTATATCTGACAACGAAAACAATGCACCTGAGTGGATCTCATGTTATTCATATGACACACATGTGAAATCTATGTGAAATTCATGTTTTACATGTGTCACTTGCGAGTGATAACTTTGAGCTTGTGTGTGAAAACGTTGATCTATTATTTCCCACAATGAGGCGATGCATCTTTACTTTAAGTTTGCTGGAGTGGGTCATATGTTATTCATATGATACACTTATTTATTTCAATGGAGAGGGGTTTGATCTAGTTGATCTCACAATGAACAAAATGCAACTATATTTGAGGTGTTGGAGTTGATCACATGCTATCCATGTGACACACATGTTTAATTCATATGATACACTTATTATTTCAATGGAGGGATTGAAGTTTGATCTAGCTTATCTCACAATGAACAATATGCAACTATATTTCGAGGGCTTAGAGGTAGAACTGACTATGTCCATTTTGACTTTGTCCAGATAATTGTACAAGTAACATGGATATGAACTTTCTTTCTGTGGAAAAAAGTGTCTATGTCTATGTACCCCCTTTTGATTATGTCCGTGAAGGTGTTTTTAGTTTTATTGCAAAACAGGCCATGTCCAGCAGGTGTATGTCCAAAAAGTCAAAATGGACATAGTCAGTTCTACCTCTAAGCCCTCGATTTTTGAGGTGTTTGGAGTGTTTCACATGTAGTAATGGAAGGTTATGGCTTTTATCTTATTTATTTCATCCATATGACACCCATGCTATATGACACCCATGCAATGTAAAATTCATGCCAAACACATTTACTTTTTTTAATTGATAGCAAAAAAGTTGAGGCATCCTCCAGCCTTCACTTTTAGTTCTTACATGTTGTGAAGGAGTGATACCGGGAAGTGTGCATCACTCATCCTATTTTGACCGATACGGCTTTCCATACTAGGGGAATCCCCACACCTGTTTGGGCATTCTGATAACGTACTTTGTGTCGCGTGTCAGGCTGGTGCCGTTATCCAATCAGGGTGCTCATTTTTTCGATTGCGACATTTAACCACACCTCGTAGCTAGCCAATCAGGGAACAGGTTAGAAGAGGAAGAAAACAAGACGGCGTAACACGCATGTGTTGCGAGGTGTCCTGCGGGACATCTCTCGTTGAATTTGACAACTTTGTACAATAAAAATACAACAAAAGTTAAAGTTAAAAGTAGAGAGGACATCAGTACTTCCTGTCTGCGTATTTACTATTCGCTAACCGCTCGGTGGAACACGAACTGACCGTAACACATGTGTACAATGTGCTATAAATTCCCATTTTCTAGAGACACATTGACTTGTTAACATTGCAATTGTGACTTCAGTATTTCATAGCAGTTCCTCCATATTTGAACATTAGAATGGCATACCGATCACAATCCAGCTCAAATCATCTTAATTTGTTCATTGCAATAGCCCATCAACTAGGAAGCACTAGGGATGACATACAAGAAGGCCAGACTTCCTATGCAATAGATGTATTTGGTTGATTTCAAAACCCCTGTATTTTCTACGATCGTTATCATATGAATTGAAGCTTGCTTAACAAAGCACTGGGCCTCCCCATCCTAGGCAAAATATGATTAAAAAATGCCAATTTTATTACCAAAATGTTCATATACGGGTATTGGTTGCTTTCTCCCAAAACATAATATAAGATGAACTAACTCTTTCAATCAAAACATGCAAAATGTCACCAGGGAAGTATTGCGATACGGACCAATAAAAATACCAAATTTTGAGGTTTTATATTGAAAGTACAAAAATGAGGAAGCAACTATTTAGTATGATAAATCATTTGAAACATGAATTTCGGATTATGTATGAAAGTCCTAGAAAACACAGTTTTAGAAGCAATAATTTCACTTCTGGTCCTCCCATCAATACAAGACAAAATGTCATACAAATCCAACGGAACAACCTTTAACTACTTTTTCATTAAGCATCGTAAAGACATGAAAATTGGGTTCACTGGTGTCTAAGGGCAATTATTTGAGGGAAGAAAAGGTTTTTCCCCCTTCTGTTATTTACATGTTGTCTGTATTGACTGATAAGCTCTTTTGCGACTCCTATCCGATCAAGTTTTAGGGATTTGTGCGTATGGTCCTTGTTCCATCTTGTTCAAAGTGAACTAGGTTAATTGTACCACATCTGGTTATTCACTTGGGCTGTAATGTCGATACGTTACAGCTTTTTGATTTTCTGATTTTGTTGACATTTAATGAAATTGATCTATTGGCTCTTTATATAAAAATGAATAGGCTTACATTTTGTTTTGTTTCTCCAGAACTAGCAATTAGTGCATCAAATATATAGTAAAAGAAGACCTCTTAGTAGTCAAACAGGGATCACTTGATTTTTAAAAGATTTTCCCTGTCATGGGCAAAATATTTGCCAATTCGCCGTAGAAGTGATTATATAACCATGCATAATATGCGTCGTTACCTCAGTCCACACAGGACACCGCTGCTATCACGGCAAAGTTTGAATTCCCTGTGCTGTAAGCCATGCGATTTGTTTGGACCTATTGCTAGGGCAACAAATCCTATTGCGTGGTACTTCTAATTTCATTTTTGTCTTGGTTTAAAGTAAAGGTGGGTAGGGATACTGAGTGTTGCCGAGGGTTCTTCACATCCATTGTATCGTCTATTTAAAACTTGTCTACATGTCTAGGATAAAAGACCTTACGACAGACTTGCTGAATAGGAAAACATGGAAAGCTGTTATTACATCTCATCTTGGTACCCCGTTCCCAAACCTATTTGCCCCAAACACACAATAACATGATGACACACGGTAAAGTCTTGGTACCCCCTTCCCGTTATGCCCCGCACCATCAGTCACATGATGATGTATAGCACAGACAATTACCCGTATGGAATTATGAAACACTAATTGCTTTTTACTTAGTCACGCTATGTCACTCGATAATGATTTTAGATCTTTATGAACCGTCACATTACTACCCGAGGGGGGGGGGGGGGTGGTGGTTAAGTATGAAATTGAATTGAAGTTTAGAAAATGGCCATCCTTAACCCAGGAGTTTCAGTGTGGGGGTGGTCAAGTATGAAATTGAAGTGTAAAGACTGGCCATCCTAAACGCAGGGGTTTCAGTGAGAGAGAATATAAATATGCCAAATGTTGGGGTCATTGGGGGTGAGGGACCATTAATTGCCCAAATAAGGGTGTGTATGGGGTGACAGATTTGCACACTTTTTATCTGGCAGTGTCTTTGAGTGAGAAATTTGCTGAATTAAAATAAAAGGGGTCGTTAGTTGAAAAATGTTTCAGGGTGACAGTGGTTAATTGTTCAGAAAATATGGGGTCATTAGATGAGAGCAGGGTAATGAAAAGGGATGTGTCGTAATAAATGTACTCATACACATCCCCAGATTGGAGCCCCACCCTGTATTGTGGATATCACCTGGCTCCTTCAGTCATAAATGTTAAGTATTTGATATTTGTTTGCGAAGAGACTTGGTTCAAAAGCTGGTTTCCTGACTACAGACCAGAGAACATTCCAGATATATTCCCAAGTTCATATTTATCATTAAAAAGGAAAAGAATGTCCCAAATCGAGAGATTTAAAAACCCCGTTAAAAGTGATATTTTGTGATGACAGTGCCTCGTCACTTCTCTCTGGAGTGTTCCTTGTTACAGTATGTTCTGTTCTTGATTGGGCAATGTAGGGAGTTCCATTAGTATACCCTACCACTGCATGTCTTCAATGGGGGCTTTTAAAGAACGACCCATACACTTACACAGTGTGGTCTACAAATGGTAGGGTATTCCAATGTAGTTCAATCGATTTCAAATGGGAAAATAAAATTAAATGGTGTTTTTTTTATTCACCCTTGTAAATTTACTGTAAATAATAGGAAGTTAAATAAGAATAGAAAGTAAAACAAAATTGGTGGCTGAACTTCTTGATTGCAAATTGATTATTGTGCTTATCTTCTGTGGTCTATTGAAACTGGGACCTATTTTAAAATGTTCTCATAAAGCCTCTCATTTAGAGTTATTCCTTTTACGATATGAGTGATATTTTGGCATCAGTGAGATTGGAGTAAGGGGAAGGATTATTTGCGGGGTTTTTTTCACCATTCAATGGCAACACTTGCACTTTATAGAGAACACAGCAATCAATACTGCACAGTATGTGAAATTGATTCTACTAACGTTTGAAGAACACATATGATTACAATTTTCTAAGCGTATTGAATTCTACATGTCAACCAATACAAAAACAACACAGTAGGAATGAGAAGAACATGAACATTTCAATTTCATATTCGTTATATGAAAGATATTGTGATCTCAGATTTGCCCTAAGAGACACGTTTTTATCAAATTTTCCATAAACTCTTTTAAATTTTCATATATAGCGGAGAATTGTGATCAATCCAGGTACACGTAACATCAAAACATGGACAAAATAGTAAAATTGCAGCTGAACTGTCACTCAAATTTACAATCTATACAAGGAAAGTAAAAAATAGCATCATTTTTCCTCTCGTAACTCAATTACAAGAACAAACATTCAAGAAATCAATCAACCAAACAGAAAATTTTCAAACTGGATATAGAAGATGACTATGTAAAATTTGTGCTTATAAATATCACATGTGTCATTGATTTTGTATGCTTTTTACTTTGACTTTGACTATAACATTTGCTAACATTTAGCATAATAAAGTTCAGTGATAACTGCGCCGTATTTTGTCTCTATTTAATACTCCTGAGCTGGCTCATATTTACATATTATGTAATTGACTCTTTTAAGGTTGTTCCTATGGCTAATTTTTGTTGTTGATATTTTGATAGAGCTTGCTGAGCTCCACAATAATCTGAAATTTGAGATTGATCGGAGGCTACGATTTTCTAGATATGGCAATTTTATTGTCAAAAATGAAGCAAAATTGAAGTGTTCATTTCTTTTGTTTTTTATTGTTTTTGTTACCCCGAGCCAACCTAGCAAAATAATTAATCTATGCAAAAATGTTTAATTTTTTTACAAGAAGAGTATAAATGCTACAAAGCTGAAATTTTGGGAGCTTGTTAATTATAGTTTTAGAAAGTTTTCTGTGCTGCGGGAGGCTGTAAGACATCTGCAAAATTAATTATACTTAATTATCTAAAAAAGCTTTAGTCATAAAAATTATGCTTAATTTATTTTTTCAAGTTCATGCATTGTACTAAATGTAATGCCACTTGGTGTACATGTATATGTTGGCTATACAACTCTCCTTAATTCCTGTGCTGCGGGAATCTAATGGAGTTTTCAATAAAAAATTAGAGCAAAAAAAACAAAAAAAAATTGTTTATAGAAATTTTACCTAGGGAGTAAAAAAAAGCAATATAAAACAAAAGAAAATAGACTGTCGTGGCCAAAAACAATACTAAACAAAAGAATTCAAAAAATGCTTAAAATGGTTTTTTGACAATAAAATTGTCATATCTAAAAAACCGTACCTCCGATCAATCTCAAATTTCAGATTATTGCGGAGCTCAGCAAGCTCTATTAAAATATCAAATAAAAAATTAGCTATAGGAATACCTTAACTATAGACATTGTACACATAAAAGTTGTGATACAACATGGGTACAAAATGGCTGAAATGCAGTAACTGTATATTCTCCCTATTATCCGCATGAATTTGACAATGAAAAACACCCAACCTTGTTGGACTGGTCTTGACCAAATCAGTATTTTCAAATTTGAGATTGTTTTCTTCTTTATTTTAAGGTAGAATATTTGGATTTTTAAAAGTGTAAATGTTTTTAACAAAACAAAAACAAACAAAAAAACATTTTGTTTGTAAAATATGGATTTTGAAATACTGGACAACTGGCCCTACTACAAAAGATGTTTTTCTTTTTAATGAAAAAAGTCATTTTTAATTAAAAAAATTGGGTTTATTTTTAACATTTTGTTCTGTAAGGTTTCTGGTTTTGTAATACCATGGACAAAGTGACCCTATCTCAAATTAAAATATTGTCAGTCCACCCTTAGAAGAGATTTTGTTTTCTTTGTTGCCAAATGCATTAGGATTACTACAGGTATGAGTCTCTGCATGGTGAGAATGGTATCAATATTTCCTGATAGACTTGTACATTAAAGTTTCTATTCCCTGTAGGATTCAATGACTCTTCATGTACACCTATAAGCCAAAAATCTGTGGATTTTTTTCTCTCAATGATATTAACATTATATGCTTCAAAATGCCATTTCATGATTTGAACATTGATATCTTAATAACTTTTCCATTAAAAGATTTATTTTTGAGCTCAAAATCTGGTCAATTTCAGTCACAGAGTAATGGACCATGTTGCCAAGTGTAGGGTTTGTTTTTATTCGCTTTAGTCTCAGCTTTGGACCTGCAGGTTCAATACTGTACGGTAAAAATGGAACATAACATCGCTGTTCTGTCAAAACCTTGTATCTCCATCTGGCCCTGCAATATGTATAAAGTAATACTAACATGTATAACCTTTAGGCAGTCTGCTCAACACATGTTCAAGGGCTGAAAAGCACATCTATTAAAACGTTGTAAGTGCTCTTGCCCCTGAACATGTATAAAGCAACACTTCACAAGTATAACCGTTGGAAGTTATACTTTATACATGTTGAAGGGCCAGAAAAGTTTTGACCAAACAGCAATGACATTTCCTTTAGGTTATTACAATGACATTCATAACCTAACCTGTAGGCTAGGATAAATTGTAAAACATGGTATGAATACATGCATTTGAACAGAAGTGAAAACCATAAACGGCAATCTGAAGATTTGCACTCTAGGTGGTGATTCAGCATGGTACTTGCATCTTTTAGTACTTATGATGCCTAAAAATTTGTAATTACCATGAATTTGTCATCCATTTCATACTCCCTTGGTACACATTTATATTTTCAGGAATGATAATAGCGTTTAATTGTTTACGAATTCTCAAGGAGCATTTGAGATTTCAATGTTGAACTAAACGTGAACACAATATTTTTGCTTCAAAACATCTCTGATAATTATACATGAAATATTCATTATTTCTGTCAGACACAGGTGTGCAGACTATGTATTATTTTATATATATAGCTGAAAGCATGGGTTGTAATGGACACCTGATTCTTACATATTTTTTGTCCCTACTTTTTTCTTATTTCAAAAAGATCATCCTTTTAAAAAATGTATCGTTGTCTTTTTTTCCTTTGTTTGTTTGCTTGTATTTTTCACATTGTTATTTCTTAATTAATGTTTGATTTTTTTGATTTTTTTTTAACATTTTCCAAATATGTTCTATTATTAAAAATCTAGGTCAAAAAAAGGTCAACATCTGAGTTTATTGGCCGACTTAAGCCACAGATTATGTGGACTCATTTGTTGGGCCCACGACACGTGTGCTCCTATTTTTGTGTCTCTTTGAACGACTCAGGGGTAGAATTTCGGCGCGAATCGATTCGCGTGAAGATTCGCGTAAAATCACTGCCGCGTGAATCCAGGTGGATTTGCGCACAAAAAAAAGAAGTACAAAACGGGACCTTAGATGACTGGTATTTGACCCTTAGTCAACAAACATGCCGAATTTGGAAGTTGTGCAAGCTTATAGCCTTATTCTTGATATTATTTTCATTAATTTCGCAATAATCCATGGATTCTCAAAATTGGCGAGAATCCAGGATTCTCGCGAAATTATTCCGCGAGAATCTAAATGGACTCTCGCACTGCAACGCTAATTTCTAGGCCTGATTACGTGTTTTACATGTGGACTGGGAACACAACATTTTCTAAGAATTGGGTGAGAAACAACAAATTTTTGATTAAATTCACAGTGATGTTGTCTACACCTTTAAGGTTGTAGATTCTAGATTGACCAAGCAAGGTCTGTCATAGACCTATCCAGGGTAGTAGTAGTAGTAGTAGAAATAGATCTGGCAAATGTAAAGAATAGAGTCAGCTATTCCTAGGTCAGTCATAAAACACACATAACATGGACTAGTCCATGATCCAAATGGTTCTTGCACAAAAGAATTGTTATGCTTATGGGACGCACCATTTGATATCCAGGGGAGTCATGGAAGTTTGGGTGGGGCAGAAATTATTTTTTGGGCCGTCAAAGGCGGTAATTTTTTGTTTGCCCTTGAAGACAGCAGATTTTATTTTTTTCCTTTTTTAATGTTTTCCTTTATTTTGAGTTGGGTGGGGCAGATTTTTTATTTTTTACTCATCAGTGGGGCAAGTTTTCTTTTTCTCGCCTGGATAGTGGGTCAAGTTTTTCTTCTTCAAAAACTTCCATGCCACCCCCTGGATATCATATGGTGCATCCCTAACTACATTTTGTTTGTGTCTTATTCAATTTGTTTCGTAATCTAATGATGCAATATAATATGATGGCTTCGTAGAAAAGGATGTTCCAACTTTTCAAATACATGTTTGTAAAATCATGTGCTATGCTGATACGCTAATAGGTGTTACAGTGCACTTCCATAGTCCATAGAGGCTTTTTGGTGTCAGCATGGTTGTTGAACAAAAAGCCCATGCAGATCATTTGATGGTGAAGACCAAGGGTGATAAAAACCAGAACCAGCAGCCACTTCGTTATAAATTGCCCGATAAATTGGCTCCTAGGTTATAGGTATTTTAGATAAACCTGAGCCAACTTGTTTGAACTAGAAACCAATTATAAATTGGACATAATATCATCCTGATTTTTTTCTTAAAATTAATTTCACCTGTCCAATGTAATTTTATTGTGGGTGGTTGTGGTTTCCCATAGCAAAAAAGGGACGTTGCTGGGGGCTACCCAGTGACCACCGGGTGCCACCAGGTACTACTACGATGGTTGTAAACCATGAGGTAGTGGATGGCCACCGGGTGAACATCGGGTGGTCATCCGATAAATTTTCACATGCAAATTAATAGGTATCAGATGGCCATCCGGTGGTCACCTGGTGGCTTATATGCTAATTTATGCAAATTAGGTTCCTGGTAGTTACCAGTTGCCTTTGCAGGGGAACTAATAAGTAACTGGGGGCTACCTGCCATCGGGTGCCATGAGGTAGCGGATGGCCACCGGATGGATATCGGGTGGTCATCCGATAAATTTTCACATGCAAATTAGTAGGCATCAGATGGCCATCGGGTGGTCACCGGATGATCACCTGGTGGCTAATATGCAAATTTATGCAAATTAGTATTTTATATTTAACCTGGTAACCATTTGAGAATCAATAGATGTATAGGCTCCAACTAAACTGAAGCTTTATAGTCGTCGTCAGATTCAGTGGCCAGCTTTTGACGTTTGCATGTAATATGCAAAGTGGTCAGTAAAAAAGAAACATCATACATTCTAACCAATTATGCATCTCAAAACCTATACTGACCTGATTGATACATGGGTAAATAAAGAGTAAGTTCTAATACATGTTTATTACACACTATAAGTTCTATAATACCTAAGCAATCCTTTATAATATTATAGACAACAACTATACATACCTAATACATGGATGTTAAAGGTAGGTGTTCCATTTGCTGGCCTGGTTTTCAACTTGATGTTTTCTATTCTATCCTTAAAATAGTCGTATTCCAATGGTTTTTATTTTAGAAGCACAAGGTGACAGAAACCACCTTTGGCAGGTATTCACTGCATTTTGGCCTATAACTGCGTAATGGAATACATCTTGGGCAATAACATTTACGGCTTCCCTCTAATGGTCACATCACGTCACGTGTGGCTAACCACGATATAGTATGTGTGCTACTCATTGGTGACATTTCATGTCATCTTGTGCGTCCCTAACCCTAACCCCGGTTTAGTGTTTTTTACCGGGATCACAATTTACGAAGAAAAAACACCAACTAAATCGCCGGGAACCTGCTGGGATTCAATCCGGGGACCATCTGGACCCTGGCCCTATGTCCCATCCACTAAGCCACGGCCCTCAGCTACTCGTTTGCACAGTATACTGCGCTCATTATATAGGCTCGGTTGACTACGTTATCGAAAACCGGCGGCAGAGGCACTTAGAGACGGACTTAGGATTAGCATTTTTAAGCATTCAGCGGGGTTATAGTTAAAACTACCGACTAATATCTGAACATTGCAAACGTGCTAAAAATGGGGTTAAAATCAAACGAAAAACGGTAGGAATTATACCAAACTGGAATCATGAATATTGGCTGAAAATCATGGAGGCGCTCGCAGGGGCAAAAGTTTGTCTAGATTGGTCACGAAAAAAACAAGTTTAAAATAAAATTCAACCCTATTATCCAAGACATGCTCGTTAAACGAAAACTTTTACATTGTCATGTGGGGTAAAAAGAACTCGGTCTTGAAAAATGACCGAATTATGTTTATTTCAATGGAGGAATCATTTAGTAGTTAGACCCGTATGTATCTGTCATGACTGACAACTAGTGACTTTAGTGATGACACACCATTTGTGTTGGTTGGCAGCCAGTTGGTACACTAGAAGTAGGTTGTCCAACCAGGGATTTAATTGTGTCAAACCATCTTGATTTCGGCGGCCTGGTCTATATGCATACCATTGATCTTCACCCTGGATATTACCTTTACTATAGCATCTGACAACATGACCAAAGTGGGATAGTGTTTGGGAGTAAATTCATGGGTGCAACCGTACAATTTTATTATGTAATATTTCAAAAGGTTTTAAAACATGTTGATTATCTATGTTGCAATTTTGAATGAAGGATAATAATTAAACATGACAGATACAATAAACACATTCAGAGGGTAATATCATCCTTCTAATTAATGACGTTTCAAAGAAATGTTTGACCCATTTGAAACTTTTTTTGCACAAAGTCAAGGACATTTTGTTTTCAAGTACAAATTGTTATCGTTAAATGGATACAAATCAAATATCGGGTAAGGGTTCTTTTCTAATCATGCTGAAGATCGTATCCTCGTTTATATGTATGAAATCTAATAGGATTCTTTTAAAGTAGATAAACAATATGCTTGTTGAAACCAATAAATGAATACTCACATATTGATATTTAATCCTCATAAATAGGAGGATTTCATCAGAATGTCTAATCCGATGAAATATCAATATAGTAATAGTATTCATTTATTGGTTTTGACAAGCAAATTGTTTACTTTTATGAAATTCAACAAACCTTGTGAAACGTTTCACCAAGGATTTTTTAGTCAAACTAGGAGGTCATAAGAAACAAAGCAAGCTCTTAGTGAAAAAGTGCGCTGTTCAAATAACAGAGATAGCCGAAAGGGCATCATATAGCTATATCACCTGCAAATGCTTTTGCCAAGCATGACCTGTTTTTTATCCTTTTTTATTTTTCATTTTGTTTTCATTCAATGTCCAGTATTGAGCGTACCAGTTAAAACATCAACAAGCACGTTTCTATTCCGCATTTTAACCAGGATCGCTGTGAGCAAATGGTGGCCTGGAAAAGAGCATAATACTTCTTTACCCAGCATGTTTCTATTGATACCTTTAAACCCTTTATGGTCTGGCATTTACCTCGAGACAGCTGGTCAATGGCAGAAACACGTAAACATTATAGCCAATTCCCCAGGTATGTTGTGCCTGCCACTGAATACAGTCATAGATTTATCTGAGCAGAACTTACCGAGTATTATTTGATATCACACAGCTTTGCCATGTTCATCTAGGGAAAATGTAAAAGCATTTTGTTGTGAAACATGTTGTTGATTCGGGTGGAGTTGAAGCAGAGCATGGTGAAAATCATTTTATTTCAATCTTGACATTCTTTGCATGAATGGGATCCTAATTGATGATCAATTCTATACTTGCAAAGAGAAAAATACTTGAAAATATGTCCTGGATCAAATTGCATGCAAGTTCTAACTTTATGCAGTCTTAAAAGATTCTTCTTAAGTTTTGAATCTTATTGATTAAGAATTCATAATTCAATCTTCATGAAATAGGACCATACTTTAGACCCGAATCCAACTTAAAGTGGTACTGAGAGATATGTATGGTAGTGTGCCCTCAATTTGCCTGGATATCAGGTTTTTTGCACCTACGTAATACTTGGACATTACAAAACCGTTTACCTTAATTCGATGTGTAATCAGGTAAAAGGTCCCGATTTGGTCATTTCTATGTAGATTACATCGAAATTATCAGCACCACTCGCCACATAAGTTACTTCAACCAAAATGTCTATCTAGCACCATCATTCAACCCTTTTCCCATACATTATTACACTTCAGGGTTCCTACGTACCTTATCTATTGAAATAATTCATATTTTCCTAAATTCATTTTCTCGACAATCTCTTAATGCCCCTTTAATAAATCTGAACTTAGGACAAATTCTTAAAATCCAAATATAGGGCCCTATTCAAGTCAAAATAACCAAAGGTTATTGAACTGCACCAATACAGACCACTAATGTGAAGCCCAAGGGGGCTCACACCAATCCAACCGAAGCAGGGACTCTCCCCCACTAAATGCAGGAGACAAGCATACAAGGAAACCATTTTGCCGGAGCAGGGGGGAAGTAGCTGCTCCAACCCCCAGTCCAGATCAGCTGAGACAATGTAATGGCGACAGACAGACTGATTGTCCCAATCTATTTAGGGTCACTGACTTGGATCCCTTATTTGTGTCGAAGGTTGTGGAATTGCACAAGTAATCAGAGTATAGGCCCATGCATTCTCAGTATCATCCCCAGTTTGGGTGACATCAGTATATTTATAGGCTCGGCATTTCCATGCTATAGTGTGGTCAATTCCAAATTGGCAAGAAATATGTGGTTATATCTCTGTATCATTTGTGTATCTATATGATGCACAAATGTGACCAGTCGCGTCAAAATGGACATGTTGTCGGAAAACACAGTTTTGAGATAGAGGTCAATATATTTGGTGAAATGTAAAGAAAATAAAATAAAAAATTATGCTTCTTCAAATCATATCTTGTGATGGTGTCATTTCAAAGCTTAAAATGTGCTCTTTCAAGTCATACCAATAACTCAGATTTGACTCAGGCATCCAACATGTCCATTTTGATGTGACGGGTCACAAATGCGCTTGGAGTGCACTTGAACTCACGCTCTTCTGTATTAATTTAGAAGGCTTTTTTCGACAATTTGGAACTGATTCAAATATTAGTGCTGAGACATTCTTTGTTAGTCCTGCAAGTACATTTGCCATTTCACTGGAGTTATTGCACCAGTAAGACACCTTCACCCTTTTAGGTATCAAACCATTTCCTTAAGAGCTGACTTTGAAACAATTCTCAAAAGTTCAAAATTGCATTTCAGATCTACGCCTTATATCCTATATATCGATAATTTGTTTTTGAAACAATTTCGAGAAGAGAGAATTCTATATCCAGAAAATGATACCACTTGCACTCTAATAAAAACCTGACACCTCCTATAAAAATCATTGCTACACACATGGATAACTAACTAAATAAAAACCTGCGAGAGAGATTGTATTACATGGGAAATTAGAAACAGAAAATCAATTGTTAAACTGCAAATTTGACCAGTAATAACACTCAACGAAAATTGGTGTGTGTGTGTGTGCCCATCACAGAGTTCTTCTTATTTTGTGCCCGGGGAAGGGGGGGGGGGTTTGATACCCTTAGCATGGGCCCGCGTTGTTGTTGTGTTGAAAAAAGTACTCTTATTCCGCATTTTCGTTCACACAGATGATTATACATTATACCTGACTACCCCCCCCCCCCCCCCCCCCGGCTTTTGTGTCATTTAGTGTACATCAGGGATTTGCTTGTTTAAATGGCACAAAAGTTATCTTTATGATGGTCAAACAGGATGTTCCAAGTCACAAATGGGTGCACTTTATCGTGTGGGAAAATCATTTTGACGTCCTTAAAAGTATTATAAAGATAATAGTCAAGCAAGCTTGTCAACCAATACAACCCTAATCTGCATGTTATTTATTAACCCAGAGAGATAATCGTGCACCCTGGACCAGAATTCTCAATGATTCTAGGGCTTCAAATACCAATTTATTTTGGTTTGGTTTATATCAATATATAAATAACAGCAATTTTTAAATAGTGCTTTATTTTTCCAAGAGATCAAATAATCTCCTCTTATGCAATGTAATCAGAATGGATTGGTAATTTGATTATGTAAGAAACTTTTTTCAAAAAGGTAAACCTTGTCTAGGGAAAACGATGTTGTTAGTTTGTGTCGAAATGTGTGGGCATGCATAATAAATACTTACCACTTTCCACGCGGCAGGCGGCTGCAGACGACATTCCAAAATTTCACAAAATGTTTAAAAAATGTCAAAATTATTGAATTTCATTACCATATTTAGAATCACCATGAGAAATGCATTGAAATAAGTACAAACATGCCTAGTACTGGGTCAGTAATCATTGAGATAAACTTTGAAAATTTTGAAAGGTTTCTGAAAAATCAGTTCTGTGTATGGTAAAAATAGTAACCGTGTGGAAAGTGTTAAGTAGCTCCTTCTGCATGGATCCACACTGTCCTCTGAACCCTACCTGTACCATGTTATTACAGTAACATCTCAATAGGATTGGGAATTGTGCACTGTACAATCAACCCATCCTCCCAATCACTAATTAAAATCAATGGTTAATATATTTCTAATCAAATATTTATTAAATACTTTTTCACCAGAAGTTATTGATGTAATTGGATTGTACCGCATACATGTATCAACTCTGATTTGATATCAAATTGATTTGAAATATTCATTTTTAATTTGTTTATCATCCAATTTTTCCATTCACAAGATTACCTTAATGTTTAGCGCTTCGAGCGCTACATCATCCTGATCCACATCTTTTATAATGATTGACCTGATTTCTGCCATGCGATAATTTTTGCAATCACATGGCTTAGAATGCTTAGAATTACATTATGTAAACAAGTATTGTATGCTATTCATTTTGTTTGTGCAACAAAATATCACTCGGTCCAATTTGGATTGTTCCAACACACAGGCAAAAAATCTAAATTTGACCTTGTGATATAGTTTTGTACTATCATACTCTCAGGCATGCAATATTGCATATTATATAACGCATGAAAATATTCAAGCCATCTGATTGGTGGATGCTACATCAAAATAGTTTGGTCCATTTCATGCATGACGTCACTTCCCGGTCTTTTTTTGTCTTTCAAAAAGTACTATTGACCGGGCGGTCAATAGTACTTTTTGAAAGACAAACATTATCCTGCCTCGTACGATTTTGCCATGATGGCATTGAGGATCGACTCGCCTGTAAGATCTTTTTGATGTTTAATTTGATCAAAATCGCACAAAAATATTTTCATGCGTTATATAAAACAAATATAGACTGCTCTTTATTCGTGAAATGGGGTGAACTATTGTCCCTCAGTGATCTGGAGACCTAAGCCTACTATTTTCCCTCAGCCTTCGGCTTCGGGAAAATAGTAGGCTTACGGTCTCCAGATCACCTTGGGGCAGTAGTTCATTTCAGATTTTTTATTATTTTTTATTACGAGCAATAAATTTGGAATAAAATAGCATAGATAGCACATTGTTTTATAGTTTGATCAGTTCCAAGTGGTGAAGCCTTCTTACAGCATTGAATAAATCAAAAGGACCCGGGCGCGCTGAAGGCAACAAACGCACTGTGCATCATATGCGCGAGGCGTGCATGCGGCCAAAACCATGTGCATGTCATAATTGCATGCATACGCTTGGATTACTTTTGCACGCGAAGAGATAAAAACCGAATATTTCTTGATAATTTGGAACTGATAAAAGGTGTATAAGGCAAGACAGCGACTGTTGTATAATGGCTTTAAAGATTGATTTTTTTTTATTATGATTTTTTTTATGAGGCATACATCATGTTGTGAAATTTAATCACTGCCGGATTTGCCAAATTTGCTGTGACTGTCTATGTGTTCCACACAATCATCCCATGATTCTATGACATATTTACTTCAATGTACTTTCCCCGACGACGAGTCAGCATCTAAATATAAACATTGTTTTTACTGTTCAAGTACTTTATTATCTACTTGCATTACATGTGTGTATGGTAGACAATCTATGGATAGTGACAGCATACTCTAACAGTGAATATCAATGAACTCTCCACCACGTTTCAATCGTCTAAATATAAATACTCCCCGATTAGATGATTCTTCAGCAATCTGAATATCAATTGAAAGGATGGGGACGTAAAGTAACACTCAGTTACTGATGTCTGATAAAGAATGGGAATTCCCCCCACCCACACATAAGTTCTTGGCTGTATAGTTTTAATATGTTATGAAATACAAACACCTTGTTTAAATCCATTTGGTATTGATTGACCTATGGCTTTTGTCTTATTATACGGGCATTTGTCTTATTATGAATTTTATACCCTCATTCATATAGAAGACCAATATTACAAAAACTTGTTCCTGTAAAAATGTGTACTGTTGCGACAAAAGGGTGCTTTTGTCAGTAAAATGCATTTTGAGATATAAATGGATTTAGGCATGGAAAAAAAGACGATTAAGACAATTTTAGAGTAATATTTCTTCATAAAATCAGAAAGTAGTATTCAATCTTAATCACAAAGGTGTCATTTTGTAGCATTCAAAAAGCTTTTGTGAGGATATAAGACCTCAACCGTTTCTTTTAGAAACAACTGCACCATTTTGCTACACCTGTACATAAATGAAATAGCCCAATTGATTATTGAATAAGGGTTAGGGGACGACATCAGAGCACATTCTATTCCTTTAGGCATAGCATTTCTGCACCAAATGTTGACATATATATAATATTGAATGGCTTTGAGGGTGATACAAGAATATATTGCACCAGCTATAAAAATATTGCACAAGTCGGAGACGAGTGCAACATTTGTATAGCGAGTGCAATATATTCTTGTATCTCCCAAAAATAAGATATTCAATATTATTATTATTATTGATATAACAGACTGTTTGATAAAAACTAAAATAAGTTAGGTCGAACTGACCTTCTCTGCGCATATACTCATGCGTACATCTTCTGCGCCGCACAAAAAGTATTGGACGGCAATATGCACTTTAACCCTAACACTAGAACGTGGCAGTGGGGATGGAACGAAGAACAGGGGGAGGGGGTAAAATAAAAAATGGGAACAATTATGTCCGCCGGCCCCGGGAATTGAACCCGGGTCGGCCGTGTGACAGGCGAGATATACAACCACTCAGCCACGGGGGAGGGCTTCACAGGCTAAAAAATCGGAGACCATATATACCCGTATTTTAGTGCTACATGAGATAGAACTTGTGCACGCGCAAGCCAAGTGGTGCTGGCCGTGTTGTTTCTGTATGGCGTAGTAGGGTTAGGGTTATCTGTATACTGTACTTTGGAAGGCCCATATAAATAATAATCATTTTTATTGCACAGGTGCATACCTATTCACAATGGATTTTTCATGATATAAATTGAGTCAACATGGAGTATATATTATAGTTTCATTTATTGTCAGCTCCTCTCATTTTTATCTTTTATATTCGCTAATGCTATGGGCATTAATACACTGACAAAATATGTAAGTTCCCCCCCTAGCATGTACTAGAATATTTCCAAAAATATTTGATGGATTTAAATAATTTTCAGCTAGAAAGATGCACCTATTTGTTAGGCACATTTTGATACTAAATTTGTTGGCCTTGAGACAATGCAACAATAAGAAATTGTGCCATTTACCAATTTTTATACAGAAAAAAGTGGCACTAAATCTCACTGGCTATGGCTGGTTTTGTCCATAAATTAACATACATTTTCTTGGTGGATTTTCGTACACAGACATGGAAATCTACCAAACAATTTCAACAAAATCAATAAGCAGATCATAATTATGTGTGGCAAGTTTGTCTGATTATGAGTGACGTGGCAATTTGGTCCGATTATGAGTGACATGGCAATTTGGTCTGATTATGTGCGACATGGCAAAATGGTCTGATTATGTGTGACCAAATTGTCATGTCGCACATAATCGGACCAAATTGCCATGTCACTCATCGGACCAAATTGCCATGTCACTCATAATCAGACGAACTTGCCACACCTAATTATGATCTGCTTATTGATTTTCTTGAAATGATGCCACACATAATTGTTTTGTAGATTCCCATGTCTGTGCACGAAAATCCACCAAGAAAATGTATGTTAATTTATGGACAAATCCAGCCATAGCCAGTGAGATTTAGTGCCACTTTTGTCTGTATAAAAATTGGTAAATGGCACAATTTCTTATCGTTGCATTGTCTCAAGGCCAACAAATTTGGTATCAAAATGTGCCTGACAATTGGGTGCATCTTTCTAGCTGAAAATTATTTAAATCCATCAAATATTATGGGAAATATTCCAGTATATGCTAGGGGGAACTTACACATTTTGTTGGGTGTATGTTAATAACTGCTCAGGTACATAATACATTTTGAGTAAAAATAGCACCAATTTTGCAACATTTATGTCATATGTGAATGTTGAGCAAGCTTTGTTTCAGAACCTCTCATTGTAATAAAAGCTTATCACTTATCATTCAAGTGATGTCAAACATAGTTGGTCGTATATGACAATAATCAAATTATTGAATGCCTGAGAGGGCAATAGTAAAAACCACACCATGAGGTTGAATTCGGAGTGTAATGGAACAATCCAAATTGGACAGAATGATATAGTTTACTATTGCCCAAACAAAAGGCATTCAATATATATAAAGATAGCACTCATTCAAGCCATGTGATACATGGCTGACATCAGGCCTCATTATATAATAAAAAAATCACATGGCTGACATCAGACCAATATCATAGCCATCAGATCTACCAATATTTTTATACTTTCCACGCAGCTATTAGTTATACCATATACTAAATAGATTTTTCAGAAACTTTTCCCAACTTTCAAGGCCTATCTCAAGGATTACTGAACTAATACTAGGCATATTTGTACATTTCTCATGGTGATTCCAAATATGGTAATGAAATTCAATAATCTTGCCATTTTTGGAACATTTTGTGAAATGTTGGAACGTCATCTGCAGACGCCTGCCGCGCGTGGAAAGTGTTAATAAAGCCTTGCACTGTACACTTGTATTTGGGTCATTGAACTGTATTGCTCAAGATATTGTGATACCTTAATTGAATAAAATTATAACAAGCTTAGCAAGTTTATCCAGAGGGGTCTTTGATTGGATAATAATGGACAGACCACATCGGGATTTAAAAATGCACATTGACCTTCAAATCATATCTTTTCTCATTTTTCTCTCTTTTTCTCATTTTTCAGCACAAGCCAGAGGATCTTGCAAGTCATCTAGAATGGATTCTGATGGAAATTTAGTCAAGCACACCAACGCAACGAGGGTCCTTCGAGACCATGAGACTCAATCTGTGCTGAGACAGTCATCAACCCTACAGAGTTTAACTACATCTCAAGATTAAAATGTTCAAGTTGTGTTTAAACTAGCTGATTCTCATAGAAACATCAACCATCGTGGATCAAGAGATACAAGCTGTTTTCACATAGAGGCCTTAGCCCATCATAAGATCCCTCTAATCCAAGAGTACTGTAGCAGTGTTCTGGCACATATCACACCATTTGAGAAGATCCTAGTTGTGTTTCAATGAAAGTCAATGAAGATTCCCATCAAGTTCATAAGACTCCAGTGTTGTATATATCCCATATGCCAGGTATGTGTGAACAAAATGTGTTCTTGCAAATAAGTATTCACTGTAAATCATCAAACATTCAGAATGATTACATTTTCCGTGATCCATTTCCCCACATTTTGTACATGAAAAACCACACACTTGTTTATATGTTTGGGAAATCCTCCACTAGGATTCAATTTCCCTGAGGGAACGCTATACATCTGAACCATGGACCTGTGAAGTGTAATAGAATATAATCTACTCTGTCCTGTTTACAGACGTACTATACTGATAGCCTAAAATCAGGGCCGACAAATTCAATTTAGCCGGCAAGAGCGCCCAAAATAAATGCTGAAATCTGTAATTCAAGCAGATAGATTTAGTGAAATCAATCTTATTATATACACCATGGATTGCCACATCAGGACTACGTATGGTGTATATATGCATTTAATAAGCAAACTCTTCAAGTTTAATTAAAATGTTTCTCTCAAAATGAACAGTTGATGTTATTTTTAACCCTGAGTATAGATTGTGAAGTGCAGTCTGTAACTTTTATTAATTGAATTTGAATTATTATTTTGCTCGCACCTGCTGACTGCTACTGCAATTTAAGGTTATAGCCCCTGATGCTTATCCATACAGTATATACAGAACACAAAAAGTTGCTGACCAGGAGCTTATATGTGAGCTAGTTCAAAATCTATAATATATACCAATATTCTGAGATATACATTATGTGCCAAAATACCTTCCCTGTAATTTGATGCCTCTTTCATAAAGTTTGAGTAGAGACTTTTTAAGTGATAACAGGTTAAGTGACCAGACCTAACAGGAAAAGTTGTAGAAAATTCATTTTTCTATTGGATATCATTTTGCTTTAGCGTTCGCTATACAGTATCAATGTGTGTGAATCGTAGCTATAATCAACCATCCATGCCATGACTGCTTCCGATTTGGACCATACAAATCAATGATATCCTATAGAAAAATCAGTTACTACAACTTTGTTTCCTGGTTAGGATCTTTTTGTGTTAGGTGTATATAACACCTAGACATTTTGAATACTGTTGTATGTTGTCTTGTTCAGTCAGGGACGTAACAGGGCCACTTGTTAGAGGGGGCAAAATCCGTGTTTGTGGTAGATGCCCAGTGTGGGGTGGGGGGGGGATCTGTGTTTGTGATAGATGCCGGGGGGGGGGGGGGGGAGTACTTGGATATTTTTTGTAGGGATGTGCCACCAGCAAAATGAAAATTAACCCACAAACATTTACCAATTTTCGGTGGGAAATGGACCCATATGTTTACTGGAGACCCATAATTGTCCTATATATTTGACTGATTTTGCCAAAATGTCTGTGAAAAACAGCAACATTAAGGATTTTGGACCCATAAATTTACAAAATCATGGCTATGAAACATATCCACTAATCCCCCCCCCCCCCCCCCCCCCTGGTAGATGAGCCAAGTCAGAGGGTAGAAGAGTGCCTAATTTAGCATATTTTTTATATTTCTGTCTATTAAAAATCATCAGGAGTGAAAGTCTGCTCTCTTGCTCCCCCACCTTCCCTTGAGTGTAACGCCACTGTCTAACACTTCTGCATGTTTGATGTGAGCCATATTGAATAACCAATATGTTTAATATTGGGGGTTTTACAATATTATATTATTTTCATATTTTATCACACTCACATAGTTAAGTTTGATAGAGGGCACTCTCGATCGAACTCATTTACCCCATGTTTAATATTGGGGGTTTTACAATATTATATTATTTTCATATTTTATCACACTCACATAGTACCCTGGAAGGCAAATAGCATGGAATTTACCAAATACATTTGATTATGGCTGCATTCCTTCTGTCATTATCAAATAAGTGAAACGAGTTTTTGAGTCTCGGCATTCTTTGAATGTTAAAAAATATACCTGTCGACAGTAGATTTAGCATTTCTTATAATATATTTTATTACTTATGTTTTACATTGTAAGGATACCATTGTGTGTACGTTATTAATTATTTCGAAAAAACGATATCTGCTACAGCAATAGTCAAACAGTTTCAACATTTCACAAAATGGTTAATAAATGTCAAAATTATTGAATTTCATCACCATATTTGGAATCACCATGATAAATGCATTAAAGTAAGTACAAACCTGCCTAGTATTGGTTCAATAATCCTTGAGATAGGCTTTGAAATTTGGGAAAGGTTTCTTAAAAAATCTTTTTTGTATAATGGTAAAACTAATATCCGCGTAGTATATAGAAAGTGTTAACAAAGTTAGGGGCAACAAATTTCTATAATCTAGTGTTGTTATCCACACAGTGTGTAATGACTCCTGGGACGTTTGGTAAATATGGGCATATGAAATGTAGGATTTACAGGCTTTCAAAATACTCTCTTCATTATTAATTTACAATCTCTGTATTTGCAAAGAAGATGTAACGATGAGAGATACTTTCAAATCAACCTTGCCATACAGTATGCAAGTCTTTTAAGTTCAACCTTGCCATAAAGCTTATGTGTTTTTGGAATGCCATTAGTTTCCATAGATATCCTTGGATATACACGTGTATATACATACAAGTACAATTAAGTTACTTACCTATTTTTAGTAATGATCAATTAATCCACGACAGATGACAGCAGGAGAGGCATGAAAGAGACAAAAATGGGAAAACGTTCAAACAAATACTTTTTCCTTCTTTAGCACAAGGTACCATAAGGGTCATCCAATATTATCGCCATTTTCACATACGTAGCCTATAGACGTTTTACCCCCCTCCCCCCTCAAGTTATGTACGCAATAAATGGCAAAAATGTCATGGCTTGATAAAAACAGTCCCATCTCTCAAGATCACCATTTAAGTTACGTATGCTTAGGGAATATTGTTACCCCCTCCCCCTGTTACGTACGCTCTGTACGTATATGTGGCAAAAATTATGGACGACCCCTAGGTGTATACAATGTCAAAGAGATTCTGAGTCACGCCTGATGGTGTTACAACTAATCAACTATTCGTTACGTTCCTGTTATTTCATAATTTGTCTTTATATTATATCGGACAGTGAAACAGCTATGTCATAATTCCTTACTGAATTGGTTTGGACAGCTTTAAATATATAAGGTGAAGCAACAATTAGAGATCATATGGTACACCCTTGCATGTATATAAAGTTGTATGGAAATAGTTAAAAGTCAAAAATATATGTTCATACCATCGTGATTTTCAATTTTAAATCCATTTTTGGAAAGGGTACCACACCAATTTATAATGATATATTGTGTTATGATGGTCAATTGGAGGTGGGGGGAGAGTGTGTATGTGGGAAGGGGGTGATGGGATCTGGGGCAGGTGGGTGTGAGGGTGTCCACTGGCCTAGTATCAAAAAGGATTAAAGTAACCCGCCATACTGGCAACAGGAAAAGACAAGTGTTGCCAGAAAGCTAGCCCAGACTTGAAACCGAAGTCAAGTTGGCTAAATTCAAACTCTAAAAACGTCTGCAATTGAGAAATCCTATAAGCCATATTTTGTGTCAGAAACATTTTATTCCACATATTCTAATTCTATTGGGTATTTGGATATCTTTTTCCAAATTGGATACTGTAGAAGTGAGTCTGAGCCCATAATCTCAAAATGCTTTAAGTCATGAATAATGAAAACTAGAAACCAAACAGCACATGCTCGTCTTTAGTCTGAATGTACACTATCATTTTTTTAAATAAAACCATGGACAATAATGATATTGTCCATTCTGGATATACCTTACAAAATGCACCTATTGTTTAACAAATGTGGCTTCCAGGATCTTGGCATCCTTAGATTTATTTATTTATTTGTTTATTTATTTAAAAACTCAAAGTATTCGACCTTCTTGAATAGAAGTTGTAACTCTATGTTTCATGCTTTCGTAATCGTCAGACGATTTACTTATTTAAATAAATGCATATTTCAATCAGGGTCCATTTGCAGGCACTGCCGTTTATGTGGCGAGTGATGCTGGATAACTTCGATGTGATCTACATTGAAATAACCAAATCATAACATTTTATATGATAGACGGCAAATTATGGTAAACGGTTTCAGAGTTAGTATATGTCCAAGTATTACGTAGGTGCAAAAAACCTGATTTCTAGGAAAATTGAGGGTGCATTCCTATATTTATCTCTCAATGCTCCTTTAAAAATGATCAAGCAATTCCAACATGTTCCAATGTGCCCCTTTTTAACCTCTCTTGCCACATGCATTCTGACTGACAATATTAAATTCGGTAAGCAAATATGGGTTATATATGAGGGTTTAATATGAATTGGTTTGGCACAGCCATTTTCAGTAACCAACTCTACTGTCTAGACTTATATATTGCAAGTGAAAGATTAACTTCCTATCCAATTGGAATCATAACCCATATATTGAAGCCTTAGGAAACATTTGTTATTTACATTCAGTTAAAGAAACATAGGTGCATAGAAATCATGGCATATTCCAAATCAAACTTGCTCTGCACTGTCACCTTACATTCTTATAAAATCCACAAACCTGGGACAAATTACTATACTGAGGCTCCTGGGGAGAGGGAACTCAAATGTTAACACTTTCGACGCGGCAGGCGTCTGCAGACAACATTCCAAAAGTGTACAAAATGTTTCAAAATTGTCAACGATTTTGAATTTCATTACCATATTTGAATTCACCATGAGATATATATTGAAATAAGTACAAACATGCCTAGTATTGGTTCAGTAATCCTTGAGATAGACTTTGAAAATTGGGAAAGGTTACTGGAACATCTGTTTTGTATATGGTAAAACTAATAGGTGCGTGTAAAGCAGCCGTGTGATTGAAAATATATATACATACACCCTCACATATATACAACAAGTATTTGTGATGAGCCATTCCCCGGAGGCTCAAAGCGCTTACAAAGATACAAAAAAAGCATAAGAATAATAAATTATAAAACATAATGATATAAGAAGCAAATAATTAATTTGGAAACAAAAATGTCTTACGCGATTTCTTGAAGGCAACAACAGTAACAGACCGTCTAATATATATATAGGAAGATCATTCCATAATCTAAATGCACAAACAGTATAAGTCCTGTCACCAGCTTTGACTCTTGTGATAGGATTCTCAAGACGAAGTTTGAACATATAATTTTAAACAATTTGATAGATACATAGGTGCAAGACCATTCAGTGACTTATAAACATACAAAAGCAAATTAAAGGATATTCTCTGTTCAACAGGTAACCAATGAAGAGATTGTAGCAGATTATGTAACACAAAAAACACCTGGTTCTCTTTTATTTCGGACCTCAGGTAGGGTCCATCAGTTAGGACTTTTTTCTTCAAAATGACACTTAAAATCACCAAAATCTGTAATTTCTTTTCGGAAAATCTGAAAGTCATTCCGAAATGTTGGTTGATATTCATTTGTACAGGAAAATTTGTTTCCCTTAATGTTGAACATCTGTGTCGGTCACATACATAGAACAGATTTATTTTTTTATGGAATAGTTTCATCAGGAATTCAGAAGAACATTGATAAAAAACAGATATTTGTTTTGTTTTTTTGTAGCCTTTGCTATGTTTTTTCTCTCCACAATGTGGTCCTGTGGGGGCCTGTGTTGATGGTATCAACATTTTCAATTTCAGAATATAAGAGTGTTTTCAACAACTTGAATCTTTGTTATAAGTTGCTAATCTAATAGTGAAGTTCATGGTCGTAAAAATAAAACACTGAGAAAAATCATGAGCTAAAACGAAGCATGAGCTAGAATAAAGCATGAGCTAGAACAAAGCATGAGCTAGAACAAAGCATGAGCTAGAACAAAGCATGAGCTAGAACAAAGCATGAGCTAGAACAAAGCATGAGCTAGAACAAAGCATGAGCTAGAACAGAGCATTAGCTAGAACAAAGCATGACCTAGAACAGAGCATTAGCTAGAACAAAGCACGAGCTAAAGCAAAGCAAGAGATAAAACAAAGCATGAGCTCGAACAAAGTATGAGCTAGAACAAAGCATAAGCTAGAACAAAGCATGAGCTAGAACAAAGCATGAGCTCAAAGTGTGAGCTAGAACAAAGCATGTGCTAGAACAAAGCATGAGCTCAAAGTGTGAGCTAGAACAAAGCACAAAGCTGAAATAACATTTTATATATGGCCATGTCAGAGTGCCAAGTATAACTCTTAAAACTGATAGTGAGATTATTTCTTTTGAAAGGATGTAGTGGTTGGTTTATACATTGGAGAAGAAGCCTGATATAAGCTGGTATTGGTTCTTATTGGTTCTTATGAACCTCAAAGAAATCTCAGAAATGGGACAGACAGTCAGTTTCATTTTATAAACAATATTGCAGTAAAGAATGTAAAGAATTAATATAATTTAAAAAATTTAATTTCAGTAATCTTAATTGTTAAATCTCAAACGTAATGGTAATAATTGACAATTTATCTGAAAGTTGTGCTCTAAAGACTATTGTGGATCTTGGATAGCTGTTACATTGTAAGTAACATTCAATGTTAATATCTACATGCTAACATCTTCCCTCTAAGACAAATCTTCTATAAACTAATAGAGCATTTTATTTTCAACATGCCTATTTTCTGTCAAGCCATATTGAGGGTAGTGGGATAGAAACAATAATAAAAGTGTGCCATCTAAAACATTTTACATGCTAGACTTTGGCCTTGCATTTGTTTTTATTACATTTAATGGAAACAGGCTTCGCCAGGCATATTACTTGTTGGACACATTAGTGACAATCTACTATGTCTCACCTCATGTTTGGGTGACTTCATTATGTTCAGCTACATGTAGTATTTTGATCATACATCTTACAGCTATAAGCCTATATGTATATACTCGGTTTTCTCGGAAGTAACTTTTTTAGCTGCCACAATTTTGGGAGTAGATTGTTTAGTCCTTTGTGAAAGAAAAATCATACCACCACAATTCTTTTGTTAAAAGTAATTTCTGATTGACTACTATGCTATGGGTAAAAGGAACCCCAAATGCTATATGGCAACGTTTCCTGTACAAAAGGGGGATTTTTCGTTCCAAGTCATTCAATTTTATAGCGGTAATCTGTGAATTTGCCCAAAGACCGCTGATGGTCATTTTATTTGTCAAGGCAAAAATACATTGCACTCGTGAAATGCAGTGTGCACCCAAGCAATCAAAAAATAATGGTTCTGTTCTGACATGGACATGCTGCATGTACGACCAGACCAGGAAATGTCCTGTATCGCATCGCAATTTGCATCTTACAAGGATCAATTGCGATACAACTTTCAAAGGCTGGTGCAAAATTGCGATACAAGTTTTTGCAGCCCTAAATCAAGTTGCTACCACGATTCATTAAATGCAAGCATTCAACTTAGACATGGTAAACACTGAATTTCCATAAAATATTGACTATGTTCCTTTTGAAAATTTAAAAGCGGTAGTGGTTGGAGTATTCATTGTTTTAATGCCCAAACACAGCATCTGAAATGCAAGAGACACAAAATGCAATACACCTTTCAAGCAGAAAGTATGTTTGATTTTGTTTTATTGCTTCTGTTGTCAGCTGGTGATAATACATTCTTGCCAATATTTTGTTTCTTTTGTTTGCATTGTATAAATAAGTCATATCCATGTTCAACCATGTCCTGCACAAATCATATCCATGTCCCACCTTACGATGAAGGGACTATGCCTTGACACTAAATTAAATGTTTTTCTTTAAAGGGGCATTGAGAGATACGTATGGGAGTGCGCCCTCAATTATCCTGGACATCAGTATTTTTGCATCAAAGTAATACTTAGGCATATACTAACTACCATCTGAAACAGTTTACCAATATTCACCGTTTATCATATAAAATTTCATGATTTTCTTAGTTTCGATATGATCATATCGAAACTAAGGTGCTGAATTCGGAAGTTATGCTAAGTTATACTCACAGACTTTCGCGGCAAATCTCAACCCGGAAGTGCCGTTATTGGCTTAGTTTGGCATGAAGGCGATGTCGGAATTGTATGATATTTTGGATTTGGGCTATGTTGATGATTATCTTTACGTTATTTGCTCATTTAGTATATCGATACATCTCTCAATGCCCCTTTAAATCAACATTCAATATTCATGTGATTTGACATTAGGACATATACAAATATAAGTTTAGCCCTAAAAAAGGCACCTAAATTTGCGCTGTGACTTGAAGAAATTGCAACTTGACCTCAAAAAAAGTAAGGTGCAATTTCACACCTCAAGAACAATTTGAAAATGTCAGCACTGCATAGACTACAATACACATTGAGACATCACCCACTTCCATGAACATATAGTATTGGTCAATGTCAATTTCTGAATCTAATGGGAAACGCAAATTAAATATCGGCTGCATGTTAGACTGCAAGGCGATGACCAGTAGATATCATATATGGCCTGTTTGCTCTTCAATTGAATGGTTTAAATAAGTATTACAATTTGGTTATAATTGTGCTTTTTAATCAATTTGAAAGCATGGGAGTTTAATTTGATCATTGCAATTAGCCAACTCTGACTAATCTTGCAGCACTTATGATTTTAGATAGGGGCGTATCATTATTTTACCATCTAGGCAACTCTGACTATACAATCATGCAACAGATAGGGGTATTTCAATATTTTACAGTCTCTTTTAAATTTATTATCGTTTTACACCAGTCAGAGATTGTGGTTTTAATTATTGCATGATTGCATAACAAATTTAAAAGTATTTGACTTCCTTTGGAAAACGGTCTTGTACAAAATGCATACCAACCACTGCCCACAAGATTTAGCAGCACTGCTCCCCACACCATATGTTTATCGTCGTGCTACGCGTGCAAGTGTTGCAATGCCAGATCATGCCCTTTCACTGCCGCCTGCCAGAACTTGCTGCTTAGACAGAAGTTTCATCCATACAGCTGTTCCACTGTGGAACAGTCTTTCAGTCAATGTTGTTGGCAACATCCAAGAGGAAGGACTACAATCGTTTAAATGTTGTGTTAACAGACACTTTCTCTACAACTCTTCAGAGTATGTTGGCTAAGCTCTCTCGATGTATCAATGACCTCCAGATATTATTTTCGTCTTATTTTTTGATGTTATTCTCTATGTTTGGGTGTTTATCCTATTCCTGTCCCACGCCAATTTCATTGGCTTTTTTACTCGCCCAATTGTGTTTACTTGTATTTTTGATTATTTTCTGAGTTGCAGTGAACCAATTGAATGGCCCATCAGAGCTCTCTGTTGAGAGTTACCCGTTTGATATGTAATCACTCAGTTCATTAACGTTGTTAATGTCTGTTGGGCTATTGTTCACATTTGCTCTTTATATACAAAAAAAAAAAAAAAATGTGTTAATCAAACATTTTTACTATATGATTATGTGGACATGCAGATCCAGTTGTTTCAAAGACAGTGATGTACCTACCGCAGCAGGATTGGATTTCAAATCATCAATTCATTGGCATGTTACTAGTATATTATTGAATTTGCCTGCCAAAAGCATAGCCATCCTGATATTTTCCCTGCCACAAGGATCTGTATAATTTCACGCTAGGCCCCATAACATAGTAATAATTCTGACTTCAGAATCTGAAATTTGAACTACTGGAATTAAACATTTTGGGCCGACATTTGGACTGGTTAAAACCAATCTTTGTCAAGTTTGAACAAGACAAAGTATATGCAGATATGCACAATACCAATGCCAAGTTCAGAGAAATATTAGTCTAAAATTGTCTTTATTTTACTTCTTTTTCCATGTCTAATTTTGTCCATGTGAACTTTGTGCATCTCAGAGGGCGATGTGAGCCGATTTCTCACTCATACAAATTAATTGAAGACCCGTCTTACAATCCCTTATAACCCCTCTGCAGGAGCTAAATGGGGCAGCGGGTTAAATTGTGTGCTGCATACGTGATGGGGACATTTTATTGCTTTTTGTGATGAACTTGTTATTAAAGATAGTTTGTGTTATGCCTAATGGAAAGAGTATCCAGTAAGAAGAACATTTAGGATGAAACTAAACTTACAACATGTTTTATTTGAGCTGATGTTTAAGGTCAGTAATACTGAGTTACAATTCGAAATAACACATTGGAAATAAACTCTGCCAATACGACTATAAGTATACAATAGCAGACAACATCCATTTCAGCAGAGCAAAGCGACTATAAGTATACAATAGCAGACAACATCTATTTCAGCAGATCAAAGCGACTATAAGTATACAATAGCAGACAACATCCCTTTCAGCAGAGCAAAGCTTAACTGTTTGATTTAGCCACATATATGCTCATTATTGGCCGCTCATATCCTTATCCTTTGTGGATAATTAATTTGTCCGCCGGCTACGTGTCAGCACCTTTCCTTTTTCATTTTGCTATCTTATGGAATATCCATCCAGATTTATAGATGATTCTCCACATAATGAACCATGACCTTTAATGTGTTGCCTGTAGTTGGCATAAGAGATTGGTAAGGCCAGTGATAGCCTCGCAGTGAACGCACTATATAGCCCTTATCTGATTTGAGAAAACACGGTACAACGGCGATGATCGTGTCATGCATGAATTGTGCTGTCAACCGTTCACTTCCAATAACGATTCACAGTATCGTAGTTGTAAACAAACATAAAGGTGACGGTGTAATTAAATGTTGTAGCGTTTATTCCTTCATAATTGGGATAAAGGATGCAAATTAAACATGTTCACTACTTGTTTAAAGCAATAATTGCATTTGTATAACCATGATATATAATAACGATTCGCAGTATTGTAGTTGTAAACAAACGTAAATAATTCTGTGTAATTAAATGTTGTAGCGTTCATCCATTCATAGTGGAGTAAAAAATACAATGTATTCTTTATCTTTACTCCACTAAAAAGAAAGCAAAAATCACATTTGTAAAATCACAGTGTAAATGGTTGCCTTTTTCTCTCTTTTTGATCATAATTTACAACTGAATTTAGTAGAATTGTTTTAAAAAAACTTTAAAAAGGAAGACTTTGTGTTATTCATGAAAACCTACCATATCCTCATTACCGGCTCTGGCAAAAACAGCAAGTGAATTTTAGTTTAATCAGATATTTAAAGATTTTCGATTTCAATATGCTTCATTTTGGGAAAAAATAATGCTCTCAAACTTATGAGTTATACTGCTCAACTTGGTCCTATCAATTTTGCACAGTGATTTCAAATAAGCAAAATGAAACTTGTTTCAACAGATACAGGGTGACTGAGTAAATTGCAATTACGCAATGGAGTTATAAACCAAGCGTAATTACAACAATGCCTTTTTCGAGTGCTTGTTGGCTTTTGCAAAATCATAAAGCCTCACGGTTGACTTTTGTGAACCTCTTTATTTTAAATACTTGTATTTAAGCATTTAAAATAAAGAGGTTCACCAAAGACAATTGTTAATAGAATTAATTAAATGGCCCTTTTTCACGCAGGGTTAAATTGAATATGTCATTCCTCTAAGGTTTAGACAATTCAAAACGTCAATTTGGTTTTGAAAAAGATGGCGTCTTTTCACCATTTTGTTTTAATCATACTATATAGTTGCATTGCATGTGCTCCATCACGGTTGTGATTGCTACATCATAAGGTTTAGACAATTCAAAACGTCAATTTGGTTTTGAAAAAGATGGCGTCTTTTCACCATTTTGTTTTAATCATACTATAGTTGCATTGCATGTGCTCCATCACGGTTGTGATTGCTACACTCGCTGATGTAATTCCCAGGACAGTTTCGTTATAATTATTTCTTGGACAGGCAGAGTCAGTTCAATTAGACTCAAACCTTTGTGTACTGTCCTTGTTTGTGTATACACCAGTGGCTTTCCCTTGTTGAATCTCCCGTGTCAATGTAACTTGTATTTTCATAACCTCTGATATTCTTACTATGACCTTATATGATAAAAGGATGTGGAGGCTGAGAAAGATATGAGTTAAGAACCACCACCAATTGAATCGGGGAGGTCATGCATCAGCTTTGTGTATTGTCCTTTTTGTGTATACACCAGTGGCTTTCCCTGTTGATTCTCCCGTGTCAATGTAACTTGTATTTTCATAACCTCTGATATTCTTACTATGACCTTATATGATAAAAGGATGGGGAGGCTGAGAAAGATAATGTGTTAAGAACCACGACCACCAATTGAATCAGGGAGGTCATGATTATGCATCAGCTTTGTGTATTGTCCTTTTGTGTGTATACACCAGTGGCTTTCCCTTGTTGATTCTCATGTGTCAATGTAACTTGTGTTTTCATAACCTCTGATATTCTTACTATGACCTTATAATGATAAGAAGATGGGGAGGCTGAGAAAGATATGAGTTAAGAACCACCACCAATTGAATCAGGGAGGTCATGATTATGCATCAGCTTTGTGTATTGTCCTTTTTGGCGACCCGCTACGGCGGGTTGTCTATATAGATGGGGTTTTGACATTTTGGGAAACTAGCATCTTACCCACTGTTTACGTCTCACATATGTCACAATGCACAAAATACAGCCCTTTTCTTTAGGCATACAAACCAGCAATGATTGTTTTGACCTTTTTGCAGTTAAACAGTGTTAAACAGGTTTTGAACATGATGTTTTGCAAATTGACATCATTCTTGGCAAACAGTAATGAATAGAGACAAATAATAAAAGCTGCTGTATGCCAATTGATAACATCCTTACAGTGATTGAGCAAGATAATTTGATCATCAAATACTAAAGCATATTGCAGCTATTTCACAATAGATTGGTTTCCTATCATTGCAAGCCTTTTTCAACCAATGATGTTTGTTTAAAAATAAACAAACAGGTATCTAAATGGCAGTGGTATGGGAGGAGATGCTCTTATTGAAAGTGAGGTGTTTGGGCCAAAAACAGTTTCAACGGTGCTCTCTGGTGGCCACTACGTCAGGCCATTGAAGGAAATGCTTATTGTTTCAGAGGTCCTTGATTCTCTTATGTTGAGTGCCTTCTGGCACTCTAATGATCACCCTTCTGTTCCCTTTGTCCATTGAGCTTAATAACGCCTTAAACAACAAAAGAAGTGTGGAGTGTGTCCCACAGTTTGAACAGGCATCTGCTGCCGATCACTAAAACAGTAACTTTTGTTACAATTGATGTAACATAAATCATGATTTGTGACTGAAATGAAAGGTATTTTATATGAACTGTAATCATGGTAATATCAACTGGTTAATAACATTCAGGCCTGGGATCCCGGTTACTCCTAAATATATAGATTCATGCTGCTTTTCTTCGTTTGCCCTTTTATCACACAGTGCCGTCGATAACCTCAATGAGTCAGTGGTGACTCCCCCCATGGTGAGACACCATATGCAGTCTCTTCACCACCTTATGGACTTCATATGCCATGAAACCGGCGATTATAAAATTTCTTGGGATAACCGGGAATCAGGTTATCATGGTAATCACAAGGAGCACGTTCCTCAATAGGAAATTGAGCATGAAAATTGCCCAAACAACGGCTTGAAACAACAACAAAAGCGGCAAACAGGTATTTATGTTTAAAACAAACCTTCTATAAGGTGATGCAATGAACTGGAAGTGTGTCTTGTATTTAACATTGTTTAAGGTGATACAGGGAACAGGAAGTGTACCTTGTATTTAAGATATTTGTATTTAAGATGATGCAGGGAAAGGGAAGTGTACCTTGTATTTAAGATGATGCAGGGAAAGGGAAGTGTACCTTGTATTTAAGATGATGCAGGGAAAGGGAAGTGTACCTTGTATTTAAGATGATGCAGGGAAAGGGAAGTGTACCTTGTATTTAAGGGAATGCAGAGAACAGGAAGTGTACCTTGTATTTAAGATGATGCAGGGAAAGGGAAGTGTACCTTGTATTTAAGGGAATGCAGAGAACAGGAAGTGTACCTTGTATTTAAGATGATGCAGGGAAAGGGAAGTGTACCTTGTATTTAAGATGATGCAGGGAAAGGGAAGTGTACCTTGTATTTAAGATGATGCAGGGAAAGGGAAGTGTACCTTGTATTTAAGATGATGCAGGGAAAGGGAAGTGTACCTTGTATTTAAGGGAATGCAGAGAACAGGAAGTGTACCTTGTATTTAAGATGATGCAGGGAAAGGGAAGTGTACCTTGTATTTAAGGGAATGCAGAGAACAGGAAGTGTACCTTGTATTTAAGATGATGCAGGGAAAGGGAAGTGTACCTTGTATTTAAGGGAATGCAGAGAACAGGAAGTGTACCTTGTATTTAAGATGATGCAGGGAAAGGGAAGTGTACCTTGTATTTAAGGGAATGCAGAGAAAGGGAAGTGTACCTTGTATTTAAGATGATGCAGGGAAAGGGAAGTGTACCTTGTATTTTAGGGAATGCAGAGAACAGGAAGTGTACCTTGTATTTAAGATGATGCAGGGAAAGGGAAGTGTACCTTGTATTTAAGGGAATGCAGAGAAAGGGAAGTGTACCTTGTATTTAAGATGATGCAGGGAAAGGGAAGTGTACCTTGTATTTAAGGGAATGCAGAGAACAGGAAGTGTACCTTGTATTTAAGATGATGCAGGGAAAGGCAATTAATAACTAAAATGACCATTATTAATGTTCATCTTGAATTCTGCAGTAAATTGTATACAAAATTAATTCTTCAACACTACTGCGTGTCCCTTTTAAGAGGTGTTGATCAATTCTGAGATTCATGGGTTCTAGACCATGGTAAACTGCTCAACAAGCTATTGCCTGATGACGTTCAACAGTGGTGGATCTAACATAGCACTTGTGATTTCCCAGAAATCTATTCATATCTTTATTGATAAACAATGTTTCTACTTCGGTCATGATTTATAACTCATAGTAAATCAGATATATCATTATCAGAATGGTTCTGTATTTATTCAACCAAACACTAATGATTTTGATTGATGGGACATTTTATAAACTGAGACATTCATGTACTAGAATAATTAGTTTGACATCATAGACTTGTTTTAAAAAGAATTAGCATCAAGATAATACTAAGGTGACACAAAATATAATGGGAAGTCATCTAGTCAAATATATTTCATAGAAAGTGTCACACATACTGTCATCTAGTCAAATATATTTCATAGAAAGTTTCACGCATAGTGAGGATAATGTCAAATTGTAATCTATTCTTTGTGTCTAGGTTATTACATCAATTGACTTTGTCCATTCTTATGCTCTAGCAAAAGCAAAAAGAAGGTATATCATTTATCCAAATTGAAAAGATGCAAAAGATATATGGTACAATATTTCACTTGTTCCCACTTTAGACCTGATTTATTATAGCATGTAAAAGTTCTGAAAATCATCTAGGGGAATTGTGGCTGTTTAATGGTTCAAACCAAACACTGATTTTGATTGATGGGACATTTTGTAAACAGTGAAATTCATGTGCTAGAATAATTAGTTTAACATGATAGACTTTGTATCAAAAGAATTAGCAGCAAGACAATACCAAGGCAAACAAAATATGATGACAATCAACCAAGATCAACCATGTCATATGTAGTTAGTCTGGCATGATATTAAGTGAGCTCATTGACAGTCTAGTATAATTCATGTAAAGTATCAGGAATGAAGTCAATTCTAATCTAGTCTCTATGCCCAGGCTATTACTACATCAATTGACCTTGTCCATTCTAAAGTATCTAGCACCAGTCAAGTGAAGGTCATCATTTCTACCAATCAAAAATATGCAAAGGAATTTATGTTATAACTTGATAAACAATGTTCCCACTTAAAGACATGATTCATTTTCAGAAAATCATCCAGGAGAATTTTGGCTGTTTTATGGTTCAAACCAAACACTGATTTTGATTGATGGGATATTTTGTAAACTGATTAATTCATGTGCTAGAATAATTGTCCTAGAACGTCTTCTACCCTTTGATGTTGGAGATAGTGCATTTTCAGTTGCTGCCCCCACTCTTTGGAATTCATTACCTATAAATATTAAATGAATTCAATCATTTAAGAACTTGTTTAAGACTCACCTATTTAATAAGGTGTACATGTATAACCAATACTATCTTATATTCATGCACTTTTACATCTTATGTACATGTATTGTGTTCAATTGTATTATTGTAGTTGTATTTAGGTATTTTTCTCGTTTGCACCTCGGAATAGTTTGTCTAGATTGATGGCGCGTTACAAATGCCTTATTATTATTATTATTATTATTATTATTATTATTATTATTATTATTATTATTATTATTATTATTACTTTAATTGCGGAATAAGGGGAATTGCCTTTGTTTACAAATTCGCCTTAACGTCGTTTCAACAAAGCACGGAATCGTCTTAACGTCATTTACACAATGGACGGAATAAACTGCAGTGTTCAGATTCTACTTAAACAACACCTAAGCATATTATTATTATTATTATTATTATTAGTGTTATTATTAGTGTTATTATTATTATTATAGAATAATTAGTATGACATTGTAGACTTGATATCAAAAGAATTAGCAGCAAGACAATACCAAGGTGAACAAAATATGATGGCAATCAGCCAACAGCCATAGATTATCTTATTAATCTTATATTCCTGTGACATTTAAGTCAAATTAAATCAACTTTCATCACATTTTTTATAGATAAACCTTGTCATATGTAATTAGTCTGGCATGATATTAAGTGAGCTCATCGACAGTCTAATCTAATATATGTCATGTAAAGTGTCAGACATATTATCGGGATGAATTCTAATCTAGTCTCTATGTCGAGGTCATTGCATCGATTGAGCTTGTCCATTCTCAGGATCAAGTGATGGCAAAATGAAGGTCATCATTTCTCCCAATTGATAGACCAAGTTCAATTTGCTTACTCAGCCAGTGTGCAAGTTGCACTGCATTGTTTAGAAATGTTGAGAATGAGACAATGACCAGTGGGGTGGGGGGGGGGGGGGGGGGTGAGTCATTGCATCGATTGAGCTTGTCCATTCTCAGGATCAAGTGATGGCAAAATGAAGGTCATCATTTCTACCAATTGATAGACCAAGTTCAATATGTTTTCTCAACAAGTGTGCAAATTTCACTTCATTGTTTAGAAATGTTGAGAATGAGACAATGGCCCGGGGGGGGGGGGGGGGGGGGGGGGGGGGGGGGCAACTATCATGCTCTAAGCATACATGACCAAAGATTTTCCAGACATACCCTTATTGTGTATTTCCTCTGAAGCCAAAATTCACAATAAAAGAGACTTGTGCATGTTTTTCTCCCCCAATTTTACCCCTAAAAAAGTGAAATATTGACAGTAATTTGAATAAAATATGTTTTTTCTTGAAAATGGTCAATTTTATACCCCTTAACGTGTTATCAGGTAACCTTGGTGTATGTAACACACCACATCTCAAAAGACACCCCTTATTTCACATTTGTTGTGGTCACACATGCTTACGTATAATGGTCAACTGACCCCCATCCACTGTTGGTCAACTGACCCCTGGCTTGGATTTGTTTATTAAAACATTTATAAGTAGGCCAGGTCATAAAAAACAATTGAAGCAATATGTTTTACACATATGCTGGTATCATCACTATATAATTTCAAGTATCATACTGCATTTGGCAGTTGATAATAGATTATGTGTATATGCATCATGCTCATGGCTAGTCTGGCTTTGGATACATGTGAAAGTTGGACAAAAAGTTGGTTCATTAATTTTCTTGCAAATAATGTCAGCTGTAATTGTTTAAAATTTAACTGTGACACTCATGTTGAAAAATACAGATGAACATACACCATGGATAGGAACTCTGTTTTTCTTTTCAGGGGGAGCACTTAAATATAAAATGGACACATGTTTAAGGCCAAACAAAGAAGAAGGTCTGTCTCAGAAACATTGTGCAAAAAAGCTAAGTGCTGTGCTTTTTCTTTCCTTTTTTCTTTTTTTTTAGAAAATAGGCTATGAGGTATGCGATTTTTTTCTTCTTTTTTTGGCTAATCCAAGCTTACGGAGAACTTTTTAAAACTTTTTTATAAAAATTTAAAAAAAATAAAAAATATATTAAAAAAATCCAAAAAAAAGAAGAAAAAAAGAAGAAGTTTTTTAGCCCCCAGCGCATAGACCTACGCGCCGTAGCTCATTTCACATACCAATGCGGCGGGCTTCTGAGACAGACCTTCTCCTTTGTTTGGCCTAAGGCGGGCATTTTTAAACCCGGGGTCTTCCATAGACGTCACCTCAGAAATTGGATTGCCCCATCCCCCGGATTTTCATGTAGCACCCCGGATTTTCATGTAGCTATGATTTAGTTAGGATATTCACCATCAAATTAAAAATACTTCATTCGGTTAGTTATTTTGCTGACCTTTAAAATGATCATACCCATACCGTTGTGATGATTTCTTATTACATTGACTATATTAGTATATCCACAATCCACTATATTTTACATAATCATGTAACCATGGAAACGCTTTAATTCACAATATATTTCCCTCAAGATTTTTTTATCAAATACAAAACTATTTGTGGGCCATTTAAATGTACATTTTATCCCTACAATGTCCCAAATGCATACAGACAATTTCATTTCAAGTAATTTCCCTAGAGTATTTATGCATATTGCCAAGATATAGATACCCACACAGCAGTGTAAATGATATCTCTGACAATGCATCATCGACCATCATCCAACCTGGGCAGCCAAGTATTTGTTAACGATTACTATAGGAATATCATAGGACTGGGCCATGGGATTCCATCACAAGCAAGAGTTACATGCTTTTTCACAGGCCCGTAACCAGGTTTTTCTGGGAGCAGATTTTGTCAAAAAGTGAACCTTTTCCCCAAAATATGGACCTTTTTTTCACGGGGGGGGGGGTGGTAAATTTGCCAAAAGTGGACATTTTTACCAAAATTGCGATCTTTTTTTCAATAAAATATTGTAAAAAAATCTTCCTTTTTCACTTGATACGCTCACAAACAGCATATCATGGAACTTGTTATGGGACTTTTTGAAGGGGGAGTTACATCAAAAAATTGTTCTTAACCTTAACAAAATTGCTTTTTTAGGGTGTCCATTTTCACGACAGGGCGTCCATATGACGCCTAGATGCCCCTCTGCCTAATGCTTATGACACCTGGATGCCCCTCTGGCTAATGCTTTGGGTCCAGCTGACAATTTGGAACACCTCTGATGTCCGTTTCACTGTTTTAGGGGTGATATTAACATCACGTAAAAGTATGTGAGGTCAACGTGCGTCCATTGTATGTATCCAAGAATGAGGCAAATGTAGAACTTGTATATCATTGACAGATGATTGATTTTGGTGCAATTTCAGCATTTTTTACCAAAAACTGATTTTGCCACATTTGCAGCAAATATTGAGCCCAAAAAAGTGTTTTTTTTGGTCAAAATTTTAAAAATCAGCATTTTTAGTGAAATTTAATATCAAAAATGGATTCTCATACTCATTTTTTTCCCAACAAATGTATACTTTTATATGGATTAAATGAATAATGAGACGTTACGTCAGTTTTACGGAGGCTATTCCTGAGACTTAACAAGACAAGAAGGCTGTGGACTCTCAATTCTTAGAGAATTCTATTAGGATTATAATAAAACTAGAACGACAAAATTTGACAAAATATATTTGATTTATCTTTGCAAACCTAAAATGGGTCAAAACCGTGTTTTTATAATTTTCTCCAACATGGTCAATTTCATGTTCATTTTCTTCAAGAAAATGTATAATTTTATATGGATTAAATGAAGATTAAATGAATAATGAAGAAGTTACGGCAGTTTTACGGAGGCTATACCTGAGGGTCCACACCCCCTTGAAGTAATGTAGCCAAATTGTATGCATCTACTGTTAAATCCACCATTACGTGATCAGCATCAATCATTCTCTGCGCAATCTGCTACTAACTTGGACCTCTCCCAGACTTAGACATAATTTCTTTCTCATTTATTACTGTATGTACATATACAATAAAAATAATAAAAATAAGTGCAATAACATTATCTAAGTGCAATAACATCAGAATTGCACTTTCAGAGTGCAACACCATCGGTTGACCAGTATCGTATGTACTACTCATGTCACGGACTGCAGATATGAGATTTTAGTATGAAATTATTATTTTTATTGTCTAATTTTAATCATTTTAATCATTTTATTCATTTTATTAATCTTAAAAGATGATTTATGAATCAATAGAATATTCAATTGTGGTTAGTAACAGATTTAAAAATAATTATGCAAACTAGTAATATACTAATTATACATGCTGCCCTTCCCTCCAACTGCCCAAGAACGATAAATAAATAAAAAAGGAAAGGGGGGGGATAGAATGTGATGATTT